>CM032231.1:52105000-52532500 GCA_019009955.1 Riptortus pedestris | reverse complement strand
ATTTATACTAGAACAGATTACTAGACGATAGACAGACCAGTGAGAGTAATCTTGCTCTAAATTATGTGTTCTCACATCAATATATATATATAAGATATCGTGGTCTTTGGTATTCAGCAGTAAAATCCGTTAATACCACATTATGTAATAAAATTATTGTACTTATCAGTGGTATTATTCAAATTGTTTTTCTCTCAATTCTAATCTACCAAACGTCCGACATGAAAGCAAATAATGAAGAATTCTGTTTATTATAAATGCGTGCGCAGATCGTCTGGCACGATGTCCATGCGAACCAGATGACAAATTGCTAATCGATGTTTGAAATGGCGTGCTCAAATGGATTGGCTCTCTAGGATGACTCACGCAACTCCAGTCCCATACAAGTTCGAACTCCAATTAACACTAGTTAAGCATATTTAATGGCATCCTGCTTCTCAAAACTTCCCAATCGGGCTAATGTTCCTGACTCATACTGGTCAGTTATTGGCATCTAGGAAGGAGACCAATTAATTCAATGATTGATCAAAGATAAGAGAATGGCATTACTCTCTGGAAGATGATAGTTCATTACGTCATAATTAGGTCATGATGATTGTAAAACAAACCGGATGAATATGAAGACATATTCGAACATTCAGAGGAATAATTTCCATTGTGACTGATTACATTTTTAAATAATATTTCATAATTTTATGAATCATAATTAAATAATAATTTTCATATTTCATTTTTATACAAAAACGTATGTATGAAGACTTAGTTTATATGATGAAGACTATAAAAGCTACTTCTCAATTAAGTGAGAAGGCTGAATTAATTACGTAATGGTTAAGCCATTCTGAAAACCCAAGTAAACAAAGGAGACAAAATGAAAGAGAAAACAATGAACACCTTGCATGTATTCTGCTCATACTTTTAGTTTGGTTAAGAAAACGGACATTATTTTTTTTAATCATTCTATACAATCAATGGAGATTAAATTCTTTATCATTTACATTAAAAGGTATTTAAGAAACTACTTACAAAGCAAGATGTCGGAAGGAAAAACAGTAATATTGAGCCCTTGAGAGTATTTTAGTAATTTTCTAAGGCATCCTGTAATAATTTTAACAATAATAGATTTTATAATAACTGAACTTGATCACTTGTAAGACGAATTAGTATCCTGGCAGCAGAAAATGCACTCATCCGAAATGTACTAATCCGAAAATCATTGTTTTCCCAAGTTGCGTTTCGTCCGCCAGTAATATCAATCTCTCAAATGAAGCAGATGAACCAGCGCACAGACTATCTGAATCATCGGCAGTCCATATGCTGTGAAGCATAAGATCTACTACATCCATCTATGATTCGTCATCACCACAGAGTTAAGCACTTCTTCATTGAACCAGTGGTGAGGAATGATTTTAAATGCTCTGTGAAAGGTTGGGACATAGACACCCTGGGTATATACTATACTCGCATATCAAAAGATATGCCTTCACGCCAATAGGAAAACATCTCTTATTCACGGACTCAAGTTATCAATACCACTTCCAAATTATTTCCAGTGTAATGAAAAATATTTATGAAAAGCGTGACAATTTCATTAAAAGAAAATTAAACGGCTAACACATATGAAGTGCACAGTCTACAACTGTGATCATGAGGTAAGCTGCAAACGTTTTCAGGAAATTTGAACCAACTAACTGTCAGTAATAGTTAGGTTTAAATGAATTTTATTAACGTCCACATTATGCTACTACGTCTAATCGGGAAGTTTAATTTATAGAGTTCGAAAATAGGGAAAGGGCGAGAGCATATAGGTTACTACACTTTTCTGGACTTCGTGAAGCAAAACATTTTCGTAATTTTCTGGGACTCAGGAGTTTATAACTAAATAAATTCCTACTAAATTCGCCACCCAAACAGACCCCCTGAATTACCAGTAAATATTGTAATAATCACACTTATAGATCACTTTTTTAGAGTGTAGCATTTTCGGAGTTCGCCAATTGTCCAACACCAAAGTCCAAAAGTGAACAATAAACACACACTGGGCAATAATGATCAAAGAATATTAGCCTCTAAAGTGAATAAATCGCTAGAAATCCTGTAACATTTTCAAGCACGTATATTTTTATACACACACTCACACACACACACACACACACACACACACACACACACACACACATATATATATATATATATATATATATATATATATATATATATATATATATATATATAATTATATATTTTATTTTAAAGAAGAATATTTTTTTTCTTAAACTTTTAGTGTGAATATATTGGTTGTTTATGGCACATAAAAATCGCTATGCACTTATCAATTAGTTAAAAGTTAGGATTGGCATTATAGTCCTCAAAAAATGTAATAAGAAGTACAGAAACGTCCAGAAAGCAGTGTTTTTGAGTTTTTACTGCTCACTTTACCAAGAACCACCAAAAAGAATACAACTAAAACTATAAACTTTAGTTATTTGTTTCTTTATAAATTATTTCTATTTTTACTAAAATTATGTACTCACATTTTCTTACTTTGCCTAAATTTTAAATGGCTAAATTTCTTCTTTTTTTTATCCGAAGAGAGAGAGAGATAGATAGAGCGAGAGGGGGAGAGAGAGATAATGAGGGATGAAGAGAAGTGAGGAGGTGCCCCCCCCCTCGGGTCGAGTGACTGTTGGAAACCGCCTGTTGAATGGGCCTCAATTCATTTATAAAAGTCCGGCCCTCCCCCCAATCCACCCCCACCCCTGGTGTTCGCAAACAAACCGTCAACCTCTCTAGGCACCCTAGACCACCTGTTCTTCAGGAGCATTTATCTACTTTCTCTTCTCTACAAGCACAGATGAAGATTACAAGTTACAGAAATGTCACGGATCAACCTATTTCACGAGTTTCGGTTAGAGGAATATGAAATTCAAAGAAATTAAGTAGAAACGTCAACATCTGATCTATGATTTTAGAAGGTGGTCTGTCATATTAGGAATAATTGATATATATATATATATATATATATATATATATATATATATATATATAGGGCTCAGATTAGCCATGTGGGTTAAAGCGTTACCTTTAAACTCACAAGGTAAACCTAGAGTAGTGAGTTAGATTCGCGCCTGGACAAAGGAATTTATTTAGTGACGGAATTCATTAAATAAAATCCTGAGTCCCACCCTGGCTAGAAAAGGGTGGTAACCTGTAGATAACCCGTCCCAATTAGCCTTAGTAGCAATAAGTGGTCGTTATTAAATAATTTAAATTTAAATATATATCTATACACATCAATATATATCTTATGTCATATTATATCATTAAAAATATTAATGTTTATTCATTTTATTTGGCACCACTCAATTAAAGCCATTTACTCTTCATAATTTTATGTGACCATTAGCAGTAAACCAAATGGTAAAATGTGCTTAAATATAAATGACTTTTTCTTTATTGTTGTGATGTGATTTATAAACTTCCACTTGATGTAACTATGACTAATTGGAACGGTTAATCCAGAGGTTACCACACTTTTCTAGCTCTGTTGGGTCTAACGATTTTATTTAGTGAATTCGTCACGAAATAAATATCTGTTGCCCACGTAGTAGTCGAGCCCATGGCTCTAGGTTTTCCAAGTTTATTAAGACCAACGCATTATCTCAAATGGCTAGCCAGAGCCCCAGCATTATTAAAACCATATTTGAATTATATCCTTTAGGACTGTACTTCTCTGGGGTTGAGGATTACATGATTGTGTTATAGGTGTTACTGTTTTCGCTATAAAAGTGTCCAGGTGTAAACTTTTGAACAATACTGTATGGTAGGTTTATGATATATCGTACCGTCATTCGATAAGTAAGTGTTTTATAGCGAGTAGTCAGTAGTCAGTATGGAATATGTTCATGTATCAGATTTTATCATAAGGCAATTATGCATTTGTGGATGGTCATATCGTTGTGGTATAAGAACCACCTCTTCTCTCTTGAACTTAGACTACTTGACGAACATTCCAGCTTTGTGTCTTCGGTATGCCTTAATCATTAAAAATAAGTTAGAAGTCCTAAATTACACTTTGAAAATTATAAATTTACAAATATTGTTTAAACAGTTTAGGAAAATGTTATGCACTTAAGATATTTGTTTTACAAACTTGCCTGCAGTTACTTCTTGCTGGCAGACATGCATGTGAGTGACAATGCTGAATCTGAATAGTTATGTTCTTCTTAATATCATAGCTGAGCAAGAATATACAATATATGAGGGAATATATTTTTCTCAAAATATATACCATTTGAAATACTGCCAAAAATTAATGCTCTTCAGAATGAATCTTATTTAGTATTTAAAATAAAATGCTAAGTTTTTAGCATTTTTCCATATTCGTTCTCAAATGCTCCAATTAATTATATATTCATATTAAGCTATTAGTAATAAGTAACATAATAAAAAATTAACTCATTAGAGAAAGATTCCAATCCAAATAATGTAAACGACATAACAGACTGTACTGAAAAAAAGTTTCAAATGATAGCTCAAATGTATCAGCTGAATCAATCTTAAAAAAATAATCATAACAACATCCGAAATAAAGACCATAAATGTTGAAAGTTCATAGGACTTAGATACTAGCTGCTGGAACATTTGAACATATTTTTTTCAGACTGACATAAGGAGCAAAATGTAGACGTGCACGTATTAAACTATTAAATTGGATGTAATTTCCAAGGTAAGTTGAGCAACCGTATAACTTACAGTAGTCGTAAAAAGTAAATAAATCAGCTGATAGGAGCAATGAGGCAGTCATAAACCCAAAAAATCACGAAGCATGAAAGTACTGTGATAATTGGGTCTGAGTAATATGCTTCGTGTGCTAATAGGGCTGCGAGTAACACGCCGTTATTTATTATATCTACAAGACTTTTTTTTTTTCTTAACCTTATATATCAGTCTTCAAGTGGCAGCCTTTTCGAAATTACAGTGATTTATTAAATGTTACAAAATGTGTCCAAGTTAAAAAATAAAACTCATTTTCCTGCTTATTTTCAACAATATTTATTGTCTTATTTATCCTTCAGGGGAAAAAACACACTCCTTTACATCATTAAATAACCTTGTACAATAAAATGAGCAGAAAATAAATTCCGAATGCCCAAACGATAATAATTATAATTTTGCGAAGGCTACGAAGAATTAATATTTTTGGATAATGAAATTCAGTTTTCCAATTAAATAACACTGTTGATGACCAACAGAAAAGAGTAACTTAAAAAAACAAAACAAGTCCGCCAATCACTTACTGAAGAATTTGACTGTATTTCCGACGTACTGGAATGATTCACAACGTATAACACATTTGTTTCTCTATTTCTCCCTCAATTAGAACCCTAGGTAAAAAAAAAAATTATTTAACATGGATATGATATTTTTAGTGGTATATTACCCTTAAAGAAAATCGTAAAAGAAGGAAAAGTGTTTTACGAAGGACTAAAAATTCTGAAATACAAATAACTCCGTTAGTATTTATGATATAGGACAATAAACAAAATAACTATAGAAGCATGTAGCCTTATCAAAAAGGATGGTTATATACATTTTTTTTCCATCCGACTTATAATGAAGGAAATATATGTGAATCCGCATTTTCACAATTCGTCCAAACGCTTTCGAATACGGATTTAGTCTTTGATATTGCTTGAATGAATAACAGTTAACAACAAAAATAAGTCACTACCTTTAATAGACATGATAAGTACAAGGAATGGCTGATGACCGAGAATGTAAGTACGCCCGTTCTTTACCAGAGCACGGAAGAAAAGTCGTGAGAGTTTACAGTTACGAATGTGAAATCGAAATTGGACTTGAAATTTGATCGGATCCTCCGAAATAAGTAACTTTAAGTGAAATATAAAAGAGTAGGACTGAGGATTTACGGAGAGATGGAAATACAAATATACAAAAAAATGATTATTATTCAAATTAGTTAAACATGTTGTTTTGAACGAAAATTGTTCTTGTAAATTATTTTGATAATGAATTGGCTTAAGTAACAATTATATAACCGACGCATAATAATGGAGATATACGTGATTACGATTATACTCCTTCAAAGCTCCAACAGTGGTTAATTTCAGCCATTAACTTTATCTTTTAAATCTAAAAATTATTTAAACTTTTCGAAAAAACGTGTCATGAATACAACACCTGACAATACCAGATTCCACTGCATGGAAATCAATTTTGGACTATACATAATTTGTGAAAGTTTCTGTGATGTGTCAACTAAATAATTAATTTCAATTTTTTATATTGGTTTAATTACACTGGGCTTATTGAATATGGGTACGTTCATAATGTTCAGTGTGTTGCCAAATAATAAAGTCAGCATATTATCAATGTCAATATTATTTATTTATTCTTACATTAATCGTATTTCGTGACTGGGACAGTCTAGCGTCGTATTAGTTAAATTTTATATAATCAGTTTATCATATTTACGCAAGTATGCTCATTTCTGAAAATATTTCCAGTATTGTTTTACATAATAATTTTTTACAAATGTTGTTTTGTTTGAAGTAGTGCAATACAAGGCCTATATACTAGCTATGGTCATGTTTGAATTCAGTGAAAGTGTGTGGTAGGACTATGTGAGTCCTTAGATAGCAGTCAGTTAGTATATGTTTTATAGTAAGTCTACAGTTACTGTGTTGTCTGTAGAGTTCTTCTTCTCCCGTAAATAATTAAGTGTGAGTCAGTCGTGAATTACCAATTCTTAACCTCGTTAAAACTACTTAATGGCAATAATAAAATTATATCTCTTCTATTAATCGATATTTGCTTTCCTAGTTCGACTAGCTCCAATGACCTGATTAATATGGCTACAACAATTTTAAAGGATTAATTGATAACAGAAGGATAAAAATTAGGCTCGTGAGTCGCGAAAAAAACCAGCGATAGCCTTGCCCGGTGGTCCTTCGAGACGCAACAAAACTGCTTTATAAGTTAGAGAATGTTCTTATAACAATTTGTAGAGGGAGAGAGAAGGTGGGGGCTGTTTGCTCATTCATATGCTGGGGGTGTGACGTCTCCTACGGCCGACAAAAGGATCTGTCGTACGGGCGAGTCTCCTTTGGTAACTCCTCCTTCGCTAACGGATTATCCGGGGACTAGCTACGAATAACTTAAAGGGTAAAACCAGAAAATAAGGTGGTATACACAGCAGGAAGAAGGAAAACTTAATATGGATAACTCTAACTGTTTTCTTCTTTATTTTTGGAAGAAATCCTGTACTAAAATATCATAAACTTTCGTTATAATCAGTATTATATAGAGAGTCAAAGCATTTAAAAATAAATAAACAGAAATAACTTCACTGTTTCTTTTTTTCTCACATGAAATGATAATCCAACTTGAAGATGGGTAAATTTTCCATTCATCTTTCACTTAAAGTGAAATTTGCAATCCCCTACGTTAACAAAACCTTACAAAACTGAGACTCCTTAGAATTCAATCCATTGAAATGCAGGGCCACTTCACATCTATAGAAAAGCTAAGCGTACTTTTTTCATAAAATAAAAAAGTAAGTAATAGCATACTGTTTGTAAATATCCCATAATTAACAGTTTATTGATCCCTTGGGATGCTATTAAATTATTTTTATAATTTTTCAATAGAGAAAATAAAGATTTTTATTTATTTAGTTTTTAAAAATAGAGATGAGAATAAAAAATACATACGACTTATAGTAACTCAAATATTTAAAATTTTTGGAATTTCCTCCCTCTAAACCCCCCCCCCACTTGTCTGATTTTGTGATTTACTAACTTGAGCTTCCTTTTTACCCAAAAGGATTAAATATGGAGTTTGGTACATATACGCTAGAGAGTCAACAGCGAAAATTCAAAATATCTCCGAAATTATGAGTGCGATCGTAGAAATGTTAGAGAACCAATGTTGTTATATTATTGATGATCTAAAAGTGTCTTTCTACGCATTTTCTATAACTCAAATATTAAGCTAGTAATTCGTATTTTATTGTTTTTAATCAGAATAGGCAGTTCCAAACTGGATGTTTTTCCAGCACGTAGGAAATCTATTTAGTTTAAGCGTGTCGGCTTTTTTTAGGTTTTAATGATAATGCAAATTAATGAAGAAGAGTTTCGATTCTACAAACCACCATCTTTTCAAAAATTCAGGTTAGCTATATGTGTGTTATGGCGTTTGTCTAATAATCTAGGTCGAATATTCTGAAAGAGATGACCGGAAAATTTACAAAATTTGCTGGGAAGACATTTGACAGACAGTATTTTTTAGAAGATTTCAAATATAACTCTCATCACTTGTCGCTGTTTGAAAAACAGTATTATAGCTAAAGCTGACATATTCAATGAGACATATGACGCTGGAGAATGTTATAAATTTCAAATATTGCTTCCCAAACATTCATCAGCTGGTGAAAACGCTCAATAGTAATTTCTTCCCGATATCGTTATTGTTCCAATGTTGTCAGACAGCGATAGAGACAATTCGCGGGCGATCCTGCTAAACAGGGAGCCAGGAAGATGAGTGTTCCTAGAGGGAGACATCAGTCAGAGGGATATTAATGGAACACGTTGGACAGTAACAGAATAATTAGACATCAGTCACAGTAACAGCTGTCTCCGTGAGTAACAGTTACAGTTAGGGCCCATAGTCTATCATGCCCCTTCAGCTTTAGCCCGTCACTCCGGCCCATCTCTCAAACCAGCCGCCCCTGCTAATCGGCTGTCATAAACTATATTCAGACATAATTATATCCCAACTCTCCGATATATGTCCGGCTGACGGAAAACCATAAATCAGCAATTGTCCGAATGTCACATTTGGCCAGTTTAATTAGCAGTCTAATATATGACTCGCAAATACAGTTTCATTCTCAATAAAGGATCGGCAGAGTAATTTGATAATAGAGCCTGACTGGGTCCAAGAACAACGACCATTAGTCGTAGAAACTTAATACTTATGAAAACTATGAAATAAAAAGGTTATTTCCTCATGTATTTTGGACTCTGGGTGGTTGGGACCGATGAGGCACAGGTGTTGACACCTCTGCAAAACCTAAGATTGTGCGTTCAAACCCCACTACGATACTAAAATTCGTTCCTTAAAGAACTCTCGAAATAAATTCCTTAATTTCACACAGGGATGTCTCCTCCAGAGTTGCAATAAAAAATGCATACATTGATTGAATATAAAACTATTATTTTAAACAAGTGCGTATTATATTTTCTGCTCAAAATAAAACAGTTTAAAGTTCTTTTGTTTCTCACTTAGACACACGAGAAAACATTTATGGCACTTAACCTTCCTAGGACTGAGTGGGGTCATCCTGCACCCCACGGCTCGTTTTTCGCTAGCCGTTTTTATAAATTTATAGATATCCCTTAGTCCTTCTAGCAGTTTTTCTCTGCAAGTGTCTTGATTCAAAATATCAAAAAATAAATAGAAAAAACTAAATGAATTGCATGATATTTGAACAAATATGACAAAAAACAGGCCTGGGGTGTGCAATGACCCCACGTAGTCGTTAGTGTGACCAAATTTAGTTTGGTATAAATAAACTTTTTTTTTAACTTTAAAATTACTTTTTCTTGGTAGTAAATCGACTCAATAATATTAACTTAATAATTTGAAAAACATGGAGCTAATGTGGTTTAATTTCTTTCACAGGAATTCTAAAGCCTATTTCTTACATAAATCGTAATTGAATTTCCTAGAAATTCCTGACCTTTAGATTTTACTTTTCTCTCTCCCTATTTTGAAGAATCAGTTTCATGTTACATTTGTATGTGTCAACATGTTTTCTTCTCGGACAGTGAAAATCATAGAACTAGCTCGCGCTGCACAGCAGGACAGCCTCAATGATCTACCAGGCGAAACACACGATCACCCTTCTGGTTTTGATTCGGGAAATGAGATTTCTGAAGATGAGGACTTCTTAGAAATTGAAGAAGAGGCTAATGATGAATCGGAGGCAGATTATTTCACAGACGAAATTTCGTTTGAAGATTTAGGAGAAATATTTCTATCTAAAGATGAAACTTTTTGGTTGAAGCAACCTTTAGTGCGAAGAAAATCAAGGTCTTCGAATATTATCAACATGCCACCAGGTATTTCTAAACAAATTCCATTAGATAGTGAAATTTTAGATATTTTCAAACTTTTTATTTCTCCGGACATTATAGACATTGTCGTCAGTTCTACAAATCAGAGGGGATTTCATAATACATTCATATATAATCAAGAACATGGTAAAAATTTGTTGTGGAAAAATGTTACCCCTACCGAAATGTATGCTTATATCGGATTACTGATAATTAGTGGAGCCATGAAAAGCAATAGAGAACCAATAAATATGCTATGGACGGACAGTTACCCTTTAAAATTCCTATTTTTTCATCTACGATGTCGAGAGATCGGTTCAAAGAAATTTCTTCTAATTGTAGATTTGACAATATGTACACAAGGTTGGAACGGAAATCCACAGACAAGTTAGCTCCTATAAGAGACGTAATAGATATATTTACAAAAAATTGCCAAAAACATTACCACCCTGGAAGCCATTTGACAATTGATGAACAACTTGTTCCTTTCAGAGGACGATGTCCTTTTCGGGTGTATATGAAATCAAAACCTGCAAAGTATGGCATCAAAATATGGGTAATGGCTGATTGTGAAACAGCATATTGCAAAAATATTCAGATTTATTTGGGAAAAACTGGTCCAACCCCTGAACGTGAACAAGGAAAACGAGTGGTTTTAGATTTAGTTTCCATCCTGGGTCCTGGCCATGGCATAACCACTGATAACCTTTTCACGTCCTTAGAATTGGCGGAAGAACTTCTTGACAAAAAACTAACTTTAATTGGCACACTCACAAAAAATAAAACATTTATTCCAAAAGAATTCCTGCCAGCAAGAAATCGTCCAAGATATCAATCTCTTTTTGGATTTCAAAGTGAAATTACTTTAGTATCATATGTACCCAAACCAAATAAATGTGTAATACTATTATCAAGCGAACATCACACAAACAATATTATAAATAATGAAACAAAAAAACCAGAAATTATCAGTACATATAATGCAACCAAAGGTGCTGTAGACACTCTCGACAAAATGGTAGCAGAATATTCCACAAAACGGCAAACTAAAAGATGGCCAATGACGATTTTTATGAATACATTAGATATAGCAGGGATAAATGCATATATTGTGTGGACGAAACTCCATCCTGACTGGAAAATTTCTTCACTTGACAGAAGGCGGATTTTTCTCTTGGAGTTGGGAAAGAAATTAGCAGAACTGCTTATTCGAGAAAGATTGAATAATCCACATTTATGCAGAAGGCTGAAGAGAGATACTATAAGAATGATGGAAAAGTGCATCGACATCGAAGAAAATCAAGAATCGAAGCCTTCGACGTCGATTGCTACAGCAACAAGGCCCAAAAGTAGGGGAAGATGCTATTTGTGTCCTCGAAAAGTCGATATCAAAGTTAAAAATTTCTGTAACAGCTGTGGACAATTTATATGTCCAAAACATACAAATCATAATCCTGCATGTATAAATTGTGTCAATGTTGAAAACTAGTATTTCTTTTTTATTTTTTGTTTTTTTTTTAATGTTTTTTTGCTTTCATGATGTTTATGAATATAACAGTAAAATAACTTATTTAATTACTATAAAACTTTTTTTTGTAAATTAATAATTTTAATGATCAAAAGGTACACATTTTTTAAACGTTTTATTAATAAATAAACAAAAATTATTTTTATATTTGTTTTTATTTTATTTTAACCTATAATATACCTAAATATTAAATACATTAAAGAAAAAAGAATTAAATGTGGTTTAGTGTGTAAAATTGAAATTTAAAGTTGGGGACCGTGCGGACCCCACTCAGTCCTTAACGTTTTACAATCCACCCAGTCCTAGGAAGGTTAAAAAAGTCAGGAGCTGCATTAACTAAGTAGATTTCCCACGTACGCTATGTATTTGCATTTATCTCAAAACTAGAAGTTCAATGAAAACAATATTTGGTATTTATGCTCCAAATAAAGTGCTTCATAACATAATAGAATATTGTTAATATGAGATGAGTAGGAGTGGGGCTTTACTAAAGACCGAAAACTAAAAAATGCAAATATCTCAGTTAATAATCAAGATAGTGAACAAATGTACATAACAACATTTATAGAACATTATATTTGCAATAAGATTGGTTCTATACAATTTTTCGATCAGACACACAATAATGGATATATTAAGAATTTTCGAAATTCTCCCCCTCTAACCCCCCCCCCCTTCCCCATGGTAACATGGTAAACCTAGAGTGGCGAGTTCGATTCTTGCCTGACCAAAGGAATTTATTTAGTGACGGAATTCATTAAATAAAATCCTTAGTCCCACCCTGGCTAGAAAAGGGTGGTAACCCGTCCCGAATAGGCTTAGCTAAAAGTGGACGTTAATAAATCATTTATTTTAAAACAGACATATGTTAAATAACGGTGTGATAAATCACTAATAATATCACAAATTAACTGGTGTGCCTAAAGTAAAGAAGACCCAAACTCTGGCTATTTGCTCAGGAAATCCACTCTTAAAGCGAATTCTCGATGACTTCATGAGGCGTTGTAATGTTTGGTGTTTTAATGGCACACATTTTTTGCTTTCCCAACAAAAAAAATCGCCCATTGTTTACAACAACTCCTGATAAAGATGGTCAAATTCTACCTAAAATTCGTATTTAGAGTAGACTGCAGATGCAGATCTATCATTTAAAATTAAGTATTTAACAAGCAAAACCATGTGTATTGCTTGTAGATTTGATTTTTATGTTCTATCCTTATACGTTTCTAATCAGTGATTTTTCACTAATGACAACTGATTTCAATTTGTTTTATATTTCTGGATGGAGCCCATTCGAAAACAAACAGGCCAGTTGGAGCCGAGGGGAGATGACGTGTCTGTTGGGTTTTGTGGCAGGTGTTGTTGAATTGCGCCGCGAATCTGTGTGGCTCGGCTGTGTGTCGATCGTAGACGTCGAGCACTCAAAGCGGAGTTTTATCTGGACTACGTCAGCTATCAATCAGATAGTGTCAGAGCGAGTTAGAGCCCACACAATGCAGTGCTTCTCTAGCGTTCGGCCTTTCCTGGCGCCTAGATATTTCACACCTCGGCGCGTATCTCCCTGGGTAAACACACTCACGTGTTGACAGTTGTGTCATCCGACTCTTTAGTCTGCAAAACTCTCAATCGCCCAAATAACGTGCGTGAGGTTCAAGTAGACTGTCTCCCCATTCAAGAATTAAACTTGTTATTTATAGTAACTTAACCAATTCATAAATATTTCTCTATACTCTTTAGCTAAAGAGCCTTTTCACCTGCTGCACAGCCTTGGTTGTAAGTAAACGATCCGCTTGACGTATTCCCTGAACACTACTACTTTATATTAGCAGCTACACAATTGCCTAACGATGCTGAGTGGACACCGGGAAAGCTAATAGGAAATGGAACAGGAGTTCCGGTAGCCATACTACTGAATACAATTTAAGGTGAAATCCAAGCTTCCAAGCAAGCACTTCTTGCAGGAGTGCATAGCGACTTTCGCCACAATAATAACAGCTCTGTTTCCATATGCATCCCAACGGAACGTGGTTTTCCCAGACTGCCACCCACTCCCATAGTATTACCGCTCGTGGTCAGTGGTCGAAAGATAACTCTCGTATTCAACGTGGAAATCCTGAAGAAATTTACTCTTTTACCTATACAACCGGGAAAAAACAACCTTCTAAACTCACTTCAGATACTACAGCTCCCAGTCTCCAGAACATACCTAAGGTATCAAATGATACTGTTAACCTGAAGGAAACTGAAGCAGCAAGTTTTCAAGAGAAGAAAAGAACCGTTCGGAATCCCGAAGCTACAAATGCCACGAAGAAAATGCCAAAAACTAGCAAAAGTCAAACTAAGAAGAAATAGTCTGACCAATGAAATCAAATCCCCTACCCTTAATTTTATTCTTATTTTTATTTTGCTTTATCAATTTTACTTATTATTGAACTTTACTTTTGATCAAATTTGCAGTCAACTATACTCCAGTAGAATCTACATGGGGTTAAAAGGCTATTTGCAGACTGAAGTCCCTAATACGCGATCATACACCAAACATTATAACCATACAGGAAAGCCATTTGACACTAGGTGAAGAATTCAGCATATACGGCTATACTACTCATAGGGAAGATTACTCCTTGGGAGGTAGAGCACATACAAATATTAATTAAGAATAATATTTAAGTATCTTAATGTTTAAAATTACTCACATCGTAGGTGGTACAACTCTTAAACTTCCCTTTACCGTCTTAACTCGTGGATCTTAGCCCTTGATTCTCCATTCTATGTCTCCAGATTATCAAAAAGCATTTGGCAGGGATTACCTCTTTTCTTACATTTCCACGTGAGCCCATATAAAGTCCTCTTCGACAGCTAATAGGCTACTATTTAACTAATAATAATAGTCTACGCTTGTTATAACACATTTTATTTCATGACATCCATAAAAAGCCCCGTAAGTTCTGAGACGCAGTCAGGCGGCATCAAATGGTTATTTCTACATCTTCATTCTCAGACCAGGAGCCATCTCCTATTTTTCCTTTTCGAGAGCCAACATTTTATAAATTGCTACAAAAATGGTCAAATCCAATAAAAAGATCTATTCCACTACAAGTACTATGATTATGAAAAGTATGCTTTCAAATAGGATCATTTGTGCCTGGTTAGATTCGTACAGTCCGAAGCAAAGCAGCCTTAAGAGTGTTATAATTATATTCATAACATACTCCCATTAAATGCATGCAAAGCAGATAAGTCTTAAGTCTTCAGTTCTCCAATGTATTTTAAATATTTACATTCAGTTCATTCGCATTAATAAAACTAAATAAAAGCAAGGAGTTTTTTCAATTTGCCGGCAGGTACTTTTGAATCACAAAACAAAATCCATGTCATAAGTCAATACGAAAACAGTAACAGCGACAGATAAATAGGTAATTAGAGAGCAAATACAACAGCTGCCCCTGAGGAAGTCGGGCAAACTTAATGAGCCGAGAATAAATATGAAAAAGGAAGTCGTTCAACATCAAAGAAAACATTATTGCGGGAATAAATTCAAAAATAATGAGACGTTGGATGTCCGCAGTAAATCAGAGCCCAGCGACGTTCTCTGTACAACTAACTCACTCTACTGGGTAATTACGTAAAATATTTTATTTTATACCGCAAGGGCTCGCGGGAGCTATTCTGCTGATTAATTGAAGAGATAATCTCATTTTAAGAATAACTTTCAAATTTTATGTTCTTATTATGAGCCTAAACCTACGCCTAGAGAATTTTAAGTAAGAAATAAAACAAATATCCCACACAAGAAAACATGATTTACAAATTTTAAAGATAATTGGTAGCGTAAGTGATGAGAACTTTGAGATTCACGTTATGAGTACATAATAGTTTTTTTTTTAATTAAAAAAAGTATAATATTTATTTTTAAAAACCTTTGAATGCATACAATTAAGAAATATATAATTCATTAACTCATAATTGATCATGGGTTCTCTGGTTTTATGTTCAAAGAAAAAAGGGAATTTATTGAATTTGAATAAATAAATTAAGTTCAGCACATTTTCAAACCCATAAAAATATTAGAGCCATTTTTCGTGGCCGACATCCCGGTTATGACCCAAATCATGGAAGGTGCAGTTTAAAAACTTCTTAGGAGCATTCAACAAGTTAGTTTAAAGCGTAATTATTAAAAATAATTTTATAGCAGCCATTAAGCAAAATGTATAAAGTGCCGTGAGAGTGTTGCTTTGAAAAGCTAATACATTAGTTGAACAGACTACTTGAATTATTTAATGATGAGCTTAACTTTGAAAAATCCTATTAATAAAATTATCTAGGTTTTTTAAACTATCTACCCTAGCTACTAAGAAATATCAGATATAAAGAAGAAATATGATTAATACAGTAATATGAAATTGCCAAGATCAATACATATATATATATATATATATATATATATATATATATATATATATATATATATAAATAATATGATTTGGTAAATGAAATTCATAACTCTCAGAGTCGTGGGTTCGATTCCCACCAGTGCAATAGGAATTTATTTCTTGACAAACTCATTAAATAAAATCTTTAGACCCACCCTGGACTAAAATGGGTGGTAACCTGCAGATAACCCATCCCAAAAAGCTGCAGATAAATCCCCCCTAATGACACCAAGTGGACTTCAATAAAAAAAAATGATATTCAATTGATTTAAAGAGGTTTTGGCATAAAGTTAATAAATATTATCATACCTTTACTAGGTTTACAAGTGCGGTGTTGGTAAATTCATACATCATAAACTAATCGATTTGAGCAGAGCAATTTAACTATGATTAAATTGATCCTGAAACCATGAACGTTGAGGCGGGAGGGGGGGGGGGTGAGAATTTAAATTAACCCTCCTATAATTTGAAGAACAAAAATAAAAAGTAATAAACGCATCAATAATAAATAATTTGCATGTTTAAATAAAAAAAATGTTAACTAAAATCAATTAGTAAATTCAGAAAGTCCTACTACTCGAATTTTTGCATTTTATTCTACTTAGTCCTAGAAGATAAATCTGTTGTACCAGTGAATAAGTGGTTAAGTCCACATACTCACTGGTGGACTTAACCACTTCTTCACTGGGGTTACAGAAATTAAATGTAAGTAGAATCGAATTCAGTGTGGATGAACTGGTAGTTCTCAACTACATTTATTGTTCGTTTTATTATAATGATGTTAATAGTTACAAAAATTTTATACAAAATAGATTTGTAATATTTTTATGTAATTTGTATGAAAAATATGAATTTTCTGATCCTTTGCACCTTCTCCCCATCTCTGAGCCTATGACAGAAACTAATTTTAATTGCAACACATTCACTATGTCAGAGAGTTAGATTTTTGTAGCTGGTGACTATCTTCAAGTGTAACAAGAGTATTGTTTCTTAGTATTTTTCAGGTTTTTACAAAATTATATATTTATCGTTACATATATTTTACTCCAAATAGGTTTTGAAGATGAAAATAGAATTATAGTGAATGAACTATATTAGTTACTTTTCGCTATCAAATTTAGTATTTATAAAGTAAATAAATTGTACCAACAGTAATGCTATTTATTTTTGATTCTATATGAGAGTGATCAAACTTGATACATACCAGCTACTCCCAACACATCCTGTAAGGAATACCTGTACTTAGCAGGTGGCCTAAACATGTCCAATGGTGTAGTTTTCAAGATTCTGCTGAAAGGCACAATGGAGAGATTGACCCCCCCCCCTCAAAAAAAAAACATGAAAATATAATATAAATCTCATCTTTCTAGTAACCAATGGAAAGGGAATTCAAAATTTTCGGCATTTTTCCCCCTCGGAATTAATAGGGGAAACTTGGCAAGATGCCTGGAAGGTCACTTCAGAAGGGTGCATACCTCCATGACAAGGAGGTTAGTCGTCCGTAGTAAGGCAATTCGATCAACGACGCTAGATTCCAAGAACTCTTCAAATACCACCTTATAAGTGCAAAAATTTGTGCTCTTAAAAATTCCGAGCAATTTATAATTGCTCTTCGCTAATAGCATTTTTCACACTTAGACTTGGAACCTCCCCCAAGTATATTTCTTAGCACATTAGCAACGAGAACATACTATTTGTCACGACGAGCTTAAGGGTCAAGAAGAAGATCATTTTAGACTAATCACAGCCAATTCTTCCAGAAAATATGTCAGGGCAGACAGTCTCGGACTGACTGACAAGGCGGAAATCATATGAGGTCCTCCGATGGAATATGGACAAGACCCGAAGAAGTGGTGATGCCTATGGCGGCTAAAGAAAATTTCTTTTTTTTTTTTTTACAACCTTTAAAAAGAATGACACAATGAGTTCGAACCCTACTGATTTGCACAGTATTATTGAATTAAGCTTGGAAATCTTAAAGTATACAGCTTGAAAAGAAATCATCTACTATTGAGTGATAAGACTCATGATATTATTTGATATAGCCTTCAGATGGTTCATGGAATTTTATTAGCAGATTTCCCTTAAGGGAAATTAGCTATTGAGGTCGTACTCATGACGCGATTTTCGAAAAATTTCATCAAATGTCCATCGATCCTACCCAGGAGATGACGAAAATGAGGTCCGTTCAAAACTATATATATATATATATATATATATATATATATATATATATATATATATATGTATATATATATTTGTCTGTTAACACTCTAGCGGTCGCAATTTTTGTTTAATCGTCACCAAACTCGGTATTTAATCGTTTCATGTAAAAAGGAAGATCAAGTTCGTTAACGGCTGAAATCGGACCATTGGGAGGGGGGATTTTCAAAAATTCAAAATATCTCCGTTATTATGCAACGGATCGAAACATTGTAAAATTAAATTTACTATAAATATTGTTATATACATTTATTCTCTATCTTGAACATTAACCGAGAGTGCAATTTAATGGTCTGTGGTCAGGTATAGTTCGGATTAGATCGACCATTTTCGTCAGTACTCGGCTCAGGTGGAAGCTTCTTCTAACCTTACCGGTCATTTATAACCTTACCTTACCTTCATTGCTTTGTGTGATTTATGCAAATACGGTCTGTTCATCCGCCGCCCCCCCCCCTCCTTCTTTAGTTCTTGTACTACTAAATTTTGAGTTATTAAAATATAAATTATTTTTACAATTCAGAAGCCGTTTCAGTTGGGAATTTATTAAAATTAACTGAAAGTTTTCTTATTACCGTTTGTATTTATTCATGGTGGGCTTGTGTTACCAGTATGCAAATTTCTCTATTGTAAAACTTCACATGGGAAATCTGCTTAGTTTACGCAGCCCCTGCGTGACGGACTTTTTATATTGGCATATAAAGTCAGACATTATTTCTTCTTTGAAAGTATTCACTATATAAAGTTGGAGAAAATTCTAGATGGGTACTATTTAGGGCAGAGCTTGGAATGAATGTGCGTGGATTCAAGCTTAAAGGGAAATTTTGGAAAACATTTGAGTGATGAAAGGGATGTGATCAAAAACGAAATGCCGTCCGCTGGGCGACTCAACTACTTCTGGAACGGTTGGAGAGATTGTTGGAACTACCAATGAGAGAATACGATGTACTTGGAAATAGCAAAAACATTGAACAGAACTCCTTACCATTAATTAGTTTATGATATGACATGCAATATATACTTCTGACCACCTTAGAGACTCAGGACATATTGCAATACTTTCGAGCCGCCATTGTTTTTCCGCATGCTGAATTTGACGTATCATTTCTTTTAGCAGATTTACCTTAACGGAAATCAGTTATTGAGGTCGTGATGATGACTGATTTTTGAAAACTTTTCTCAAATGTCCATCGATCCTACTCAGGAGATGACGAAAAGTAGTTCCAATCAAAACTATGTATATCTGTTAACGCTCTAGTGGTCGCAATTTTTGCCTCATCGTTATCAAACTCGATATTTAAACGTTGTATGTAAAACTAAAGATCAAGTTCGTTAATGGCTGAAATCCGGGGAGTTTAGAGGGGGAATTTTGAAAATTAAATCTTAATATCACCGTTATTAAGCGTCGGATCGAATATCTGTATAGAAGAAATTTAGTTTCCAATGTAATGATCTATAAATGTTGTTATCTATGTCTTTTCACTATCTTGATTATTAACCGAAATATTTCCATTTTTCCGTTTTCGGCCTTCAGTAAACCCCCAATTCTACTCATGCCATATCAACAATAAGCTATTATATTATGAAGCACCTTATTTGAAGGTTAAATATCAAATATTGTTCTCATTGGACTTTTACGTTTTGAGGTTAATGCAAATTCGTGGGAAATAGGTAACGCAGTCCCGAGAAGGTGACGGACTTTTTTCTATGTCAATGTTCAGGAATAAAGGATCTTAATGATCATGACCGGGGACAGCCTGTACAGATTCCGGGTTGGACAGGAGATTTAGTCCCGGTGGGGAATGAAGACATTTTGAATTTAATTATTTATTAACGTCCACTTTTGTGCAAAAGCTAATTAGGGTGGGTGATCTACAGGTTACCACCCTTTTCTAGCCAGGTTGGGAGTAATGATTTTATTTAATGAATTCTGTCACTAAATAAATTACTATTGCCCAGTCGGGAAGTGAACTCGCCACTCTAGGTTAACCATGTGAGATTAAGTCAACACTTTAACTCACACAGCTAACATGAGCCCCTTGAAGTTTATGCAACTTCAGCATCCACGTTAGTTGTCCATTAGAATGTTGCGTCCGCATTCACTTGCAGGATCCAGAAACTGGACGAAAGGGGCTCAGCGCAGACCGCAGTAGTGCAGACGTCCCGGCTATTGGCTAGATCAATCAGCTGATCTGTGAGGAATGCGCACTGATGAAGATTTAGCGCCGACATGTTGATGACATGAGCCGAGGCAGAAAGTGGATCTGAAGGCTTGCCACCAAGACTCGGGGGGGCCGGCAACCCCTTTCGGAGCAGGCGAAGGGCCAACAGAGATAAGCGCTCCACAAATCAGCCACTGCCGATAGCAGGGCCCGCTTTATGACGTCTCTCCATCACGTTACCGTAAATTAGCGGTGCTACTTCTTATCGCCGAGGCCTGGGGGGAGTCCCCCCCCCCCTAGGTCCGATAAATATGTCTGACCGCAGGCCAAGTCCCCCCCCCCCACCGCCCTTCGCTGCTTAGCTGCTGCTCTACTTTCGATCCTAATGCTTTCCTCTGTGAACATGAGTTATGACTATCGACCACAATGCTCTAAGCAATTTATTTTACGTTTTATCGGTATACATCAAAAGAACAATTATTTGATTTTTGAAATCCAACACCAAAAGAACAATATTCTTCCCGAAAGAAGGGTTCTAATAATACACGTAAAATAAATAATCACCATTCTCTAATCGGTACAAAAATTGAAAAATTATTATATACTACAATTATCTCATTATATCACCAAGCTCATAATCAAAGCAAATGAAATTGTTTTTCACAAAATGACAACGATTGAAATGCACAATAATTGAACAGAGTTGGTTTTTTAAAATTCGTTTTTGTTTTTCTTTTTTTAGAAAAAAGAAGAATTTTAATTGGATTATTTGCTTTTTACTATTTATTCTATTTTATACTTCTTAACTGTAAATATTCATTTTTTATTCAGTTATTTATTTTAACTATTTATTGAAATTGTGTATATATTCTACTGGTAAGTTTTTAATTTTAAGTTTTATCTGTAAAAATAGTTTTAGTTTTAAAAAGTTTTAACTCTAATTCTTGAGCATCGACATGTACACATATTTCTTATTTTTTTAATTAATTGACATATATTATACAACGTTTTTTATGGTAAATGTTTGCCCGCAGGGCACTGATGATGATCCTGTGAAGAAACGAGGCGTTTTTTCTCACCTGAGATAATAATTCCTTCACCATCCAGCACCTCAAAATGGAGAGTTGGATAAAATTAGTTACAAGTCTTATTTAGTATAACTATCTATCCACTATTTATATGCATCACTAATTAGCCTATGTATCAGGTACAGGCAACCTTTGATTTGTTGTGTGCCAAAGTTTATTGTGCAAATACGTTCGCGGGCCGCTTTTAAAAGCAGTGCATTTTAAAGTAGTGTTCATAATTTTTAAAGATAGATATCAGACATGAAATTATACGACTTTGTTGTTATAATACAATTTATTAAAATAACAAAATGAAATGAAAAAAATAGGCACAACATTATAATTAAATCGTAAAATTCGGAATTATTACAAACAAAAGTTCCATGTTTCGATTAATTCCACTGATACAAAGACGAAAAGAATTTTCCAAATTATCGTCAGTCAGCCTTGTACGATGTTTTGATTTATTAACTCTCATCATTGAAAAGAACTGTTCGCATTTATAACTACTGCCAAACGCACTAATCTCTCCTCATTTTCTTCATTTGGAGTAAGTAGTGTAATATTTGTTTTTAATTGGGTTTTCAAAATGTCTCGCGGGCCGGTTGTTGCCCACATATGCTCTACATGGTCCTAGATCGGCTTTACAAAATCAAAAATCAGTCACGCAGGCGCTGCGTTAGCTAAGCAGATTTCCCAAGTGTCTCACGTATTTGAATTTTTCTCAATACGTAAAATTTCAATGAAAAAAATATCTTTCATTTAGTATTTAAGTGATGTACATCATAATAAAACAGCTTATTGTTAATATGACAAGACTAGGGGTCATCTAGGTGTGTTTACTAAAGGCCGAAAACTAAAAAATGCAAACATCTTCATTAATAATCAAAGTAATGAAAAAACGCGCATTGTAGCATTTATAGAACATTACATTTGCAATAAGATTGATTCTGCACAAATGTTTGATTCGACGCATTATAACGGAGATATTTCGAAATTCGTCCGTCCGATTCCCCCCGCCCCCACTGGTACGTTTTTAGCCGTTAACGAACTTGATCTTCATTTTTACATAAAACACTTAAATATCGAGTTTGGTATCGATCATAAAAAAATTGCGACCGCTAGAGCGTTAACAGGATATAAATTTTTGAACCAACATAATTTTTTTCGTCATCTCGTAGGTAGAATCGATGGGCATTTGAAGATTGTTTTTGAAATTACCATCATGAGTGCAACCTCAATAACTGATTTCTTCTAAGGGAAATCTGCTGAAATTTGTTCAAATACAAATCATAAGAATTACCATAATTCAAACACAAAACTGATTTGAAGAATGATCTCCAAACTGTGTAAAGTCTTGATTTTATGGATATCTTTAGAAGTAGAGAAGAAATGCGGTAAAAAAAAGAAAAAAAAGTGGGAATACCAAAGGCCAAAATCATAAAATGTTCCTCTTTGCTATTTGAGACCTGTCTATTAACTCTGATTCTTATTACTAAAATAAAGCAGACCTCAAGACTCGTAATTTAGTATAGAGAAGAGATAAAATGACGTGTATAAAATTGAAATTATATTGATTTTAAAAATGGTATATGAAAGTCTATTAGTCTTGAAGCTTTATGGCGTCTGGTTGTTGACTTGTTTCACGCCATCACGGGACGTGCCACACATTTCCCATTGGTTTATAGTCGAAGGTGTTTCCTTCCTCCATTTATATTTACATAGTGTTGATACATGTTAAATCCGATTCCTATGTTTAATGAAGTATATATAAAACTCATATAAACCTAATGGGATTTACTTTTTCTGAATTATTTTTTCACCTTGAAAGTGATGCATGCGTTATTTGAGAGCAAGCGTGCTGTTATCTCTGTCTCTCTCTCTCCTCTCTCTCTCTCTCTCTCTCTCTCTATATATATATATATATATATATATATATATATATATATATATATATTGATATATTGGTTGTCTCAATTTCCCGTGCCAACCCTCTTTTAAATCGCCAATTGTGTTAATAAAAGGCTGACACTTGGTGTGGCAGAATTGTGACCCCTGAAGAATCTTTTCTGTACATATTTAACCTAGTAACCTTCTCCAGTATTTCTCCAGCGACCATAACTTTGGAATTTCCAATAGAATTCCGTACTTCTTATGAGGGATTCTTGTAGATTTTTTTTTTATTTATTCGAGAATACTTTTGTATTATTTCGTTTTATAGACTGTTTTTTTTTTTTTTTTTTTTTATTTCAGAATCTATTCTTTTCCCATAGACTTGATTCAAAGATATTTTTATTTATTTATTACAGTATACAGCATCTACTAGTGTCATTAGCGGTAGGTTCTATATTTCTTGGAACTATGGTGGTTCTATATTTTTTATGGATGTGTATAGCCACAAATACTGAAGATGAAGCATTTTGTATGAAAACGTTATACCACCCCAATAATCAACATTGAAGTATTAAGTATTTGATTAAGTAACTGGTTACTTTAATTAGTTAAGAATATTTGTGATAAAAAGAGTTTGTAATTATTGTGTTCTAGCAAAATGCTTATGGAAGCTATAGTATATTAGACATGAAAATTATCCTTCTTTTTTTTTTTTGGACACTCGATACTCTTCAACTAGATACCGTTGATTAAAACATGCCAGATTAGCCTAAATCTACATATTTTGTGGGTCCCAATTCTTGATGATCAATGAACAAATATTTAAAATGTTATCCTAGTATTGATTGAGGTTATATTCTTTGGTTTAAAATAGAAGGCCCTGCTCTACGATAAAAATAAGCTCATTTGTCCCCTGGCCGTTCATTTCAGGAAAATTGATCTTAAAACTATTTTATTCTGGCTAACATTTACTCCTTTAGACTGTCAAACTGAAAGACAGTTCCATTTAGTCTTCGGACATTATGAGGGCCCAAGAGAGAAGGACACTACAATATATCGGCAGCCATTAGAGAATCAAGGAATTACTTAGGGAAAAATAAATGTAAAAAGAAAGGTGAAGTGATTAGTTGTTGGAGTTATCACCTTGTCAGATAATACGAGCGACTCAAAAGAAGGAGGTCGGAAAGGGGAAAAAAAGAGGACAAGGTATTGCTTCCTTTCATCTGCTTACTGACAGACAGACAAACTGACGGCTGACGAGAAGTCAATAAAGTCCCTTGACTGACTGTAGACTCCCTCCGACCGATGACAGAACTATAAGACTGGTCTGAGCAGCTGGTCCAAGTTTCGGCGCCACGGTTTTTTTTTTTTTTTTTTTTTTTTTTATTGTTTTCGTTTTTTTTTTTATTGGCTTCAGGAATTCCTCATCGAGAAATCTGAAGTTCCAAAGACCGCTGCAATCATCTCAAATACCCAAATTTGGATAACCTTGCTTAATACAAAAATGTGGATCTCTTGAATTACATGGACATCAAATATTTTTGATTACTCCTGTAAACTCTGTAAAAACAGGCTGTTTTGGCAAGTTCCTACATACAATAAAAAAACATACTATTGAAAAACTACTTATGACAAATTTTTATTTCTTCCTCTTTTCTAATTTATAAAATAGCTTAAAGAAAACACGAATTAAAAGTATGTGACAATTTGGTTTAATCTAAAGTCAGTTTGTCGACGACACGTGAATTAATAGTTTCACCAATATTTAATTATTAGTTCTTTTAGATTTTCTACAAACATAATTTATCGATGATATTATATAACAAAATAAATTTCGAATATAGCTATTAATTTTTAATATATTTCTTCCAGATTTCTATATGTAGATATTAGTATATATATATATATATATATATATATATATATATATATATATATATATATGCCTTTTAACGCTCTAGTGGTCGCAATTTTTGTTTGATCGTTACCAAACTCCTTATTAAATCGTTTTATGTCAAAAGAAAGATCAAGTGCTTTAATAGCAGAATTTTGACTAGTGGGAGGGAGAGGAATTACAGGGGGAATTTCGAGAATTCGAGATATCTCCGTTGTTGTAAGTTGAATCGAAAAATTGTACACCTTATTGCAAATTAAATTACCTACAAATGTTGTTACATACATATTTTATCTAGTATGAATACTAATCCTAGATTTTTGGATTTTATGGCTTTCAGCATCAAGTAAACCCCCATTCATATTCATGTCAAATTAAAAATAAACTGTTATACAATGAACCATTTTATTCTAAGCTTAAATGCCACAAATTGTTTCCAAGAAACAATTATTATGCGAGATGCACGCGAATTCGTTGAGTGATGACGCAATAAATTATGATTTTACATTCATGTATCGAAAATTTTTATTTGATCTACACCATACACGATATTTAATAATTTCTGTGAACACCAAATATCATACTTGTCATTGCTTGAAATTTGAGATGGAATTGTGAGGAATAAGAGGGGGGGGGCGGATTCGAAATTCAAAATATGTTCCATATTATAAATAGAATAGAAAAAAAATATTATAGAACCAATCTTGTTTAACTATTGATGATCTACAATTGTTGTTCTATGCATTTTTACGTAACTCAAGTACTAATCAAGTTATTCATACTTTCTCGTTTTCAATTCTTAGTAACCCACCCCCCACTCCTTATACTTATTTTTAAAAAGTAATATAAAATATTTGGGAGATGCGGTCACAACTATGCTATACCAGCATGGGAAATCTGCTTAGTTCACGCAGTCCCTTATTGACGGACTTTGTGAATATATTGCTTGATTTTCGGACCAATCGATCCCTTTCACTATGTCCAATATATATAATTTTTAGCAAATAATTAATATTATTCTAAAGCCACTGATCATTAGAATGCATTTAAATTCTTAATTTTAGATTAATATGCACTACATAATTTATTTTGGTATTTACCATAATGTTTGGTAAAATATTTGTATTCTGTTTAATAGCCGGCACTTCGGAAGTGTAACTTTTACCCTTCAACAAGGCTTGAAAAAAGTAATAAAAATAATAATTTAAAAGAGTTAATTTAAACGTTCATTGCAAGTTATTTATGAACTTATAATACATGCATACCTTCATTGCATAATATTTACAAAATTGGCATTTAACTCTGAGCCATAATGCAAATCTAATCAATTTTGCTAATCAACGCATTCCAACAACTTTAGATTACTATCTAGCCAATACTTCAGAACCAGTTCAACCCCTTAAGAATGCTTTCAAAAGAAAGTAATAGAATTTTTGAGTTTCGGTGGATCAATTCTTCAAAAATTATTCTTGACCATCATTAATTAACCCAGATAAATTCGTTAAAAATATTCCACCATTTTTATTTAATAAACTTCATACAACTTGTGAGGCCACAAACTATAATAGAATTGCCTTCATTCTATTACCGAGACACAAACGTCTTGCCTTTTGAAGAACTGCTTGAAGCCTTGCTATGTGGGAGTTCATTGATAGTTGCTGGAGCATAGCGGTTAACATGAGTGAACATAGTTCTTAGTAAGAATGCATAATTAATATTGTGAATAATGCGACTCTTGACTGCATAAATGCATTCATTATATGCTAGCCATTTTCCAGAGCTAATCTAACAAACCACTCATTGGCATTATATTTGTATTTTAATTAATTGTATACAGAGTAAATGAGATTTTTTAAAACGTATTGGTCCTGTTACAAACATGACGTTAATGGCAGAAAATAAACTGCTCTGTGTTCATTTCCTAAATAAATGTCACTGAAATAAAAGACAAATTTATAACTACCATAAATCGTAAACACAATAATAAAAATAAACACATTTACTATCATCAAACAATCAAAGTTCAAAAACAATAAAGCGGATTACTAAGAAGTCTAAGGAGAAAGTAAATACTAAAAAAAAGCTGTCGTAAGTGTTGAACACATTAGAAGTGGCAAATACTGAACCAATAAAACCTTTTTGTCGGTTAATCGATAGAATTAAATGTTTTATCATGTCGAGCAATTCAAGCATTATGTTTCAATGTTATTTTTCTGTTAACCTATTTTTGTTGTAAATTCGGTATGTTTTATCTTTATTCAAACAGGAATGAGTTACATCCGCACATAATGGCTCAAATGAATGCATTTACCCCAGATATTTACAATATGTTAGCCAATTATTCTTAGAGAGACTACCATAATAGTAATATTTTAATCTATCTACTGGACATCAACACATTCATTATTTGTTACATGTTATTAATCATGTAGCAAATAAACGGATTTTGTTGATTTTTTACAATTCATTTATTCGGCTATTCTTCTATGTGTATATTCTCCCTTCTTTAAATATTTTTGCTGAGCTAAGTGAAGTATTTTGACATACCAACTTCAGAGTTTTCTAAATATTTGTACTTTAGTATAGAGTTGTGTCATGTTTCTATTGCTGAATTTTATGTTATTGCCATCAAAGCGCTATGAACTAATACTTTCTTTTGTGAAGAATTGGCTTTTTATTTAAATTGTCAAAATCTCTAACCCTCACCAAAAGGCTTATTCAATATTAACTAAAGGAGCATTTAAAAGGAATATTTAAAATGAAAATCAATCACGCACTATAATATTTTATGTTTTAAAGATTAAAAGGCAATATATTTTAACTTTTAGAATTTGGGTAGGAGTAATTCACCACAATGCACTGCGCGTTCAATTTATTTTTTGATGGAATTTAATATCAGAGATCAGTTTTGTCATTTTATATTTTCCAGAACTGAGTCCGGAATACTTTCATTAAGACAACCTCTCCGGCAACAAGACAGAATAATTCAAAATTCAATTAGTATAACAATACCGGGCTCATTTACAATGTTCTGGAATCAAAATCGTTTTGGGTACATTACACACACAATTAGATTTTCTCATACCTCATGGGCTCAAACAACCCTTCAGTAACACAATTTCGAATCCATTTCCTAATGACGAAAAAATACTGTCTTATCATCTTAGGAGTGTATTGAACTAGTGCAAATTGTACATCTCTGAGAACTAAAGCATTCCGCAACTAAGTGGGGGCGAATAAATCAAAGCAATTTCTAGTCGTTCCAGATACCACTTAATCAATTTTTAAATGGCTTGTCTGGGACGTTTGAAATTTAGCTAATATTGTGTTTAATATTTAAAAATATACAGGTTTGAAAGCCAACTCAACAAAATATATCGTAGCTTTTACGTTTTTATAAACTTCAACGATAAATTCCATCATAGAAATCTAAAAAATAAAGAAACAAGTTAAATTGTTATATTAGATTAATTTGCAACGTTCGTTATTTTTTAAAGCAAAATTAATTACTAACATACTTACATCGGGAAACAAGAGTTTTGAGACAACTTACCTGGAAAAAAAATGATATAACATATTACCTTTTACATATATGTTAAATCATTGGAATAAACAGCAAAATAAAGAATTTATAATCTATGGCTTATTAGCACATAAATAGTGAAACTTTCTATAAATTGTTCAATGAAGGAAATTTCTAATTTTTATTCTCACACGTAGCATCTCCAACCCTTCCTATGTCTGTAATAAATCCATGTTACAAATGATTATTGTCGCGATAGAATATGACATCAATGTTACTTATTACTGAACAATCTCTGTGAAAGAAAACCCATCTACCCTATTCATACGAAATCCCAAATTTGCAAGTGCACACAAATAAAAATTCATATTTTACAAGTAGACTTACCTTAAGTGAGTTTGGAAGAAAACATTACAACACAACAAAACAAATTTTATAGATAAATTTGCAACGAGATAAATATAATATAAACAATATATAAAATTGAAAATTAGTCAAATATTCTTCAGGTATCACTATGTATTAAAGAAAGTTAAAATATTTCAAATCAGTAAGATGTAGAAACAAAAATAATATAGTTCTTGGGAAAAAAAATTCTCAAAAGCCTATAAACTGTTCTATGCACTAAAGTATTATTTCACTTCTGTTACTTCACTGTACCTTTTCATGTGTAGTCTTGGTATGGTCAAAGCTCTTTTTTCTATAATCTTCACAAATTTGTAGGTGTTTTCATTTACATGAGAATTTTTCCCTGCTGGGGTTTATGTTTTTCATTGCACAGTAGTTCAGTTATAGTTTAGCTGATTCACTCAGAAAATTAATTACTGTATAAGCTTATAGCGTAAGCCATAGAATGTTAGCAATCATTGGCATTGAGTTGAAGATAGAGTGAATAATCTGGAGAGGATATTTTACCATTATATTTATTCTTTCTATGGGAAAACTGAAGCGTTTACTGACAAATGTATAAGAATGCATATGCATATATATTAGTTTTGAACGGACATCATCTTCGTCATCTCCAGGGTGGGATAGATGGACATTTAAGGAATTTACTTCAATGTATGATTTCCCTTAAAAGAAATTTACTTAAAAAAAGCCCGTCACGCAGGGGCTGCGTATACTAATCAGATTTCCCACGTGAAGTTTTACAGTAGAGAAATTTCACGAGAGTCAAATAGTTACGAAGACGGCCAAATTAGATTTTGACGGAAACTCACGACTAGACCCGAAGTTAGCATATCTCATTTCGTCCGTTACAATTAATAAAAATGCAAATATCACGGTTAATATTCATGATAGAATATAAATGCATAGAACAATATTTATAGTAAATTTAATTGGCAATAAGATTGGTTCTATACAATTTTTTGATCCGACGTAACGATATATTTCGAATTTTCGAAAATCCCCCACTCTAAACCCCCCCTCCCACTGGTCCGATTTCAGCCATTAACGAACTTCATCTGTCTTTTTGTATAAAACGTTTAAATATCGAGTTTGGTAACGATCAAACAAAAATTGCGACCGCTAGAGCGTTAACAGACAAATATATATATATTTTGAACATATATCATTTTCGTCATCTCCTGGGTAGGATGGATGGGCATTTGAAGAACTTTTTCGAAAATCGCGTCATGAGTTCGACCTCAAAAGCTGATTTCCCTTAAAGGAAATCTGCTAAAAAGCCGAGAATAGCTTTCTGTTATTTCCTCGAAGCATAAAACATTTTTCCTAAAGGTGGAAACACCGATTTTCCTTAAGGATATTAATTTATTGGAATAAGAGTGCTTTATCAGGAGTGTAAAATTAAATTCTTGTCTGCTACACTTCATTTAAATTTATTAACTCATCCTGAGCAGTTATTTGCTAAAATTTGTGTTAAAATGTATCCCTCCTCCAGGAGCAAATCTTCATAAAATATTACTGAATGCTCTCCTTCTGTGGGGCTTGGCGAAGTGATAAAGTCCCCTAGTTAAGCGAGGATCCTTAGCTAACCACTTAACGTCTTGTCATGAGACGGCCTACTTAACATACGTTTGCTGTCGAGCTCATTATTAATCGATTTTAGTGTCGAAACTTAGCTATCGAGCTATGAGTAGTCGGACACATCCTCAGTTCTGCCCCTTTATCGTCTCCACACCCCTGATAATGGTTACCTGAGTTCCTGAGTAGGTTATGCTCCAGCCTATACACACGTCATCTTCAGCACACATATGCTGGCACCTTTCATAAATCAAGGGCTGTGCAAAAACGTTTACAAAGGATTAAGTACTGCATGAATGCTTCCCGCAGCCCATTGAAAAAAGTCCGTCACGCAAGGGCTGCGGAAACCGAACAGATTCCCCACGTGAAATTTCACAATAAATAATCCACATATTGTTAGTGTTAACTATTAACACCACCGTGAATAGTAAGTAATTAAATATAAATGTAATGAGACATTTTTCAGTCAATTTTAATAACCTCCCAACGGAAAACGTCTGAATTGTAAACAAACAGGCCTGTCAACCGCTCAAGCTGAACAGATAGATAAAAATATTCTTCACCGGGACGAAAAACAGTTACTGAAATATATCTGAATATAACATATTAATTATATTGAAAACTATTTACTATATATAGTACTGTAATTTATAATGAATCATAATAATTTTTATCTCAATATAAAATAATAATGAAAACAATATTTGATATTTAACTTGGAATGAAGTGGTTCATGAAATAACCAGCAGGAGTGCGGTTTGCTGAGGGCTTAAAACTGAAAAATGCAAATATCACCGTTAAAATTCAAGATAGTCAATAAATGTATATGAAAATATTTATTGTAAATTTAATCTGCAATAAGATTGGTTATATGCCATTTTTCAATTCGACGTATAGTAGCGGAGATATTTTGAATTTTCTCAAATCCCCCTTCTAAGCTAGAGCGTTAACAAACACAAACTGACCTTATTTTCGGCATCTCCTGGGTAGGATCCATGGACATTTGACAACATTATTCGAAAATCACATTATACGACCTCAATAGCTGATTTCCCTCTAGGGAAATATTCTAAAACTATCATTTTTTGCTGTGTGAACCATATTGTCCGTGGTGTTTGATATCAAATGTCGAAAGAAACACCTCCAGACAAATATGCTAACGTTTTAGACAAGAGTCGGCATCTAAAAACTCTTCCACCGTTAACAGCAATATTTTTATATTGTTCCGCAACTTGGACCTTGGTAAAATTATCAAAGTTATTTCGTACTAGCTTTTTTTCAAGTAAATAATAAAGGAATAGTTCCATCATAGACATTTGAAAAGTAATTGAGATTTGTTTTTGTTCGTTCCTTATGCTTGATGCATTCGGTTCTGCTTTAAGTTAAATCTCACGATTCCAAATAGAGGTATACATATTGAAAATAAAGTCATTGTTCAGTTAATGGAAAGTGCGTGTCGCCACAAAAAGCTCTCTCAACAAATATCGACAGATCGTCAGTGAGAGATGAAATACAAATGAATTTCTCAAATCCAGAGCAGCTCACAATGTTTCCGTCTGTGACAAGATGAATTTAGCTCGAGCTATTAATTCTTGTATGTTCAGAGAGTGAGAGAGAGAGAGAGAGAGAGAGAGAGAGAGAGAGAGAGAGAGAGAGAGAGAGAGAGAGAGAGAGACGGAGGAGAAGAGAGAGAGAGACGGAGGAGAAGAGAGAGAGAGAGAGAGAGAGAGAGACGGAGGAGAAGAGAGAGAGAGAGAGAGAGAGAGAGAGAGAGAGAGACCGAGGACAAGAGAGAGAGAGAGAGAGAGAGAGAGAGAGAGAGAGAGAGAGAGAGAGAGAGAGAGAGAGAGAGAGAGAGAGAGAGAGAGAGAGAGAGCGAGAGAGAGAGAGAGAGAGAGAGAGAGAGAGAGAGAGAGAGAGAGAGAGAGAGAGAGAGAGAGAGAGAGAGAGAGAGAGAGAGAGAGAGACAGTGGCGAAGAGAGAGAGAGATAGAGAGAGAGATAGAGAGAGAGATAGAGAGAGAGAGAGAGTGTTAGAGAGAGAGAGAGAGAGAGAGAGAGAGAGAGAGAGAGAGAGAGAGAGAGAGAGAGAGACGGAGGAGAAGAGAGAGGCCGATTGTTTAGGAGTGTTTTTTCGCCAATACAGCCGATACGACTCGGTCGGTCACCTGTCCAAATCACTGCCAAACTTGGAGGACTTTGACAGATCTCTCACTGTCAGAACTTTATGTCAGAGTTCTCTGGCAGGTTCTCCAACTAATCGCCAGCAATGATTGGCTCAGTTTAGGTAAATTTGTTAGAGTAATCAATCCCAGGTCGACCTCAGAACCGTTTTAAAGTGTCAATCTTCCCTAATGGGTTTTTGGTTTCGACTCAGTTAGGTGCCACTCACAATCAGCATCATTGTCCTAATCTCTAGTGTTATTAATATTTCAGTCACACTCACGTGTACGAAGTAATTTTTCGTTGGCATGAATTTTTCATTGCTTTAATGCACTTAAAATTGGAATACATTTATTTAATCTAAATTCGAATAATAATAAATATTTAAATTGTCTACAGAAATAAAAAATGAACACCATTCAATACAATTGTTCTATACACAAATAAATTATTTAGGCCAATTTACTTTTTCCTTGTTGAGTACACTAAAACATAAATGATATAAAAAAACATTTCCACATGGTTTTAGCGGTTCTACTCATGGCGCAATTTTAGTACTTTTTTTTTTCAAATGTCCATCAATACAACCAACCAGAAAAAGTAACACCCGTCCATGTATATAATAAATATATACTCACACAATCACACTCACTCTCATACACACAGAGGTTGGGGTGTCCTAAGTCCATATATAGCAGTGAAACTTCTCAGGAAAACTGAAATTTATTAAATACTAGCTAAGGTACCCAGCGACGCCCGGGAAATCATTGTTGACTGAATAATGATGTTATTTTTATATATAGACTTCTTAAATAACCCAATAAACTATTATTTTAAGTTTATGCGAATATTACCTTTTTTTCATAATGACATTACGAAGCATTGTTTTGTAGTTATACATAGTACATAATTATTTCAATAACATCAACATATCGGAAAAAGAATAAGATGATATATACCAGAATTAAAGAGCTTGATTCCTCACAACTTCCGCTGTCAAACGTTTTGCAAATTCAGAACACCTTTGTTAAAATAATACATTATAAAAATGAAATAATTGAATTCCTCTTTTAGTTTAAATTTCTATAGGAAATAAATAACAAATGAGGTGGGGGGAGGGGGCAGAAATTTATAACCTAACTAATCCGAGTCATACTTAGAACTATCATATGAGTCAAAAAACATAAAATCTGTCATATAATACATATATCTAATAAGCTTTACTCTAACAAAATTCTACTTTACTGTAGGAAACTTAGTATTAATAAAAATGGTCTCCTGCAGTAGTTTTTAGTATAAACCATGTGAAAACAATATTTAGTATTAAGGCTTGAAATAATGTGCTTCGTAATATAACAGCTTATTGTTATTATGACATGAACTCGTACTCTATGTTTCACTGAAGTCCTAAAGCTAAAAAATGCTAATATCTAGGTTAATAATGAAGATTATGGAAGAAAGTACATAACATCATTTATAGAAAATTCTATTTGCAATAAGATAATTACAATACAAATTTTTGATCCGACGCATAATAACGAAGATATTTCGAATTTTCGAAATTCTCAACCTCTAAACACCGCACCCCTCTCGACGAACTTGATTTTCATTTTTACGTAAAACGTTTAAATACCGAGTTTAGTAATGATTAGATAAAAATTGCGACTGCTAGAGCGTTAACAGACAAATACATATGTATCTCGTAGATAGGATCGATGAACATTTGAAGAAATTTTTTAAAAATTCCATCATGAGTAGAACCTCAAAAAGTTTTAACATTGGTCCTTTCTAGCTGTATTTTACTGATGCAGTAATAATTTGGGTTTTATTACTGCATTTACAACATTTTATTGATACTCCTATAATTCCGTGAGGGAGGGGGAGTAAGTGTTCATTGTACCCTCTATTTATGACGTAAGACCATATTTGGTGAAAAATAAATTGCAAAATGGGAATCGAAGACACTCCTCAATTTTCAGAAATAAATTAGATTCGTGGTTATAAAATACATACGAGATATGCAGAAACGGGCAAACGATGTAATTCAACGGTGCGCCACGGCCGTTGGGAAGTAACATAATAATAGAGAAGTAATGCTTTCGTTGGACGTAGCTCTAGCGGCGTTGGTGGGCGGAGGAGTCGGGACATGAAAAGCAAAGACGTTTCCATAAAGCCTAACAACCCAGTGGGCCTAACAGGCGTGAGATGAGGTGGAATCCAGGCAACACTCACAGGCCGATCACCCGGCACTGGGTATCGCATTCTAACACAAATGAAACCTCCTCAGCTGATCGGGCCGTTTGACAGCTCTTAAGTTGAAGATAAACGACGGATTCGAAATTCCCAACAAACTACTCTAGTGAGCTGATGTCAAATTGATCTTCACGTCATAATAACCAATAATCGCAATGCAATAGAAAAAAAACGTCACACAGGTAATAAGCAGATTTCCCCTTGCTAGAATAGGCATAATGTTGATCTCACAAACTATAGACTTTTCTCCCGTATTAAGATGCCTTTCTAAACATGAATTAAATATCAGCTGAATATGAGATATTTAGTTTCTGAGGTACGTAATGTAAAAATCGAATGAGTACACAAAAAAAACAACAACACACAAATAACTCGGTTAATACTTGAGTTAGAAAAAAGTCCGTCAAGCAGGGGCTGCGTAAACTAAGCAGATTTCCCACTTGAAGTTTTATAGTAGAGAAATTTCACGAGAGCCGAACAGTTTCGGAAACAGCCGAACTAGATCTCATCTCGTCAGTTACGTGCACACAATTAATAAAAATGCTAATATTTTGGTTAATATTCAAGATACAGAATACATTTATTTAACAATATTAATAGTAAATTTAATTTGCAATAAGATTGGTTCTATATAATTTTTAGATCCAACGTATACTAACGGATATATTGCGAATTTTCGAAAATTGCTCCCCCCCCCCATTAACGAACTTGATCTTTATTTTTTCATAAAACGTTTAAATATCGAGTTTGGTAACTATCAAACAAAAAATAAAAAACGCTAGAGAGTTATCAGATATATATATATATATATATATATATATATATATATATATATATATATATATATATATATATATATAATTTTGAACGGACCTCTTTTTCGTCATCTCCTAGGATCGATGGACATTTGAAGAAAAATGTTGAAAATCGCGTCATGAGTACGACCTCAATAGCTGATTTCTCTTAAAGGGAAATCTCCTAAAACGTAGTTGTAGAAAAATAAATTTTCATCAAGGTTAATTATGAAAAATATTTGAATAAAAATAACAGAGATATTTCCTACTTTCCATTATTTTACCCGAGGCCAATTTCAGCCATCGCCTTATATAATCTCCACTTTTCCATGAAACAGTAACAGATGGTATTGATCAAATATGAATCATCTTAAATGATGTCATACCGAACATATCTGATTATATCTCACATAGAAATTATTCAATGTAAGGAAGTGTTTTGTAGTTAATTGTATATTATTCAGTGTACATAAAGGTGTTAGTGTGTTATCCGTGAATGACCATGTCTCAAACGTGCAAGAACTACTTCTCTTCTTGTGTTCTGATTACTTGACATCCATTCACGAATAGTGTCTTTTAATCCGCTTAGTTTTGTGTATGATAGACGCCATTCCACATATCATTTTCAGTTGACCTCTCATTTTATGTTGAACATTTATTATTAAACCTCAGTTTCGTACGTTATTTTGTTAATTAACGTTAATATCCCTGAGGATTGTTGGTTATTATAATTATTAGTACGTTTCTCATACGTTGGCCTAAATAATATATTTTTATTTATCCAAATTATGTTATATTGCGCATATGTACTTGAAATTTTAATTAAACCAATACTGGGATTACTGGACTGGCAATTGGTCATTGTGATAGGTGTAGTGAAAGGAATCGGACAGGAGCAGCTGACTGGTATCTATGCTCGCAGCAAGATTGATAGCCCTTATCAGTCGCTTTATGAAAAGCCTCGTTAGATCAGAGTTATCAATCATTTTAAAACCATCAGTCACTCAGAGATCGTCGCTAATTATTTCTGTTTAACAGCCCGATCAGCGTCTCTCCCGCCCGACCAATAGTAAAAAATTATTTGAACAATCCTCGGTTTTAGAATTTCAGTTTTCTGGCAAAATTTAGATAGACTAACTGAAATTTTCAGTATATTAGCCTTCCTTGCTGTTTATATGGCAGTCAATCAAGAACAACAGGTCATGGATAAGTTGTTAATATAATACTAAATTTTGGAGACCCGCTCTGATTTTAATATTAGACATGAAAACTTATAAAAATTAAATAGGAAAGGAAAAAAAGTATAAACTTTTCCTTTTCTTTTTAAGTATCTTTATAACTTTGCAAAGACTTTTTCTTACCCCGAACCACGGTATGTACTAAACGCGCCCAGCATTAAATAAAAGTCCATCACGCAGGGTCTGCACTAACTAAGCAGATTTCCCACGTGCGTCATTTGCATTTCTCTCAAAACGCAAAGGTTCAATGAGAACAATATTTAGTATTTATGGTTAATACAAAGTGCTTCATAATATGACATCCTATAGTTAATATGACTAGAGTAGGAGTGAGGTTTACTGAAGACCCAAATATCTTGGTTAATAATCTAGATAGTGAAGAAACGTACGTAACAATATTTATAGAACATTACATCCGCAATTAGATTGATTCTATACAATTTTTTGATCCGACGCATAATAAAGGAGATATATTTTGGATTTCCGAAATTCCCCCCTCTAAACCAACTTTTTCGATTTCAGCCATTAACAAACTCGACCTTTAGTTTTACATGAAATGCTTATATATCGAGAGCGGTAACAGACAAGTATATCTCATTGTCGTCATCTACTAGGACATTAGAGGAAATATTTCGAAAATCGCGCCATGAATACGACCTCAATAACTGACTTCCCTTAAAGGAAACTACTAAAAATTCTATTTCTTTACAGGAAGGTTTAGGTTTCTTCGAAATTGTGTGAAATGGTAGTAGTGACTGATTGTATAAGACACAACAAACAAAAACTTTATTTCATCTTAAATTGATCATCATCGCATTGAGGTTGGCTCAGTTTGCCATATGAGTTAATGCATTCTATTTTAATGCAGTAAAAATAAGTGAAGAAGTTACTAAGTAAAAACTTAGTTCATCCCTACCAGAAAATGTTGCTCACCTGTAGATTAATCGTTCTGATTAGCTACTTTAGGTTAATATGCACGTTAATGAAAAACATTTCATGTATTGACTACACAGGACCCTTACCATGGGCGTAATACAGAATAGGTGGTTTGAAGAAGGATTTCGTTTACTGTGTGTCATAATAGTGACGTTAATAACTTCAAAATGGGAACATTTATCTACTAGGCTCATACTATAAATACACACACACACACACACACACACACACACACACACACACACACACACACACACACACACATATATCTATATATATATATATATATATATATATATATATATATATATATATATATATATATATGTCTTTCGAGTCAAAGGTAAAATAAAAAATGGGAAAACTGTTTGGATAAAACTCAGTACAAAAGCGTCAATTGTGGCGCATTTCCACTACCTCTTTTAGCAGATTTCCCTTAAGGGAAATCAGATATTGAGGTCGTACTTATGACGCGAGTTTTGAAAAATTTCCTAAAATGTCCATCGATCCTACCCATGTGATGACGAAAATGAGGTCCGTTCAAAATTATATATGTAATTTTGAACGGATATATATATATATATATATATATATATATATATATATATATATATATATATAGATATATTTGCCTGTTAACGCTCTAGAGGTCGTAATTTTTGTTATATTTAATCGTTTTATGTAAAAAGAAAGATCAAGTTCGTTAATAGGTGAAATCGGACCTGAAATTGAGTGGGGTTTAGAGGGGGATTTTTGCAAATTCGAACTATCTCCGGTACTATGCGTCGGATCGAAAAATTGTAAAGAATCAATCTTATTGAAAATTAAATGTACTATAAATATTGTTATGTACATGTCTTCTTTATCTTGAATATTAACAGAGATATTTGAATTTTTCAGTTTTCAGCCTTCAGTAAACCCCAACTTCTACTAGTGTTACATAAACTAGTCTCTTTTATATAATAAAGCATATTAATTGAAGCCTAAATATCAAATATTGTTTTCCTTGAACTTTTACTTTGTGGGATATTCCTGGAATATGCTGAATGGTAGAGGAACCAATTGATAAGGATCAATAAGAAGGCCAAGTCCTCTACTGTTTTTTAATATTATGCAGAGTGCACTTTCGGAGTCAACGCTCCATCCTCAGTGCCTGATTAAAGCTGCGTTGCCTGGACCACGACCGCCGGGCGACTCTCAGGGGGGGGGACCACGAGTCGCCCGGCAGTCGTGGTCCAGGCAACGCAGCTTTAATCAGGCACTGAGGATGGAGCGTTGACTCCGAAAGTGCACTCTGCATTATATTAAAAACAGTAGAGGACTTGGCCTTCTTATTGATCCTGATTGTGAGATATTGTATATGCAAATACGTTCTGTTGACCCTCCCTCCCCCCTTATTTTGTTTTTGGATTACTAAAATTTGAGTGATTGAGATAAAACTGATTCTGATTCATTACAAATTACAACACTAGCTTTAGTAAATTGTTTTCAATAAAATTAATATGTTGTATTCAGATATATGTCATTAATTGTTTTTATAAATTGTGGGAGGATAACGGACGAGAGTGAGTTTTCCGCAAAAAGCTAGTTGGGTCGTTTCTGTAACTGTTGGAGATTTCTCTATTGCATAACTTTACGTGGGAAATCTGCTTAGTTTACGCAACCCCTGCGTGACCGACTTTTTTACATAAAACTTTAAATACCGAATTTGGTAATAATCAAACGAATATTATGATCAATCGACATTTGAAGTAAATGTCGAAAATCGTGCCACGAGTAAACCTCAATAGCTGATTTTCCTAAATATCTGTTCAAAGCTAAAACTATTAGTTCGCTTTATTGCAAATGTTACTATTCCAATGATATTATAGGAGTTTTCTTTAATATAGATCCACTGAGAATTGTGGTGTGTATTCACTACAATGATTACTCCCCATGGCCACCGATGGATGAGTTTGATGTTAATTGATTGCTTGTTTGAATTGTGGTGGATGAATAAACAGGACAAGTAGAGTCATTGTGCTGTCGGTGCACTTATGACATCTGTCAGTTATAGCCATTTATTTCAGTCCGATCGGCTGACACCAGTTTATCTAAGTGCCGTCCATGATAAATGTGATTTCAATATATCCCATGTCCCACTTTAACGAGGCAAATACTAATTATTGACAAACAAAAATGGCTCATGAAGGAATTTACAGTGGTTTTCCAATAACAAAGATTGAGATTGAAAAATATCACGAAATATTTCATAAAAAGTGATTAGAAATTTTTAAATCCTTCTTAGTGTATATAATCATTCGGGAATTTCCATTTTCCTTAGTGAAAGCTACTCTATTTGAACAATCCATGAATACAATCCCAACACTACTGGAAAAGCTCACTTAAAAAATCAATCGAAATTACACTTTTGAGGAAAAAGGTAGTTTCTGAAGCAATAGAGAAATCTGCATACTCGTAACACAATACCACCATACAAACGGTAATGAGAAATTTTTCAGTTAATGTTAATAAACTCCCAACTGAAACGGCTTCTGAATTGTAAGAATAATTTATATTTTAATATCACAAATTTTAGTAGTCCAAGAACTAAAGAAGGGAGGAGGGGGAGCGGATGAACAGAACTTATTTGCATAAATCTCACATAGTAACGAAGGTTAGGTCAGGTTAGAAACTACAGGTTAGGTTAGAAGCTTCCGACAGAGCCGACTTACGATACGGCCGAACTAACCCGAACAACACCCGACCAGACTTCATAAAAATGCAAATATCTCGGTTAATATTCAAGATAGAGAATAAGTGTATATAACAATACATATAGTAAATTTAATTTGCAATAATATTGGTTCTATACGATTTTTCGATCCGATGCATAATAACGGAGATATTTTGAATTTTTGAAAATCCCTCCTCCAAACCCCCCCCCCCTCCCTCTGGTACGATTTCAGCCATTAACGAACTTGATCTGTCTTTTTACATAAAACGGCTAAATATCGAGTTTCGTAACGATCAAACAAAAATTGTGACCGCTATATATATAATTTTGAACAGACCTCATTTTCGTCATCTCCTGGGTAGGATCGATGGACATTTGAAGAAATTTTTCGAAAATCGCGTCATGAGTACGACCTCAATAGCTGATTTCCCTTAAGGGGGTAATATATATATATATATATATATATATATATATATATATATATATATATATATATATATATATATATATTACAAAAAACGACCATTTTACAAGTTGTAAACTTTTTTTCAGTAGCTTTTAATTCATACCACTTGATATATATATATATATATATATATATATATATATATATATATATTCTCGTGTAAGACTCGTGGGATTCGCTATCAGAGTTTACGTAGTGTGTGAACTCGACGTAGAACCCTCATTGACCAAGGAATATGTTTTCTCCATTATGCTTACGGGCCCTATTATGCCCGGAGGGTCTGTGGCCATTTCAAGATGTCAGCCTGCCAGAGGACAGGATCTAATAGAGTCATAATAGAGTTAGTCATCGCATGGGGTAGTCAACAGTATACACTCTTTAGGCTCCCGCTGATCCATAACATCGTTCTAGTAGCGAACTTGTGAACCAATGTTCTCCCCAGGCTGTGATGGAATGTGCACCTATGTTCACCTTCAGCCTCGGCTGGACCGGTTTGAATGAATGTTACTGTATGCGTTTGGGTGACGCCATGGATGGTTAAGATTCACAAATCAGCCCGACAGATGGAGCAGGAGTGGGGGTTGTAAGGGAGGCCTAAAATTAAAAATAGGCATATTTCGTTTCCTATTGGTTTTTCAGCAAATATGCACAGGATAAAAATTGTTTATTTTGTTATTTAGAGTAACATTTGTTATATTCACTTTTGTCGTATAAAAAAGTATAAACGAGATATACTCTAAAAAATTAAAGTTTGAGCTAACAATTTTATTGGGCTCTAACGATTTAACCGAACTTAACAAAACTCTATATATAAATTAGTTCCATGATTATAAGCTATCTTAAATTTTTTAGGTTCGAAAAATGTTTAGGTATCGTGGGGGTTATAAGGGAGGCCGGAATAAAAAATTTCATTTTCTGTTTGTTTTTAGGCAAACGTGCATATAACAAATGTTGTTTTTGTGTTATTTAAAGTAGATTTTGTTTTAAACATATTATTAAATTTAATATCCTAATTGCTTGAAATATCATGCAGGATCACGTATGTCGGGTCCGCTATTATATTTGTGTGTGTATTGAATTTACCAAACTCGATATATAGTATATATGTTATTATGAGTCGGATCAGAAAAAGTTAAATAACCAATCTGGTCCACTAATCAATTTCCTATAATTTCATTTCCATATATTTTTATCCCTACCTGAAATATTAACCAAGGTATTTGTATTTATATTGGACACTTTAGTAATCCGTGACTCCTATGTCGAGATTTTCACTTAGGGCACCTGTCATCCGAAGTAAACCTCAGTTCCAGTTTAAATATGTTTTTATTAGGGGTGAATTTATGGTGAGATGAGAACCACAATGAGTTACCCCAGAAAGTTGGAAATCTGCTTATGCCAGGCAGCCCCTGAAAGACAGACTTGTGATACTTTCAGCAAAATAAGTCTATCGTCTATAAGTCGTTCAGAACTCACTATCCCGATTTGTGACAATATATGAGTTCCTTTCATAACTACGAAACTATGAAAAAAGCTATAAAATTACACCCATAAAGTTCAGTTCAGCCCGGAGTGAACTTAAGTGTTCCCGAAGAAATTTATACCCTTAACATGCATTTTAATCAAAAAGATGTATATGATATTAAGTCTAAATGTCAAAGTTTGCGTGTGGACGTAATTCACTTCTCTCGTAATGAGAACATTCAAGTCAAGGCAAATGTGATTGGTTGACCTGATTTAATGGAACCACTTAATTACACGACTATATATTTTTTATGGCGCCCGGTTTCATTCTGATGGTATTCCTTTAGCAGGCAAGGATATCGGCTTTTTCTCTTATTTTAGGAACTTTTTCAGTAATTTCATCGCTTTGATTTGCCTGGAGGAAATTTACGAGAAGAGATTTTGTTGGTTACTTAGCATAATATTGTTTGGAAATATCACTCAATCACGGTCAAAAATAGCATTTATACTAGCGGACCCTACAGTCGTTGTCCTGCATAATATATTTCAAGCGACTTGGATATTAAATTTAATAATATTATGTTTAAAACAAATGCTACTTTTAATAACACAAAAAAACATCTTTTGTTATGTGCACGTTTGCCTAAAAACAAATATAAAACGAAATATCGCGAATTTTTTATTCAGGTCTCCCTTATCCCTAATATTTTTATTCAGGTCCCCCGTTCGAACCTAAAAAAATTAATATAGCTTATAATCATGGAAGAATTAATGCTAATTTATATATAGAGTTTTGTTAAGTTCATTTACATCGGTAGTGCCCAATAAAATTGTTGGCTCCCACTTTATTTTTTTAGTGTATACCTATCTCGTTCATACTTTGTTATACGAAAAAAGGAAATATAACAAAAGTTACTCTAAATAACAACATAAAATACTTTCATCATGTGCATATATGCCGAGAAACCAACAGGAAACGAAATATCGCAATTTTTAATTTTAGGCCTCCCTTATAAACCTCACTATCCAGGGCGTCTCCCAAACGCATACAAAGAAATTCATTAAAATCGGACCAGCCGTTTAGGAGGAGTCCAGTGACATACACACGTACAGTAGAATTATATATATAAAGATAAGCTTGGGAACAATTTCTTTCTTCACATAAAAATTACAATAACAGCTGTTTAACACTAAGTTCTAATATTTTGTTAAGGCAATTGTATTATTCTCATTATGGATTGGGTAGAAAAAATGTTTACAAAAATTTCATGTTAAAAGCTCAACTATAGTAGGAATTGGTAGAAGGGAATGTTTAAGATTGAGCCAAAATTGAGGAATGAATTCATAGATGTAAAATGAATAATATAAGTACAAAATTTAAATATTTTGTACTTTTATTATTCATTTTACATTTTAAATTGAAAATTTTACTGACTTTCATAGTATTTTTCAATATTATAAATTAGATAATATACAAATGCTATGATTATAAGAAAATGGGAATATAGTTTCCTACTCCATTAGTTCTTTTTGATAAATTATACCGAATACGATTTGATGTAAATGTTTAAAAAACAAGTATTATCTTTAATAATTCCATTTTTAAAAATGCAACAATTACAGTGCATGTGGAGGAATAATGATTTTTTTTCCAATGGACAGAAAAAAATGTGTAACTCCTTACGTTCTAACACATGCGAAATGATGCACACATTACAGCTAACACGGAGAACAAGAAATATTCAGAATTTAATGAATAAGTAAGAAGGTTGATTAAATAATTTGATTCATGGAAATGTCGTAATTATGTATTTATCAAGATGTTATGTTAATTTTGATGATATGTTTCGCTGGCCAACGTTGTAAAATGAATGGGGGCCTCGAGATCGCGTGGTAGAGGCGAGCTTACGCCCAATCCACAATCAGAACTTTGGGCGAATTTTATATTGAAAAAAACATGGCAGAAGTAACTGCTGATAAAACTTAATTCATTGCTTTGCTTAATAAAAAAGCCTATGGGGATTCTCTTAAATATTATGTACCCTAATAATTGTTACCTAATTACTATTTCTGCTAACATATTATGATGGAAACTGATAGAATATCCATGTACTTATACTGATATCGTAAGTAATATCTCGTATAAACGCGCTCAGAGCTAAATATTTATAGTATTCAACAATAAACAATGATACTTCAGAGTTCGTGAAAGACTGTCACCTGTGGTTTTGTCAGACCTACGTCACTTTACAATATTTGTATTTGTTTATTAACGTCCACTTTATGCTACTCTGGCTAATCGGGACGGGTTATCTACAGGTTACCACCATATTCTAGCCAGGGTGTAACTAATGATTTTATTTAATGAGTTCGTCACTAAATAAATTCCTACTGCACTGGTGGGAATCGAACCCACGGCTCTGAGGGTCATGAACTTGCATGGCCAACCTGAGCCCCACTTTACAATAAGTAACTGTTATAATAAATTAATACATTACGTGTTTTGCAATTTTAAATATATAAGAATGTATGTGCGAAATTCCCAAATAATGGGGAAATCATTCTCTGAACAAATAGCTTAGGCTTTAATAATGTGGATTTAATACATAAGTGGATTCTAGTGGTGGGTTCGATTTCCGTGTGATCAAAAGAATTTATTGGGAAGCAAGCTATTAAATAAAACCTTTAGCTCTAATTGGGTTAAAAAAGAGTGATATTTTGTAGATAACCCGTTCAGCGTCGCCTTAATGTATAGAGTATGTGTTAATTTAAATATATATTGTTAATTTAAATATATATTTATATTTCTTTCACCTCTTAACCATCTCTCTTTCTAATTATATTATGATCAAAAGAAGAGCTGAACAACTAAACGGTAGAACAGCAATAAATATGAAATTGCAACATTCTATGCCTGGTCATTTTTGAGTTGTGTGAGTTACAAAGTGACGTAAATCCAAATCTAGGACATTATAAGTTCAGGGAAGGCCAAAACGGATCATTTTTTTTGAAAACTGTAAACCGATATACGTACAAGAATGTAAAAATTGAAGTTGAATCCTCTTGGAGGAGGCAGAAAAAGGTCATATGCCTTACAGCTGATCAAACATGTTTATAGGGGAGTTTCAGGAACTGACACTATACATCTTCGAATTCAATCCATTATTTGAATCTAGTTCGTAAAACCAGGAGACTAAATATGGGCCAAGTGTCTTTATCAGAGAACTAAGAAAGAAACATAAGGACTTACAGAAGACATATATTATCTGTAATTAAGAAAACTGTGCTAATTGCTTGTTTGCCGTCACAAGTTCTGTTCAGTATAATGTGACTCATCTTGTTCATTGCTGTAAGTGAGTAAAAATCATTGAGGTGGCCCATAAAAACTACGTTTGTGCCTCGAAGCTGTAGATCAGACGAGCAGACTTATGGTAACTGCAGGGAAGAGGGCGTAGTTTCGACTTTACATTTTTCAGGGCTATTTTATATTTAATCCACGCCTTGAGAGGCGCATATTTTACTCGAGTTTTGTTCTTGCAATTGCTGGGAGGGGCGACAGTTATGAAGTTGTATTTACGATGGCTTCGTCTCGCTTCGTCTCCACAGGTGTTCCTTCCTACGTCAACTTAATAACACATGGCTCTAGGGAAGAATCAATTTGCTATTTACACAAGTTCAATTTCAATTCAGATGCAGCATTTTGCCATTTCGAACTTAACTGATGCATAAGCCATATAAACAGTCTAGAAACTACCAATAAATACACAGTATACATATAATAATCGCAACAGTTAACAAACAAATAAATGAACAAACAAACAGCCACCAAAGAAACAAAATGCAGTTACGGTGTCTATGTCATATGAAACGAAAATGTATCCTGAAATTTGGAGAAAAAATTCAATCTACAGACAGAGGATACAATTATATATATAGATTATAAAATAAATTTTGAATAGTAAAGTTGTTTTAGGGAATGAAATTTATAATTTTTAGTTCAGACTTCCGTTCATCAGTACATAATTCACTATTATTGCAAAAGAATGATTGAACAGAACTAAGAAAAAAAGCAAACGCCCTTTGATTACATTTTTAAGCTTTTAATGACATTTTTAATACAAGGTTATGAAAAACTTATTATTTAGAGATTATGTAACTTTAATGGCTATATTCAAAGATAAACCAATTTTGTTTCAAGCCACCAACTTTGGGTATTGCAGCTAGTAATGTTATAAAACAGTAACGTAATTCTAATGCAATCTACTTTTGAGATACCGTTTAACCCAAAATACTTCTAAGCTACTGCAATACTCATCAGAGAAGACTGTACTGACTGTACCTGCAGGCACGCTCTAATCAAAGAATGGAGAATTCCACAACAAAAGGTGGGAAATCGCATCCAGAGATGCCTAGGCGTCTGTAGGCAAGACGCGTTAATACTCGTTATTAAGACAAATTTTTATATTTTTTTTTACAACTAAATTGTACCATTACTATTTTTTTTCTTTTTAATTTTGGAATATTGCTGGTTTTTACAATAAACATTTCTTCACATGAAAAACCCGGCATTTCTCACACACAACACAGCCCCCCCCCCCTTATTCAAAAAAAAAAAAGTGAACCACGTAAATTTTTAGCAGATTTCCCTTAAGGGAAATCAGCAATTGAGGTCGTACTCTTGACGAGATTTTCGAAAATTTTCTTCAAATGTCCATCGATCCTATCCAGGAGATGACGAAAATGAGGTCCGTTCAAAATTATATATATATGTCTGGTAACGCTCTAGCGGTCAAATTTTTGTTTGACCAAACTCGATATTTAAACGTTTTATGCATAAAGACAGATCTAGTTCGTTAATGGCTGATATCGAACCAGTGGGAGGGGGGGGTTTAGAGGGGAGATTTTCGAAAATTCGAAATATCTCCGTTACCATACTTCGGATCACAAAAGTGTATAAAGCCAATCTTATTGCACATTAAATTTACTATAAATATTGTTCTATACATTTATTATCTATCTTGAATATTAACCGAGATATTGGCATTTTTATTAAATTTGGTCCGATAACGTAGGACGGAGTTTCCCATCAAAAGCTAGTCCTTTGCCGTAACTGTTCGGCTCTCGTATGGAGATTTCTCTATTGTATAACTTCATGTGGGAAATCTGCTTAGTTTGCGCAGCCCCTGCGTGACGGACTTTTTTAAAATGTCAACCGGTCTTTGGTTTTTTTAATCTCCTTTCCTTCTGGGCCGATTCAGCTATTCACTAACTTCATCTTAAATTTAACACAAACCGCTTAAATATCGAGATTTCGGTAACGATTGAAGAAAAAATACGTTAAATTAGAACGTGGTTTACTTATAGAGAAATTTGATAAAATGTTTACGGACAATGATTAAAATTTACTGTTAGCTGAGTATACAATGTCTTTTTATTTTATATAAGTAGAGTCTCTGATTTGCAGGAGACACATTCCAAATCAATATTTCTTTAACATACAAAAATAACTATTGAGGACTCATGCCTTAAATAGCCTTAGGAGATTGAGTTAGGCTTCTAACACGAGCACGAGGTTGACTCTCGGAAATAGAATAAAAAATAATCAATATTTTTTTTTATTTGTGTAAAATAATGAACGATATTTATGTACACATTCGAATAGGAGTTTACGGATCATGAATTAGGTAACGCATAGACAGGGCAATAGGCTCAACAGGATATTCCTTCCCGATAACCGGAAAATGTGAGATCTCAGAGTAATTTATTCCATTTCGAAAGCCGACCAAACACCCACAGAACACCTTAGAAATATGGCCTAGGTTTCTTTTTTCTCTCTACTCCTCATACTGATTACAATATATGAATTATTTGATTAATTGATGCAGAATTAGCTTAGGTAGTTCAAGATATTGTAATTAGGTTTAATTTTTAAAATAATCAAAATGTTTTTTAGCAGATTTCCCTTGAGGGAAATCAGCTATTGAGGTCGTACTCATGACGCGAGTTTCGAACATTTTCTTCAAATGTCCATCGATCCTACCCAGGAGATGACGTAAATAAGGTAAAATTATATATATATATATATATATATATATATATATATATATATATATATATATATATATATATATATATATGTGTCTTTTGACACTCTAGAGGTCGCATTTGTTGTTTAATCGTCACCCAACTGGGTATAGAAGCGTTTTATGTAAAAAGAACGATCCAGGTCGTTCACGGCTGACATAGGACCCGTGGGAGGGGGGTTGGGGGGGGGGGATTTTTGAAAATTCGAAATATCTCCGTTACTGTACGTCGGATCGAAGAATTGTACAGAACCAATCATATTGCAAATTACATTTACTATACATAATGTTATATACATTTATTCACTATCTTGAATATTAACCGAGATATTTGCTTTTTTATTAAATGTGTGTGCGTCTATTGTCGGTTGTCGACTTTGTGAGATATATGCAAATACGTTCTGTTTGATGCCCCCCTCTCATATTCAAGATGGTGTTTTGTTGCCGGTATGTAGATTTCTCTTTTGTAAAACTTCACCTGGGAAATCTGCTTAGTTTTCGCAGCCCCTGCGTGACGGACTTTTATTTTAAATCATATTTCACACATTTTACTGGTTTCTTTTATTCGTGGTTTATTTGACATTGCGCCGTTTTCCTTGGATAGGTACACGACCAATGGCCTTTTTCAATTGTAAAACTATAAAATCTTTCGAATTCGTTAAAATAAAAAACACTTTTAATGCTGTTTATCTGCTAAAAAGAAAACAATAAAAGATTTTTGTCATCCACTTAATTCTAACACGGGTGTTTGGGACAAGAGCTTGTCACCTCTCTCTAGGCATGGTGGAAGTAAGGATTTGATTTAGGGAGTTTATCACTAAATAAATACCTATACCTGGGTACAAACTCACGCCTCTAGGTTTACCATGGAAACAAAACCTACGCAACAACACACACTAAACGTCTGTGACGCAGGGGCTGCTTAAACTTAGCAGATTTTCCACGTGCAGGAATGTTACGCTGGTATTCTCTATTTTTCCTTAGAAAGAATCCTATATAAGTGGTAATCGAATTTAAAACTGGACATGAGATGTTAAGTGACTACCCAAAGTGAATATCGAAGGAGTAGATGACACTGTTAAATATCTTCAATGTTAATTGATTATGACAGACATAACTCTTATTTTATTCTATAGACGTCATAACACATTATTTTGAGATTAATTCTTTGTAGGAGTATAACCGGTATACGTCGCTTATGGCTTCCAAAGAAAAGGACTACGAAAGTAATGGACTAAGTTTGATAACCACGATGCACGTGTGTTTACTTTCATGGGATATTTGAGTACGCATAGAAGGTTGAGATATGACAAGAAACATGTTGTATTTTGAAGAATACAACTTATAAACTCACTAGTGGTTCAATTTAGTGTTCGTCTGTCAACAATAACATCCGAAAAAAAGAAATATGTAACGGTCAGCGATATCATATTAATTTATCGCCTTTTTTTATAATCATTAATTTTATTGTTTTTCTTTTTTGTAGTATCACACCCACACAACACACACAAGGACGCTATGCCTCGACAAACGCCTTGATATGAATATTTATAAGCCATCACAATGCAATTTAAACATTATATTAACAAATTACAATGGACCGTGTTAAGAATTATTACAACTCCAAAGGAGATCAAAAAAATAAATGAGGGCATAACCATTAAATATAGCAAACTGAAGTTCAGGAAATTGAATCTGTTCTGCTTGATAGCTGCAACATTTTAAAAAGATATTATATATACCATAAATATTTTTTTGAGTTATAAATAAAATAATTTTTGTTATGGCAATTAACTTTTACAACACTCTCGAAAAAAAGTTTTGATTAGTTTTGTTTTCTGAGATAGTATTTCTTCATAAATATTTTTAAGAGCATGTGACATATACAGCTTTCAAGTTTTATCAGCGGTCGAAATGTCAAGGTTACGAGGGTAATCATAAATTGTCGATGGGAGTTATAAATTATTCACCATCAATTTAAATAAATTTGAAACATTTTCCAAAGTAATATAAAAGGTCCTTTATTTATTATCATTCTGACAGATGCCATTTCTATTTTGATTTTATTGGATATAAGTAACGTGACAGTTTATAAGGAAAAAATAATCAGTAAATGCAGGATTCGGAATATGCAAAACAATATAGCTGTAATTGTGGTAGAAGGGGAGAAACGAGTAAAATAAATTAAATACGTTTTCCGCTGTTAGTTGCGATAGTGTGGAAAGGATAATCTATACCTTTCTTAAAAAATCATTCATACCTCATAATAAAAAAAAATCTTTTTGACAACAGCTTATGGATAATATAAGTCAAATTGCTCTCGTAAGACGTATATTCCAAAACTGTGGTGGCTCAAATGCTGAGTGGTGCAACATGAGAGTTATAGTTTTCCAAAACTGCGGTGGCTCAAGTGCTGAGTGGTGCAACACGAGAGTTATATTTTTCCAAAACTGTGGTGGCTCAAGTGCTGAGTGGTGCAACACGAGGTTATAGTTTTCCAAAACTGTGGTGGTTCAAGTGCTGAGTGGTGCAACACGAGGTTATAGTTTTTCAAAACTGTGGGGGGGGGAAGTGCTGAGTAGTGCAACATGAGAGTTATAGTTTTCCAAAACTGCGGTGGCTCAAGTGCTGAGTGGTGTTACACGATAGCCTTGGTTTTCCAAAACTGTGGTGGCTCAAGATCTGAGTGTTGTAACACGAGAGCCATGGTTTTCCAAAACTGTGGTGGCCCAAGTGCTGAGTGGTGCAACACGAGAGCCATGGTTTTCCAAAACTGTGGTGGCTCAAGTGCTGAGTAGTGCAACATGAGAGTTATAGTTTTCCAAAACTGCGGTGGCTCAAGTGCTGAGTGGTGCAACACGAGAGTTATAGTTTTCCAAAACTGTGGTGGCTCAAGTGCTGAGTGGAGCTACTACGTGAGTTATATTTTTCCAAAACTGTGGTGGCTCAAGTGCTGAGTGGTGCAACACGAGGTTAAATCTTTCCAAAAAAGTGGGGGGGGGGCAAGTGCTGAGTAGTGCAACATGAGAGTGATAGTTTTCCAACACTGCGGTGGCTCTTGTGCTGAGTGGTGTTACACGATAGCCTTGGTTTTCCAAAACTGTGGTGGCTCAAGATCTGAGTGTTGTAACACGAGAGCCATGGTTTTCCAAAACTGTGGTGGCCCAAGTGCTGAGTGGTGCAACACGAGAGCCATGGTTTTCCAAAACTGTGGTGGCTCAAGTGCTGAGTAGTGCAACATGAGAGTTATAGTTTTCCAAAACTGCGGTGGCTCAAGTGCTGAGTGGAGCTACTATGTGAGTTATAGTTTTCCAAAACGGTGGTGGCTCAAGTGCTGAGTGGTGCAATACGAGAGTTATAGTTTTCCAAAACAGTGGTGGCTCAAGTGCTGAGTAGTGCAACACGAGAGTTATAGTTTTCCAAAACTGTGGTGGCTCAAGTGCTGAGTGGTGCAACACGAGGTTATAGTTTTCCAAAACTGTGGTGGTTCAAGTGCTGTGTGGTGCAACACGAGGTTATAGTTTTTCAAAACTGTGGGGGGGGGGAAGTGCTGAGTAGTGCAACATGAGAGTTATAGTATTCCAAAACTGCGGTGGCTCAAGTGCTGAGTGGTGTTACACGATAGCCTTGGTTGTCCAAAACCGTGGTGGCTCAAGATATGAGTGGTGCAACACGAGAGCCATGGTTTTCCAAAACTGTGGTGGCCCAAGTGCTGTGTGGTGCAACACGAGAGCCATGGTTTTCCAAAACTGTGGTGGCCCAAGTGCTGTGTGGTGCAACACGAGAGCCATGGTTTTCCAAAACTGTGGTGGATCAAGTGCTGAGTGGAGCTACTACGTGAGTTATATTTTTCCAAAACTGTGGTGGCTCAAGTGCTGAGTGGTGCAACACGAGGTTATAGCTTTCCAAAACTGTGGGGGGGGGGGGGCAAGTGCGGAGTAGTGCCACAGGAGCTTTATATTTTTCCAAAACTGCGGTGGCTCAAGTGCTGAGTGGTGTTACACGATAGCCTTGGTTTTCCAAAACTGTGGTGGCTCAAGATCTGAGTGTTGTAACACGAGAGCCATGGTTTTCCAAAACTGTGGTGGCCCAAGTGCTGAGTGGTGCAACACGAGAGCCATGGTTTTCCAAAACTGTGGTGGCTCAAGTGCTGAGTAGTGCAACATGAGAGTTATAGTTTTCCAAAACTGCGGTGGCTCAAGTGCTGAGTGGTGCAACACGAGAGTTATAGTTTTCCAAAACTGCGGTGGCTCAAGTGCTGAGTGGAGCTACTACGTGAGTTATAGTTTTCCAAAACGGTGGTGGCTCAAGTGCTGAGTGGTGCAATACGAGAGTTATAGTTTTCCAAAACAGTGGTGGCTCAAGTGCTGAGTAGTGCAACACGAGAGTTATAGTTTTCCAAAACTGTGGTGCCTCAAGATCTGAGTGGTGCAACACGAGAGCCATGGTTTTCCAAAACTGTGGTGGCCCAAGTGCTGAGTGGTGCAACACGAGAGTTATAGTTTTCCAAAACTGCGGTGGCTCAAGTGCTGAGTGGAGCTACTACGTGAGTTATAGTTTTCCAAAACGGTGGTGGCTCAAGTGCTGAGTGGTGCAATACGAGAGTTATAGTTTTTCCAAAACAGTGGTGGCTCAAGTGCTGAGTAGTGCAACACGAGAGTTATAGTTTTCCAAAACTGTAGTAGCTCAAGTGCTTAGTGGTACAAGACGAGAGTTATAATAATCCAAAACTGTGGTGGCTCAAATAATGAGTGGTGCATCATAAGAGTTATAGTTTTCCAAAACAGTGGTGGCTCAAGTGCTGAGTGGTGCAACACAAGAGTTATAGTTTCCCAAAACAGTGGTGGCTCAAGTGCTGAGTGGTGCAACACGAGAGTTATAGTTTTCCAAAGCTGTGGTGGCTCAACTGCTGATTGGTGCAACATAAGAGTTATAATTTTCCAAAACTGTGGTGGCTCAAGTGGTGAGTGGTGCAACACGAGAGTCATAGTTATCCAAAACTGTGGTCGCTCAAGTTCTGAGTGGTGTAACTCGAGAGCCATGGTTTTCCTAAACTGTGGTGACTCAAGTGCTGACTGGTGCAACACGAGAGTTATAGTTTTCCAAAGCTGTGGTGACTCAAGTGCTGAGTGGAGCAACTTCGAGAGTTATAGTTTACCAAAACTGTGGTGGCTCAAGGGCTGAGTGGTGCAACACGAGGGTTATCATTTTCCAAAACTGTGGTGGCTCAACTGCTGAGTGGAGCAACTTCGAGAGTTATAGTTTTCCAAAAACTGTGGTGGCTCAAGTGGTGAGTGGTGCAAAACGAGGTTATTTTTTTCGAAAACTGTGGTAGCTCAAGTGCTGATTGGTGAAACACAAGAGTTATAGTTTTCCAAAACTGTGGTAGCCCAAGTGGTGCAACACGATTGGAAGCTCAGTAACCACACAGCTGAATAACAATTTAGAGAGCAATCCCAGGGTTCAAACCCTCTGAAATCACAGCATCAATCTTGAATATTTTTCACTGTTCCCATGAGTCAAAAACACTCAAACATTATCCTTAAAATATTAATTTCCCTCGATAAAAAGCTAGAAATGAGTAATTGGTAACACTAATGGATACTTTACGTGCAATCCGAAAATTACGTATGGAATGAGGTTAACAAAGGAGTTTTATTTAAACATTTACAATAACTTACAGAAACAATCAGAGAGATATACTTGTATTATCTCCACTGATATGTGGAAGCACTGATCATTATTTGTGTTCACTGAAAGTGCCCTGCAATAAATGACACATAAATGATAGTAATATTTTGAATGCGATAGAAAAACTAACACCGTCCCTGAACTAAATCGACACGATATATTTATAAACAGTACATTTTATGTTTGCCATAAATAATATATTTTAGTTAGAATAGTGGAACCTATTTTATTGACTACGGTGGGAAATCATCAATAGAGTATCTAGAAATACTCCACAATTGCTTATCTATCCAGAGTACCATACTACATTCCAGAGTTTCACCAAAATCAGTTCAATGTCCATCCAAACTTTCCCCTGGCAGGGCCTTTTATTTTCGTATCAATAAAACTGATGATTTACCTCCAGTTGATAGGTGCTTTCTCTGAATAAATATAACTTCCTTATCTTATACGCGGACAGGAGATGCGCGTTCTGTTAGTTACAAACATTTTGTCCTTCCACAACTAAATAATTTATTTTAAAAACTAAGTTCTTCATTAAATAGAAGTATTTTTTTTTATTCTACTTTGCTATGGATGACAGACGAACATGTTAATTGTTTCAAAAATATGATTTATTAGTCTTTTTTATTTACTTCCGCAAACAGAGTTATTCTTAGGCTGTGATAAAAATGTAGTGCCCTTCTTTACATAGGTTAGTACTAGATAGACAGATAATTTTCACACTAATAAAAATTCACAGTCAAAAGTCACAGAACTCATATCCATATAATTAATTTTTAGTGATAAAAAATCAATTCCATCTCTAAGTTCACACTTCAATCTATTATTTATATTTTAAGACCAAGAATCCATATTCGTTTTGTATCAGCCTGTCTATCCGTTGTAATTTTTCGTTAAATTAACTGAAGAAATACAAAAGCCTATTAAGTTGAGTAATAAACAAAAATGATGGTGATAACTCAAATCCTAAAACCTTTAATCCAATAAACAGTGAAGTAGTCTAAATGACATAGAGTACCTTCTTATATACAAAGGTTTTTATAGCATTATAATTTGAAAAGACTGCGATAGCTCGAAAATATAGTATACCGTTTGTAAATGACGCGAACTGGTGTAAACCCATAACTAGAGAATATATAATCCATAATATACAAAATACAGTAATATATTATATTCAGTTTTTCTTTTATTGATCAATTTAACAAGTTGACTGCTCAACACGAGATAACTCCAATTAACACTCTTCCTCAGGACGGCCAAAACGAGTTATCTGGTAGTTACTTGACTTGCCAGTTTTACGTAGACAGTGAGTTCGCCAACTACGACATATTTTTTAGGGATCTTTATTTTACCCCCTCCTTTAACCCCCTGAAAACTATATAATGATTGTTACGAAACATAATTAGTGTTTTTTTTATAAAATAATATGATTAAATCAATTTGGCGTCTCGGGCCAGAATCCGAAAAGTGCCTTGGCAGTAGTTAAAATTAATGTATATCCCCACGTCAACTGCGATGTACCTTCAAGATCAGAATATAAAGACTGAAGAAATAAGACAAATGGCAACTAATATTCTAAAAGCGTCCATCAGAATAGTGAATTACCATGTATACACAATAATAAAGTTTAACTTAAGCTGCTCCCTTAGCAACGTGACCAACAAAAAAGATATTTATATAAAACTCAAAATGGAAATAATTACCTTAAATAAGGCAGATAAGGAGGCTGACCTTGATAGATACCCCCCAAAAAAGGTGGCAGCTTAGTTTGTTTGTTTATATATATATATATATATATATATATATATATATATATATATATATATATATTCTTAAATAAATAAAATTTCAAAACAAATCCTCAAAATTGTTTATGACATCCAGGTTTTAAAAAGTCAACGTATTTCCCATAATTAATTGTAAATCATTATATTATTTCCTTAAATACATGTGATTTACTTATTTTGGATTGCACTGAATTTCTACATTTTTTGTAAACTATTATTTAACAAGGCCTAAGAGCTATCTACGTCTTAATGACAATAAATTCATTGATTTGAGTTTTATTTGGAAAAAAAAACGTTATATAATAAGTTGTTTACAGGAATAATTTGTGTTGGAATAATTTACTAGTTCCCTTGTTCTTGGTGACATAATTTATTGAACGGAATGTTGGCAGAATATAAATTCACTTTACGAACAGAAGCATCTCATCAATTGTTGTTAGGTTTCGGAGCGGTGTCATCTACAAGCTATAAAACCCAGCGACGGGTCACTTTCAGCGCCAAACTAAAAGACGTACCGAGATGGACACAATCCGAAATATCTGGAAACAGGGAAGTGGGCCAAGTATCCCGGAGATCAGAGAAGAGGGCGCACTTCAAAATAAATGGGGGACAGCAGTATAAAACATCGGTTTCCGAGAGACGGGGCCGTGAACAGGAACAGGCAGAGGTGGAGAACATACGGACCAACAGAAGCTCTCCTCTAAATCTATGGGCTTACAATTAATTGGCTACGAGCTACGATGTCTACAAGGAACTCAGGAGTCAACTGTAGATTGTAGATCAAGTGTCTATTTCTCGTCGGGGAATGTCTTCTGCCAAAACTAACACCTCAATAGACTTTCTAGACTGCAATAAAAATGTCTGCCATCTCAAAGTTCATTCTATTGCAAGCCTCATACTTCACTTCATCTCTTAGAATGAGTAAACTATTAGCATATTTCCCTTAAGGGAAACCAGCTATTGAGGTCTTACTCATTACACGATTTTCGAAACATTTCCTCAAATTTCCATCGATCCTAAATAGGAGATGCCGAAAATGTGGTCCGTTCAAAATTTAGAGAAGGGGAATTTGAAAATTCAAAATATCTGCGTTATTATGAGGATCGAAAAATTATATAGAACCAATCTCATTGCAAAAGTAATGTTCTATAAATTTTGTTATGTACATTTTGTTCTCTATCTTGATTATTAACCAAGATACTTGCATTCTTTAGTTTTCGGCCATCATAAGCTGTCATATTACGAAGCGCTTTATTTGAAGTCTAAATACCAAATATTGTACTCTCATTGAACTTTTACGTCTTGAGATCAATGAAAATAACTGACATACGTGGGAAATCTGCTTAGTTAACGCAGCTCCTGCGCGATTGACTTTTTTAAATACTTTCGCCCATGTATACCCAACAGAATTATTTGCTTCCAATAGGATGCTTATTTTTGTCCAAGCATTTATTGGACCATAGAGAAATTCTCGTTTGCTATGCCCTGTGCGGGCTACATAACTCTAGAATTATGTCGTTCTGACTTACTCTTAGACAACAGTATAACAAAACTCTACAGCACTCAAGTAGAATATTGTTATAACAGAAGTAAATGCGTGACTAGCAACCTCATGGATTTTATAGTGTTAATACATGTACATGCCAGAGCTTGTTTGTAAGACTTATTTTTGTCTAGGAGCTGCATAGTTAAAGGGAAATGCCAACATAAAAAGATGGTCGTGTAATGCCTATCCAACATTTTCAAGCTTCTAAATGTTGAATATTTTAACAAGAAAAATATTCGGTACCAAAAAAGCTTATGTGTTTCTTGAAGGAAGTTAAGCCTTCTTCCTGAAGTTACATCATCATAAAGCCTTTTCCATGTTACTTGAGAATATGAGAAACGCGTTGAAACAATATTTACATCCCCTCCTCAAGGCTAGTTCTAAATCACTAAAACTCTACGTATATCGAATCTGATATGAGGTAAAGGGATTGGGTTGGATGTAAACACGAATATCGGGGCCTAAGACACGGCGATATTATTTGAATCGAGAGCAGAGTGCTGTCCTCCTGTCTTAAATTAGAGACCATATCTCCCTTTTATTTTAGTAACCGAATAGTTGATCTACTTCGAACTCTCTCTCTCTCTCTACATCAGCGGCTGATATCACACCATTCTACAAATTAATGGGTTAGCTTGACGATATTCTTATTAGGGAAAAGTTACCGTGATCATAAAATTAATGGAGGCTCATTAGTACCCAAAACTCACATTAAAAAAATATTTATCGCTTATTCCAGTTGCTTACAAATAGCTAAATTATTCATGTGATTTTGGTTCTTTCGGCCACTTATCTTTTTTTTTTTTTTTTTTTTTTTTTTTTTTAACAGAGCTCATATCGACAAGTGTATTAAGACGGAAAATTTATATGTGGTTTGATTTCCACTTGATCAAACCAAATTTATGTAGTCCAGGACTCAGCACAAAACGTGAACCCTGTTTTCATTCAGGCAAAAAAGTAAAGTAGCCCCCTTGATAGGTAAGCTGACCCGGCTGGCCTTATTTATATCAATAATAGTGTATATTACATTACATTTAAATTTTAAAGATATATAAATAAATAAATGTATATATATATATATATATATATTCATTAAAGGTAGACTGGCCTCAATGCCCAGCGTTTATGACGCTCAATGAACCAGGCGTAACGTACGAAATTAAACCTGGACCCCACAATAGAAAACGAAAAGTCGATCACGCAGGGGCTGCGTAAACTAAGCAGATTTCGCACGCATTTGCATTTATCTCAAAACGTGAAAATTCAATGAGAACAATATTTGGCATTTAGGCTTCAAATAAAGAACTTCGTAATATAACAACACATTGTTAATATGGCATGAGTAGGACTGGGAGTTTACTCAGGGCCGAATACCAAAAAATGCAAATATCTCGGCTAATAATGAAGATAGTGAAAAAACGTACATAACAATATTTATAGAACATTACATTTCCAATAAGATAAATTGTAATAATTTTTTAATTGGACGTATAATAACGGAGGTATTAAAAATTTAAGAAATTCTCACCCCCCCCTCCTCCCTCCCATGGGGCAGATATCAGCCATTAACGAACCTGATCTTTAGTTTTTCGTAAAACGTTTAAATACCAAGTTTGGTAACGATCAAACAAAAATTGCGACTGCTAGGGAAGTATGTATATATGTATGTATATGTATATGTATATATATATATATATATATATATATATCTTATATATAAAAAAATGAATGTTTGTGTGTATGTCTTTTATAGAATAGTAAACGGCTGAACCGAATTTTATGAAACTTGGTATGTATATTACTACTAAAACAGGTTAGGTTTCTGGCTATATTAATATTCTTTGTGACGAACAGGAGTGGGGGTTATATGGGAGCCCTGAAATCCGATATTTCGTCTCCTATTGGTTTTTCGGGAAATATGCATATAACAAAAGTTGTTTATTTGGTTATTTAGAGTAACTTTTGTTGTTACACTTTTGTCGTATACCGAAGTATAAATGAGTTATACGCTAAAAACTAAAATGGGAGTATACAATTTTATATGGCACAAAGTTCTCAACCGAACTAAACGAAACTCCGAATGTGATTTCGTATTAACACCTCCCTGATTATAAGCTATATTAAAATTTCGAGGTTCGGACAGAAGTGGGGGTTGTAAGGGAGGTGTGAAATTAAAAATAGCGATATTTCGTTTCCTATTGGTTTTTCGGCAATTGTGCACATAATAAAAGTTGTTTGTTTTGTTATTTAAAGTAATGTTTGTTATATGTACTTTTTGCGTATAACGAAGTATAAATGAGCTATACACACAAAACTATAGTGGGAGTCAACAATATTATAGGACAAAAGACTAAATCGAAATCAACGAAACTCCGTATTTTTGACTATAAGCTATATTAACATTTTTAGGAACGAACAGGAGTGCAGTTGTTAATCGTCATATTTCGTTTCCTATTGTTTTTTTTTGGTGAACGTGTACATGGCAAAAGTTGAGTTTAATTTGATATTTAGAGTAACTTATATTCTATACATCTTTATCATAATTTAGTATTTTAGTTGGTAGCGTAGCAACGCGCGCAGGGTACTGCTAGTATATATATATATATATATATATATATATATATATATATATATATATATATATATAAAATTTTAAATAGAACTCATTTTCGTCATCTCCTAGATAGACCTCAAAAGCTGATTTTACATAATTCCCCCTTCGGAGCATTTGCATCCTCAAGAGGCGCATATTCCTTGTCTCTGCATATGGCTCTGGAAGATAATGGTAAGACAATTATTTGATCTTTGACTAAAATAATGATAGCTTTAGGCTCTGAAAACCCAGATGTCGTGCATATATATAAGTATCTGTATGTCGTAGATAAAGTAGGAATAACTTAACCCTCAGGGAGGGAGTGAAGAATATTAGGTAACAAGGAAGAATATGGAGGTGGAATAACCTAGATAAGACTTTGGAATGCATATCTTCCGCTTAACACCCCTCTCAATGCAGTAGGGACGGCGGCATGTGCATAGAAACAGAATGGATGTAGAATAGGGGAATAGGTGGGGAGGAACACAGGTAAGACGTGTTGCTCGCCGATAAAAACCCAAGACGGATGGTGAGAGAGAGAGAGAGAACAATGACTCAAGAGACAAAGCGAAGAGAGCTGATTGACGGGAAAGCATTGAACGCTCAGAATGACGGATAGATCTACCACTGAGACAGATAATAAATTGAAAGGAGACAAAAGATTCTGCTTCCAAGCCTTGTCTCGGCAGAGCGCCACCGCTCCGTTAACGTAGGAAAAATAATCTCATGAGATGGACATGAAGTTTCAAGAATCTTGCCAATCACAATGGAGGCAAACACAAAAATTAATAAGTCAGCCACGCAGGGGCTGCGTTAGGTAAGCATTTATCTCAAAACGTAAAAGTTCAATGTGAACAATATTTGTATGAAGGCATTAAATAAAGTGCTTCATAACATAATAGAATATTGTTAATATGAGATGAGTAGGAGTGGGGGTTTACTGAGGACTGAAAACGAAAAAATGAAAATATCTCAGTTAATAATCAAGATAGTGAAAACATGTGCAAAATAACATTTATAGAACAATATATTTCCAATAAGATTGGTTCTATACAATGTTTCGATCCGACGCATAATAACGGAGATATTAGGAATTTTCGAAATCCCCCACCTAAACCCCCCTCTCCCTGGTACGATTTCAGCCGTTAACGAGCTTAATCTTTCTTTTTGTATATATGAAGTACTGTTATATATCAAGTTTGGTAACGATAAGATAAAAATTACGACCGCTAGAGCGGTAACAGACAAATATATAGATAGATATTTGTATGTGTACATACATACATACATATATATATATATATATATATATATATATATATATATATATATATATATATATATATTGAACGGTCCTCATTTTCGACATCTCCTAGGTAGGATCGATGGACATTTGAAGAAAAATGTCTATTATCGCGTCATGAGTACGACCTCTATAGCTGATTTCTCTTAAGGGAAATCTGCTAATAAGTTCAGTGCCGTAACCAAAGTGAAGGACCAGGGTCAGTCTACGGATTTGACGCGAAGATATAATAATGCTATTCCCATTTTTTCTAGAGTCTACTATGCTTTGGTAATTATCTCTAAATCCTCAAGTGCTCCACGATGCTGAGTAGGCAGCAGGGAACTAATAATTTCCAGCAACAGCATTAATTATGGCAAAACAAGAGACAAATTACAGTTTTGCTCGTGGCTCCATCAATCCAGATGAATCCTTATGCATGTAGTCAAAAATTATAAAGCCTATTTTTTTGTTTATATATTTCTAAATTTTTCATTCTGTCATCATTCCTGTTAATTAACTTTTTATTATCACCTAAGAACCGGAGCTCACCACATATAAAAGTATTTAAGTATGCCTATAAACCATGAATTCCATTGAAATGCTATTAATTGGTTTGTATTTGTTCTTATAAATATTGTTAAAGTTGTGAGGAATACTTAGTTTAGTAATTTGTTTTTTGTTCACAGGTTGTTAGTAGGTTTTTCAAGGTTGATCTTGAATTGCGGTAGTTGTGGTAAGTAGGTGTGAAAATGGGTTTTGGGTAAATGTGACTGTAGCGTGAGAGAACTATCCTTAATCTGGTCAACACTACTTCCTCTCTTTTATTCCGTCACAATGACTAAATCCGAGAGGCAGTGGTTTCTTTAATTTGGTCGATTTTTGAACGAACAAGACTAGTTTCATTCTACGTAAAAGACCTATACCCATCTATACCCGTGCAAGAAACTATTGACATTCTCACTACAAGACTCAGCGACTTATACGATGATGACTACATCAGGGAAATCGCTGACCTGACAAAGACAGTGTTGAAACAGAATTACTTTCGCTACAACAACGAAATATACATCTCGACAGACGAACTCGGAATGGGAAATCCTACTTCTTCTTTACTAACCGAGATATTCATTCAGCACATCGAAGATATGCACAAAAAAACTCAAGGACAAACACTACATTACAAGATACTTTAGATTCGTAGTTGACAGCTTTTGCATCACCGAAACAGACAACATCAACGAGATGCTAACAGACCTCAACGAACTCCATCCAAACATACGTTACACCATGGAGACAGAAAACGAAAGAACACTGAACTTCCTCGATCTCACAATTACCAGAAAAACCGACAGCCTGGAATACGGAATATATAGAAAACCCATAGCCACAGATACAACTATAAAAATAGAGTACAACTTTTTTTGACGGGCTTGAAGATGGTGCCATCGCATCGAAAGTGCTTACCAGCTATACTCGACCATCAGCCAGTGACGACGGTCTCCACCGAAAAGTATGACAACAGTATCATTTATACTGGCTGTTCTAACACTTTATTTGATTTACTGTTATATACAGTTTTTCTCAATCTCAAATATTAGCGGAGTTATTTGCATTTTTTAGTTTTCAGCCTTCAGGAAACCCCCACTCTTACTCCTACTATACTTTTTCATTCAACAAAGAAAGACCATATTAATTAAAGGCTGAAACCGAAAAAGAAATATGTAAGGGGGAGGTGGAATTTGATATTTCATAATATCTTCGGTATTATGGTATTATGAGTCGGATCAAAAATGTTAAAGAACCAAATGTTTTAAATTATTGATGCTTCACAATTGTTATATTATTAAATAAATTCTTTGCGAGTTATACGTACTTTCTTATTCTCAGACTACAGTAAACACCCACTTCTCATTTATTGCATTTTTACTTAGAAATATAAAACATATGGTGAGATGAGGTCAATAGGGTGTCATACAGCATGTTTACGAAGCCGCGGGACGGACTGTTTTAAATTGTTCTTATCTATTCTGTTTGGCCTTATACATTAATTTCCTATGAATCATGCCCTTCTCAATGACAACTGTTCTTGAAATATTAGAGCTTCTGATCATAGAAGCATGGGTGCTTTTTGTAACAAAAAAAAGTATTCGTGGAGTCTCTATAAAATGCTACTAACACACTGATACATTCACCTCCCTCGCAATACATGTTCTGTTTCATTGACCTCCTTTCTACAATCATTCAAATTACAGCTGACTTTAAGGCCACAGAAGCCACAATAACATAACTCCCTCACTTCCTTCATATCTGTTTTAAGGGGGATACACATTTACATTTTCTAGACGGAGAAAAAAAAAATGCGTAGTCGTAGAAAGGGTTCTATTTGCGACTAGAAAGTAAACCGATCAGTTAGTAGTTCAATTGCAACAGCAAATACCGTTGTGCTGAGCACTGCCCCTTGTGGAATACCTCTTGAGAGAAATTCCTGAGACAATGCAGCCCCAGTCCTTACCTACTCTAATGTTCATTGGAACAGGTATCTAATTATGAACCGTAAAAGAGTTCCTGGGATCCATTACTCTCCAATTACTCTGCTAACGTCCATGACTGGAGAGTTTCACTTGCATTTGGCACGTTAATGCACACCCCATTATTGCAAAATTATAAAAAAAAAATTAAAATGCTTTATAATACTTCCACTATTAGAAATTTATTAACTATACAGTGTACTTAGATTATAAAAGAATTTAATTTATATTTTAAATGATTTTAAGAGTAATTTTTGTTAAAGTTATAATAAAACAGAATCCAAGGTCACTTATCTCTTCTTATATCTATACTTAAGTTGCGACTTCAATTCCCGCCTTAGGAATTTATTTAGTGACGGAATTCATTAAATAAAATCCTTAGTCCCACCCTGGCTAGAAAAGGGTGGTAACCAGTAGATAACCCGTCCCAGTTAGCCTTAGTTGCAAAAAAAGTGGACGTTAATAAATAATTTAATGTTATACCTTTAATGTTTTATATACCTATATACTAGCTTTGTTACGGGTTTCTCTTGGGAAATATACTCGTACAAACTGAATATACAAAATCGTCCCGTCCTAATCATGAATAGCACAAATGACATGTAACATGAATAGTAACTGTCAAAATTAGAAACTTTCTTACCCGTCTTTGCCGGTTAAAATAAAAGTGTTTTCCCGTGGAAATCGCACTATTAATGGTTGAGAAGCATAATGCAGCCCATGTTGACAATATTCATATCCCTGATACTTATTCGAAAAATTCGTAAATTACAAAGTATATAAGTGTGTGCGAGTATGAGCGTATGTGAATGCGATGTATATATAAGCGCAAAAAAAGTAAATGAAAAGTTCATTTTCATAAATAAGTAAAATACCAGATAAATTTGTATTGTCAATAATGTTGCTGATTTATTACACCACTGAATAGATAATGGGTCTATCTGGTAATTACCACATATCATTATTATTCTCCTTCATAATTAATAATTAGCTTGAACCATATATCTTAACAAGGCCATGGCGAATTCAGTTTTCACCTGGTGGAAAATCAAAAAGAAATAGGTCATATCATATTGAATTCCCGATTTCTCCTTTAGTGACAGCACTATTTTTAAACTTTATTGTTTAGCACAAAATTTTTTGTCATATTTCGTCTGACGTGAAAATCGCAATTGTCCTGCTGATGGATGATTGGGGGAAAATAGGAATAAATTACGTTAAAATTTGAGAGAGAAATAAAATGTAAAGAACAACAATTGGTGGACATTTATTTTTCAATAATATTGGATATACAACATTTTTTGATCCGTCTCATAATAACACCGATACTTGTACATTTTTTCTACTCTATTAAAATCCCACTTTTCCTTGTCCAATTTCAGGAAATTTAACTTGTTATATTTCTAAATGAGCAAAATGAGTTCAGAAATGAGGAGTATTTTTGAAAAAATAATGAAACCATTAGAAATATTAGCCAAAAAGTATCCTTCTTTGTTTTAAATTCAGTTTGTCATTATATATTACTTTCCATTGAAACATGTTTTTCTCAATGACCCCTTCTCTTGAAATATAAGATCCAGTTTCAGTTATTCATTAATTATATTCAGTTATTCACTATTATATCTTGATAATAACTGACGCTCAATAGCTGATTTCCATTTAGGGACCGCTCTAACAAATCTAAGAAGGTAGAGCTCTGTCTAGGGAACCAATGATGCGTCTGTCTGTTCTTCTGGAGTGTAACTTCTCTTGAAAAAAAATTGTTTTATTTGTTGTGGGCATTTAGCGTACATTAAGACTGGTAACTATTACAAGAGGATGAGTATCCTAGAGCGAGTAAGCTAGGGAGGCCTACAGGTCTTGTTATCTGATATCAGAAACCTGTTTATGAACTTGAGTACCTGTTTAGGGGAACCTCCTTCCAACCATTCCCAACTCAGTGCTCATGCAAAGTACTATACAAGAACTGCCTATTCATTATACATATACATATACATGCATATATATATATATATATATATATATATATATATATATATATATATAATGTCTATTCATTGTTAAGCCGCGACGGCTAAAAGTTTGCTGATGGGGTTTACCGAAGGCGGAAAAATAAAAAAAATCGAAAATTTCAATTAATATTTGAGACAGAGGATAAAACTCATTCTACAACATTTATAAAAAGTCCGTCACGCATGGGCTGCGTAAACTAAGCAGATTTCCCACGTGAAGTTATACAATAGAGAAATCACCTTAGGAGTGCCGAACATTTACGGGAAAGGCCGAACTAGCTCAGTCGGCGGGAACGATTAGAAGCGACCGTAGCTCGTCCGTTACACTTAATAAAAATGAAAATATTTCGGTTAATATTCAAGATAGAGAATAAATGCATATAACAATATTTATAGTAAATTTAATTTGCAATAAGATTGGTGTAGTACAAATTTTTCGATCCGACGTATAGTAACGGAGATATTTCGAATTTTCGAAATCCCCCCGTCTAAACTCCCCCCCCCTCCCACTGCTCCGATTTCAGCCGTCAACGAACTTATAACTGAAACATACATATTGGGGTTGTACTCATGTTGGGGTTTTCGAAATATCATTTCTTTAAATGTCCATTAATCCTATAAAAAAGATGACGAATATAAGGTACCTTCAAATTGTATATATATAAAATTTGAATTTGAAATATATAGATATACAAATAATTGAGTACAACCTCTTTGCAGTCGTTTTGAAAGCTAACTCTTCCACTTTTTGCCTCTTCTTTTTTATCAATACTGTACAGCCAAACAATAACATAGTTCATTTAGAATATTGAAGAAATCGTCAAAGGATTTTTTCCGTCCTTACTATAATTTGTAAGAAGTCAGATGGTGTACTATTGCACCTTTCAGAACTTAATCAGGACTGCCTCAATCAAAAATAAATTTTAATTCATCACAGTTTTTTTTTTTAATCTTTTTGCCTCATAGTTCTCAGAAAAATTCTTATTCCTTGATCACTTGGTACTAATATTTAATTTATTTTAGCAGATTTCCCTTAAGGGAAATCAGCTATTGAGGTTGTACTCAGGACGCGATTTTCAAAAGTTTTCTTCAAATGTTCATCGATCCTACCAAGTAGATGACGAAAATGAGGTCCGTTCAAATATATATATATATATATATATATATATATATATATATATATATATATATATAATTGTCTGTTACCGTTCTAACGGTCGCAATTATTGTTTAATCGTTGTCAAAACTTGATATGTAGTCGTTTTATGTTAAAAGACAGATCAAGTTCGTTAATGGCTGAAATTGGACCAGTGGGTGGGGGATTTGAGAGGGAGAATTCTCGAAAATTCGAAATATCTCCGTTACTATACATCGGATCGAAAAATTGTATAGAATCAATCTTATTGCAAATTAAATTTACTATAAATATTGTTATATACATTTATTATCTATCTGGAATATTAACCGAGATATTTGCATTTTTATTAAACGTGGGCGGGTTACGTACGAAAGTGAGTTTCCCGCCAAAACTAGTAAGCCGTTTTCGTAACTGTTTGGCTCTCGTGAAATTTCTCTATTGTACTATTTCACGTGGAAAATCTGCTTAGTTTACGCAGCCCCTGCGTGACGGACTTGTTAAGAATTAGGTAGCGCTCAAGTTGTAAAGCCCTTAAATCTAATAAACAATTAGTTTTGAGATGAGAGAGAGAGGGAGAGTTTAAGAGAGAGGGTGTGGTAGAGAACGAGTGAGAAAGAGAGAGAGAGAGAGGGAGGGATTGGTAGAGAAGGAATAGAGTCGTATACTGTCAACTAATTTGTCAGGGATGGATTGGCAGAACTGCTATGTTCCCGCCACAATGGGGCTCTCTGTCTCCCGCTTTTTTTATGCCCCACCCACCCTCCCCTAGTTCCTTGCTCCTCTTCATATACTAATTATGCCCAGTATCTTTTGGTTGTCTTTTCCTTTGGCAGAACGCTCCAAAGCCCTAATGAATTGCAGTTATTAGTACCAAAAGGCACAAGTACAAGTTTTTTGTTATTCAGTTTACAACAAAAAAAAAGACCGTCACGCAGGGGCTGCGTAAACTAAGGAGATTTCCCACGTGAAGTTATACAATAGAGAAATCTCCATAAGAGAGCCTAACAGTTACGGAAACGGCCGAACTAGCTTTTAGCGGGAAACTCATTTGTCCGTTAGCCGCCCACATTTAATAAAAATACAAATATCTCGCTTAATATTCAAGATAGAGTATAAATGTATTTAAAATTATGTATAGTAAATTCAATTAGCAATAGGAGTGGTTCTATACAATTTTTTCATCCGACGAATGGTAACGAAGATATTTCGAATTTTCGAAAATCCCCCTCTAAACCACCCCCCCCTCCCACTTGTCAAGAGGAAGTCAAGAGCTAAGGAGGAATGACACTTGATAAGAAAATAGCCACTGCTATCACTTCACTTTAGACTTCTTTAGGAGATCTCTGGGCCATTGTCTCTTGAGGCGCCGTGGAGGGGAATAAGGATGAGTGGAACTGGAAAGGGCTAGGAGTTCTGGATTAGGATGATTGGATAGCCTGCTGTGGAATTTTCAGAATCTTAAGGTAATTAGGTCCTTTACAAATTGGATATTAAGATCTTTATGGAGGGTGTGGTTTGTAACATAATATGCAGCGTCTACTATGATGCGCAGGACTTTGTATTGGAAGGTCTGGATGCGTCTGTTTTGCTTCAAAGGTTTTGCTGTTCCCCACACTTCTATTGCGTAAGCCCATGTTAGTTATAGTAGTAGCTTGTATAATGTTAGTTTGTTTTCGGTAGGCAAGTGAGATCGTCTGCTTAGCAGCCCGTAAAGTTGTCCGAATCGTCAGTAAAATTTTAGCCCTTAACGAAGTTGATCTTTTTTACGTAAAACGTTTAATATCTAGTTTGGTATCGATCAGACAAAAATTGCGACCGCTGTAACACAAATATATATATATATATATATATATATATATATATATATATATATTTGTGTTACAGCTCTAGAAGCGGACCACATTTCGTCAACTCCTAGGTAGGAACGATGGACATTTGAAGACATTTTTTGAAAATTCCATCACGAGTAAGGCGAAATCAGCTAAAAATTCTTCTTGGGCAGATGAACGGTACTTTCAATAAGGATTCGGTCAGCTCTAGCTTTCCGGGGCTAATCGTGAATCTTGAGCCCATTATTGCGGGGTAAATACCTGATCTCTATGAAGACAAGGAAGAGCATAATTCAGATAATAGTCTGTTTATTGTATAAAGCCTTAGGGCATATTTTCCACAACACAGGTTTCTTGCTCCAACATATTAAAGGTGAGGACATTTTTTTTTTGTCCGGAGCGGCTCGAGCTGTCCCCTTGAAAGACTGATGTAGTGGTGAAAAGTTTTCTTTAATACAGCTCTCGCTCGGTGTCAACAGAGTCCCAATACAAAGTGGACAGCCCTTATTGTCTACAATTTACAATGGAGAAGCTCTACATAAAAGCTATCTCATTTTTTAGTTAGTCTATTTTTTTCTGAGTTATTTTTTCCTTTTTTCATGAGGGTTTCCATAGGCCTAGGAGTAATGCAAAACCCCTCACCACCCCCAAGAATGTATAAGTTTACAATAAGGACAAAGAAAACAATGTTTTCATGCTTCATTAAGGAGCATAATCACGCACTCTTTTATCTACTTTTGAGAATGTTTACTGCTGCTGAAAATGGAAATGATTATTTTTGTAAGCTACACACAGATTAATACTAATAAAGCATCAATGAACAAACAGGTATCCAAAAAAAAGAATAGATTGGGATTTAATAATGCATTTTTTTCCATTTAATTGCCGTAGATCTTCTTTGAAGAACATCTCAATGTTTCGGTAAAGTGGGAAAAAATAAATAAATCCAAGAGTACCTAGAGACATATCCAATCACTACAACCGTGCATGCACATGCCACTACTGAATGGACGAAGCATGTAAAAAATATCGATAAAAATAAAAAAAGTTCTTTAACTAGCATGCAATATCTAGTAACCGATTTAAAACAATAAATACAGACAAACATGAAAAAAATCTTATAAGCAAAAATAAAACTAAACATTAGACATTAATACCATCTATTGTACTTGTATTTATATTAAGGCTAAAATAATTCGGTGGGCTCAGGTTAGCCATGCGAGTTAAAGCGTTGACCTTTATCTCATCACATGGTAAACCTAGAGTGGCGAGTTCGATTCTCGCCTGGGCAAGGGAAATTATTTAGTGACGAAATTCATTAAATAACATCCTAAGTCCCACCTTGGCTAGAGATGGGTGGTAACCTGTAGATAACCCGTCCCAATTAGCCTTCGCTGCAAAAACGTGGACGTTAATAGACAATAATAAAATAATTAGGTTCAAATGACTCCAAATGACTTATGTCAGTCCAGTTTAAAAAAGCTACAATTCGCTAAAAGCCTTCAACGTAACCAAATGATTCCCAAGAATCATTTTGCAGTGGTAAATGGGTAAACCATTGTAAATTGCGCATTTGAAAGTTTTATATATATATATATATATATATATATAAAAAGTGAAAACATCTATAGTCATGTACTATATAAGACATTACCACAGAAATTGCAATCCTCTATCAGGTAAATAAGTAAATTCAGTCTCAAAATTAGTCTCTGTCCAAAGATATTACTGATAAAATGACGTGAGTAAAAAAGAAATGCCAAAAAAGCAGAGTACTATTTTTTTGAGTGAAGGCAAGAAATAAGTGAATTATCAATCTCACTTCAAGATTCAATCAATCTGTCACCTGTCAACAAGGAATCACACTTTTCCCAATCAGTAATTATAATAACTCTCAATAATTCATATTTGTAATGACAGTTCATGCTATAATGAAGGGGAGTAATCAGATTAAAATAATTCAACATAATAACACTCCTGTGAGCGCTGAAAAATAAAACACACATTTTACAGATAATCTTTTTGAACCCAATTTTTACACAGAGAAATTATTTTTTTAACCAAATAAATGGACAAATGACTTGTAATTAGAATGCTACTGAAAAGATAATGAGGTGAGGGTAAGTGAGTCATAATGTTGAGAGTGAAAGGAGTTCGCCTGTCTGTCTGTATGTAAGATTGAAGTTGATTTAATAGCAATCGCAATAATGCTCGGATCGAAGGACATTTTCAGAATAGCTTTGGTAGGCGTCTCATAACAGAAAAAATATATATATATACTTGGTATCTTCAGATTCTATCATGTATCTAAATATAAGTGTGTTACTTTACAAAGAAGTATTGATATAATATATAACCAAACGGATTACATGGGCTTTAGATTAAAGAGGATCCGGCACAGTTAGCCGAGGGACATGGAGGAGACAATCCATTGAATTAATTAATAGAGTTTATTATCAAATTCTAACGGATCTATCTATTGGAGCTCTTTTACTAAAATATGGTAATGGAACAGCAGACATTGTTGTCCTAGAGGGAAGTCACTAAAACGCCTATTATATGCAACAGTAAAATGTAGCCTTTCTCGATGTAAAAAAAAAAACAACTAATGTTTCTCAAGTGTTGGAATGGTACGCCGGTATGTCATCTCAAGTTCGATTTTCTATTTCTCAATTGGAGAAATAAAAATTAAATAGAGGTTGATAAATAGAGGTTGAGTTGATAGTGATAAAAATTCTGAAATGTGAGAATCCTAAGGGGGGGGGGAGTCTAACTCACTATTGAACTTATTGGAAAAGTATAAAGAACATGAAGTAAAGGTCATGAAGTGATTTATAGAGATTGAGTTATTGGTGAAATAAACACGTTGAGCCAAAACGTAAAATAATTAATTGGGAACGTCATTAAACTATAAATTTATACGTAACTACATATTAAAGGCCCTTTGGCATCAATATTCGGTGTTTAAGCTTCAAATAATACGTTTCATGACATATTGGCTTATCCTTAACCCTCCGTCGGGCGCAGCTAGCCTGAGAGGCCAGGAAAACATACTTTTTGATACCGCGCCTCATTCTGTTTCCACTGTGAGGGGCCATTCCCAGTAATTTCCTGATTTGTGTTCATGCTTAGAATCCCCTACTTTAGTCCATTGCCATCCTTCATCCAGACCGACTGGTCCCTAGGTGGCTTGTGAGGCCGACTGCGCCCAATTGCTCCTTAATTTCGAAGATGATTTTTTTTCAAGATATATCTATTGCAATCGTCCCTTTTACTAAGATTAATGCTATTCTATATGGAAGTTCGTCGATATCTTGAGAAATAAGTGCTATTCTAACTCTGGCATCTCAGGCCGAATGCGCCTGTTCAATTTTACTTGATTTAGTATAAGCTTCATTCTATTCTAATAAAAACAATATTTTACGTTCTAAATATTATATTTGGTTTCCAAAGATCCTAGCGAAGTCTGTCCTACCAGCGTTTTAAATTAAAATTAATTAGTTGGGTAGTGGGGGTCTAAAATATGTGAGCGGCCTCTCAGGCCGGGTGCGCGCGATTTTGTTTCGTCCAGAGGTGCGCCCGACGGAGGGTTAACCTGCTAAGACTAAGTGGAGGTTTGCTGAAGGCTGAAAATGAAAAAAATGAAATACCCCCGTTAATATTCCAGTCAGACAAAAAGATAATAGAACAATATTTTTAGAACAATATTACAGGAAATTATATTAGCAATAAGATTGACTCTATACCGTATTTCGATCCGAGTTATATTAACGGAGATATTTCGAATTTTCAAAATTCCCCTCCTCTAGCCCCCCTCAACCTGGTCCGATTTCAGCAGTTAATTAACCTGATCTTTAGTTTTACATGTAACGCTTATATATCGAGTTCGGTATCATAAAGACAAAAATTGCGACCTTTAGAGAGGTAATATCGGTAACACATGTGTATGTATGTATAATTTGAACGAACCTCATTTTCTTCATCTCCTAGGTAGGATAGATAGACATTTGGAGAAAATTTCGAAAATCGCGTTATGAGTACAACCTCAATAGCTGATTTGTCTTAAGTTAAATCGGCTTATTATGAAGTTCCCTTGGTTTCGAAAAATAACCGATTGAAAAAATATTTGTAGTGAATTGAATTCTCCGGATTAAATATAATTTTTTTAAATTGAATTGTGGTTAAACATAAACATTTTACAGTAGTTAGGGATTTTGTTTGTCTATGATATCACTCAGATTCCAGATGCTTTAAGCCTGAATTAAAACTTTGGCTCACAACATACTATGAAAATATGCGAGTACAGCAGTGCATGGTTTGTCGGTTTAAATCTTCGTGTCTTCACATTTTTTTTTTTTATAACCTTAATTAAAGTTTTAATGAATGTTCACCTCCCACCTGCTATAGCAGTACTACAAAGGCGGAAACATTGATATTATCGTAATAAACTGCATTTTTAAAAATATTTATATCATTTTTCCTTAAAAGTTAATAACCAATTAATTACCTTAAGCTGTTGGCAGTAATTTCTTACTTTGCTCAATTTAATCATACTTGCTTTTAGTTCGAGGAAAAGAAGCAAGAAGAAGACCAAAGCAAGAAGTCGGTAAAGTAATTACCGGGGTGGTTATAACCATAAGATAAACCTAAAATTTAAATATAAATGGGTACTTAAAAACAATTTATTTGGTCCTTCAGATCTGGGGGAATTGGTAATAAAAATAAATGTCTATGATCTTCTCCATCACTTTCTAGCAGCTCGGCCGTGTCGCAGGACTGGTTTGGGGAGGTAACCAAGAGCGGGGGTTACCTCACTCCACGTACATAGTTTACAAGGACTACCACTGCTCTTCCAACCTCCCTCCAACAGCACCTCCAAATGTTATCAACTTGTGTCGGTTTTATTTTAAGCATTTCCTATTTTGGGCTAATTTGGAGGCAGCTTATGAAGTCCCTCCCTTAATAATCCTCACATACACGCGCTAATAACCACATTCCCATGCAAATTGAGATTTTGCTCGACACGATTATAGTAGCTTGTACTCCCAGCAAGGTTAACCTCGGTGGGAAGGTGGTTCATTTTACAGTATTTGTACAACTCCTGAAGAGGCACCATAAAGGACGTGAAACTGGAAGTGAAAAATAAATAAGTTGAAGATGTTTAGTTTTCATCATCTTAGTGTTTTTTATCTGTTGGTCTAAGCCAGTTTACCTTCAACTAATAATGGATTGTAGTCACATTTCAACGATGTAAATATCTTTGTTAACATACGTTGCACTAAAAAAGCTAAAGAGGTATTGAACCATTGGGATTCAGGATGAGGGGGGTCTTAGAGAAATGGTAACGCTAAATCGCGACATACATAAAATATATTCGATCATCTGAACCATTACATGATATACAAATTGAACCCATAAAACTTTTTGATTGCATTTATGGAGATATTTACTTTTTGTTTGACCAATCCCTTATTTTTTTTTTTTTTTTAGGAAAACAGAGTAGGGCGGTTAGTCAGAAATCTGGACACCTCTACTACTCAAAATTGAAATACCGAGTTTAATCCACATAAGTTAAACATTTTAGGTATTCTGTTGATACAAGTGAGTTACCTTTTAAGTTTGAATTTAAAAAGCTCTCAATGCAGAATGCAATTGACTGAATTTGTAGTTTTATACATAAACCAAAGTAGATCCCTATTACTAATCACATATTTTTTACTAAAAGCTAATTTATCACGACATAATTTATTCTTCGCTGAAATGCAAATTATTGACTACATCAGGGACTTTCTAAAAAGTCTACCACGTTTCCCTCAAATCATTTGTAAATCAAAAAAAATTGAAGTCCAAAATGATTTTCTTTCTTCGACATCAGTAGCAATAAGAATGGAGTTTTTTTTTTTTTTAGTCATACAGAAATGAACGAAAATATGTAGTAAGTCAAACATACAGGAGAAAACTGAGATATAATAAGAAAGGTGTGAAATATTAAGAAGCCCTTTTCACCGCATGGAAATTACATGATTTTTATAACAACACTTAGCGGAAATTAAAGGATCTTATTTACCCAAACTATATTCTGACATTTTTTCAGCTTTTAAAAATTACGTATTGACCCCTAACGATCAAAAGTATAATTGTGGTACACATTAAAAAAAAAAAAAAAACGAATTATACTAATATAAGAATTGATCAAGAATGTTTCAAGTTGATGTGTTATATTTTTGTAGATTTATTTATGTACTAGCAGTTATTTTATTTCAATTTTGTAAATAACTATAATAAATTAAAATATGCTTCCTAATGTCTTATTATTAAAATCTAGAAATCATTGCAATTATGTTTCATAGTTATAATATGTCAATAATTAATTAGGTAATTTTTATTTTTTACCAAGATATATGAAATAATTGTCCATAACCTTGGTTACCATGATTACTTTGTTTTATGTCATTATTAGTTACAATTATTGAAAATGTATTCTACGCGAAAGCCAAAATCTTCTTTAAATGTTTAAACCATAATAATAAAAATACAGGTTGAAGTAGACTCCAACAAAGCATTCAAATTTCAAGACGCTCTTATAGTCATAGTTATATTCAAGGTACATAATAGTTTTAAGAATTTTATTGTCAAGAAAATGGTAGATTTCTATTAATGTAGCCATAATTTGTATAGCATATATATTATAATGCAGAAGTAGCGCTGTATTTTACCTAATTGACATCATTCATGTAAGGGCCTAATTATTACAATACAAATAGAAGATGCTGGATCACAAATAACTCATAAGTAAGTACTACAAAGAATGTCTATATAAATAAATCTGAAATTGAGGTATTATTGTAATAGTTATCATTAGAATCAAGTAAATATAAACAGTTTAAATAACTACAGCGAATAATTTAAATGAAACATCTAAAGCAAAGCACTTAATATTTAAAACATATATATATATATATATATATATATATATATATATATATATATATATATATATATATACATACAGTAGATTCATATACTGATCATTCATTACTTAAGCATATTTTTTGAACCATAAGGTGAGAAAATAAAACCATTTCTTCAGATAGTCATTCATTTTATCCCCTAAATAAATTTGTGGATAAAATAAATGACTATCTGAAGGAATAGTTTTATTTTTTGACCTTATGGTTAAAAAACCATGCATTATATATATAACGTTACCTTAAAAAAGGGGGTTAATCTGATTAAACTAATTTTCAAAAATAATAATGTTATTCAGGTAAGTTTTTAGCCTTAAAGCTAAATTGACTAAAGATTTTTTCATAAAATAAAGACGGAATTTGGATTTCCAGAAAGGCTAAAGCCAGCACCTGCTCGTGTCGTCGCAACTTCTGCGATGTGGCTGTTAGGCTGATCAGTTAACTTAACTTTCGAAAATATAATAGGATATCATTAAAACTTAATGGGAGAGTACATCTGGGTAACCTAACTGTTATCGTAAGCAAGAAGGATATTCTCTCGCTGATATAAGCTGTAATATAAATCGCCTTGCTGGTAAACCAAGACGAAATTCATGGTAATGCTTAAACTGAAAATAGAAAAGTGTGTAGGGGACCTTTCCCAGAAGTAAATTCAAATTACTTTAACTTCATCTATCACTTCACGGAAATCGAGCTAAAAATAACTTTGCCTGTCGTAGAATTTTCAAATCCATTCCGATTTTTATGACCAAGGAAAATTTCTCAAGCATTTAACTTTGGGCCTATATCAGCTAATGATCTTTGAGGCCTGTAAAGCCAGGACATAAAAATTAAAGTATTAGATATGATTGAACTAGGACTATCAAGCTTAATTAACCAACAAGTGCAGGTGCATTGATAATAGGGCCTTTCTCATTCACAATTTATTCAGAAGTAGATTCTTTCAAAAGTTTCTGCTTCAACCTTCACAGAAAAAGCAACACTGTCACCAGCGAAGAAGTATCAAAGATGCTAGCAGGAACATTTGAAAGCGCAGCTTTGAATAAATTGTGGAGGGGAAAGGCTTTCTCTATTATTATCTTATTTTCTGTATTACCTTATTTTCTATCTACCTGTACTTGGTGACCTTAACTTCCAACACATCAAATGTTGCAGCCAACGAGTGGTTGATTAAAAAAGAATCATACTCAATTGGTAGATTGATTTAAGATATATGTTTATTTATATATAATGATAACTTGAAGCTGTATCACTATAAAAAATGAAAATAAAAAAAAAACCGGAGAAGTTTTTGAATGCTGCCAAGAATTTATATCGGACGGATTAAAACATTTATTTTTGCAATGCCCACAATACAGCTATAATCAATACTAGAAGAAGTTTATAGCTACAAGTGATGATTTAATGTCCCTGGAAAATATTCTTCAAATTGAGGACATTTATAAACTGAACATTATTTACTTATTCCTTTCATCAGTACGAAACTAGGTAACGACATAGTATATAAAATTATCATGTTAAATACTAAACGTCCAACAAAGTCAATTTACACGTTACAGTAAACAAAAAAATAAATGTTAATACATAAGATGTTTAAATAGTATTCATCAGATTAAGTTTATAGAGAAATTTAGAAATTTAAGTGTTACTTGAAAAAATTGATTTAAAAAAATAAAATAAAAATTATTTTATTATGTCATTTGTTCTTATATATTTTCTGTGTATATTAATAGTAAGATTACTAACACTAAATGTTCCAGACTCAGGTTAAAATATGTATATATTAGCCAATAAAATTAATCTATCTATCTATCTAACAATGTTTTTTTTTTGTTCTTAAATTATAATATGAAAATGTAAGACCGAGAAAATGCTTCAAAGCTTCAAAATAAAACAAATATATCCTTATTTAGGCATATATTATAATGCTATTAAAATTATATACTTCCAGGCATTATGTATTCTGCCATTTAGGAATTTTGTCCAAAGACTTTCAATAATTTGGATTTGAAAGCATTAAGTACAATCTTCACACAATTATTTTCATGGTTGAAAGTAACATATATGTTCTTTCTAATATGAAGAGCTTATTTTAACGAAGAAAAAAAAACAACCTAAAGAGCCGCTTGTTTACGTTATTGTTAGTAAAATGGTGTTCTTTAAAAGGAGGAGAATTGCTGAAAATGGGCTAATATTGAGTGCAGAAACCCGAAGAACTGGTTTTATAAGAGGTGTCCCGGTAGAAGCCCTGCCGTGCCGGATACAGGACACGACTGTACTCCCAGGCAACTACCAACCTCTTATTTAATAGTCAAGGCTCAGACACATGGTCCCATCACAACCCATTTGGACTAAATATTAAAGGAGATGAAATCTTTTCGTTATTACAGGAGAAAATCGCTCAGACTAGTATGATCGAAGCGATAGTTACTGGACTGTTTCCCCATAGAACAACATAAATACAACAATTCGATAATTGAGCTATCTTAACGCAGTAAGAAAAATATAAAGGCAATTACAGATTTTTATATCTCACGAAAAGATATTTTTATTCAAATTTCTTTTCTGACATTTCTTTTACGGATCAGAATTTATACCCCTAAAATATATACACTGAAATTATTCATGGCATTTATATCGGAATTATGTCTCTTAATTATTATAAGATACCGAGGAGGGATGAAATGTAAGAAACAATATATATATATATATATATATATATATATATATATATATATATATATATATAAATAGCTTCTGGTGAGATCCGAAGGGCTTTTATTGTCTTTATTATTATTATTATTTATTAACGTCCACTTTTTGCAACTTAGGCTAATTCGGACGGGTTATCTACAAGTTACCACCCTTTTCTACCCATGGTGGGATTTAGGATGTTATTTAATGAATCTCGTCACTAAATAATTTCCTTTGCCCAGGCGAGAATCGAACTCATCACTCTAGGTTTGCCATGTGAGATAAATTTCAACGCTTTAACTGGCATAGCTAACCTGAGGCCCATTCATTGTCTTTATTATACTTATACTAAGCCTCAGTGAAGGAAAACTGTAAAATATCTATATTTTTCAAATTAGGAGTAACAAAGAGAAAAAATCCTTGATCATTTTCATTTTTAGTCGCAAAAAGTAAAAAACAAAAGAAATAAAGTCATTAAATACATATTTATGTGTTGTGTTCGTTATTATTTACGTCCACTTTATTATTTATACATATTTAACCGTTCTTCGTTAAATAATTACATAAACGTTTAAACACAACAATTTTTATTTGAAAAGGCAAAACATAGTTAATGAAAAACATAGAACTAGAATACAAAATTAATTACAACCTAGAGTGGCGAGTTCGATTATCGCCTGGGCATACAGGAATTTATTTAGTGACGAACTCATTAAATAAAATCCTTAGGCTAGAAAAGGGTGATAACCTGCAGATAACCCAATTAGCCATAGTAGCAAGTGGACGTTAATAAATAAATATTAATATTAATTACAACATAACAGGCTAATTCACGCACTGGTCTCCGCCATTGAATCTCCTACATGTTGCCATGGTAACATAAATTGGTTATGTTTTTGCTATATCCGGGTTATATTGTGGTTACCTCGTGACACACGTTATTACAGTTACACGGGCGCCCTAAGTCACACATGCACTCATCTTGTAAAAAACAAGAGGATACGTAACTTTAAAACGCAATATCAAAGACAGTAAAGAATGACATACAGAGGTGTGCATGAGAAAAAACCAAAAAAACTTTCAAGCACTGTTAAGCAAGATGATATTTTAGTCCGACGACTTTTTATGGTTGTTATGGATATGAATCTTGTTACGGTGGTGAACAGACATCATTCCCTAAGCCGTCCCTTGTGTTTCTTCCTTTAAGGAATTGAGGAGAGTGTTATTGAGGAATGAGATTAATACAACAAAAAGAAAAATACTAAGAGAGCTTTGGATTAAACATCACAGAATGGTCCTCTGATGCAATAGAGGAATAGAAATTGTAACGGTGTTGTTCTTAAGCACAAAAAAAAAAAGTTTAGAATGTTAAATCAGAATGTGTCTCTTTATTCTACATCTCATGACTACCAAAAACAAAAGCCTATCTTGTGAATCCACAAAACATATGTTTTACACCTAACCTATATCTTACAAATACAAAAGAAATATAAATATAACAATCTTTCATTATAATATTCACTCCCTAACTGGTGTAGAAATATGAAATGAATTTCATAGGACAAGAATGAATTATTTTATTAATAATTCCAGACTCAAGAAGGACGAGTGACTGGAAGATCTAGGATGATGTATTCAGATGGCCTGGGAAACTTAGGAAAACAAGGAATCAGATAACATTTTCTAGAAGCTTATGACTAAAATGTGGAAGTTGGACAAAGGGTTATTATCTCTCGTGATTGGAACTATTATTAATGAAACTAAATGAATAAGACAAAATATTTAATATTAAATCTACATAAGAGCCTTTCATAAATTAATTAGATTTTTAAAAATGCGTATGTCGAAATCGGCGACTCGAAAACATAGCTTCTCAATAATATCTAAAACCTATCAAGAAGTAGCAAATAGTATCAATGTACATAATTCACACATGAGGTACGAAATGTGCAGGGAAAAGATTTAATAAAGGATTAATATAAATGAAAGTTCTATAAGAAAGATATAATATTTACACAGATATTATATTAATATCCCATTTTTCCAGCCCAAAACTCATTGGCAGTTGGACTTTTGCATATTTCCCCGACTCTCTCAAAATGCACTGGGTTCTTGACAAATGGGATCAGAAAGAGATCAACGTTACTTACTTTAATTTACAGTTCCGCTATTATTAAACAATTTTATAATATCAGAAAAATTCTCGGACCGCTTGACTGGAATTCAAGATGCCGAACACACCAGCGAAAATTTAAAATGATACTTATTTTTTTTTCTCATTTTATTTACATGGATGAATCAGAAAAAAATAAGCTGAATACAACTATATACTATATTTCAACTCTGAACTGGATGGAAGGTTGCTCACAGTCTGGAGGGCAATTATCTACTAAAATGGAACAGATTTTGTCATGTTCTACAGAACCACTTGATGCTTTAACATAATTAGCTGATTGGACAATTGTAAATACTTAGTGCAGTAAATTGTGCACTATGCCTCGCGTCCATTAGTAGATAAAATAGAAGACCTGAATTTCAATCATGTGCATATTTGTAACAGATCTTAATTACAATTAGTTATTCTGTGTAAAGGCCATTGTACATAATACACGAAACCACTTTGCTAAAAAAATTAGATTAAACTTAAAAAGCCGATATTATTTATACATATGACCACAACACTAAAAGAGAGGGGTTTGAGAAATTTCATTAACTGATTTTATTATACTCCATACCATTTTAAATATAATTAATTAAAATTTACTGGTTTATATCATTCGTTTTATATAAATCAGATAAATATTACTATTTCATTTTATTAAACAAAACTTTCAATTGCACTAAGCTGATGGAGCTTTGATTTTTCCCATCTCTGTAAAAAAAAAGAGGTATACATCCCATAAAGGGGGTAATTAATTCAATAAAAAAAATACAATAAAATAACTCACATATACACTTATAAAAAATTCTAACCCACTATCACACCTTCAGAATGAAAATCTACAATATCAATTTTTATTAAACAGTATGTTTATCAGTGCTCTAGAATTACATTGTGAAGTTTGATTATTTCTATTCAGTGCCGTGTTTTAAGTATTTATTTCTATTGAAAATATTATTTTCAAGAATAATGGCTATTAATTTGGTTGTGTTGTCATTTCTGATATAAATATTATTGTTCTTAAGGCCACTTTCATAAAAAGACTCTTTCATCTTGTAATACACGCATTTTGTATTCCTTTTATATAACACATAAAAGTAATACAGCGGTCAGAAAAACGGGAACTCGAAAATTTACTGTTTCGCTATTCTTAAACCATTTTCTATGAACACTTGACTGGAATTCGGCGAGAATTTAAAATAATGCTTAACTTAACGGACTCTGGATAAACGGGTTTAGCCCAAATTTACGCACAAAAAAAATCATTTTTTCTAAATAATTGATTAAAAACCCCTCATTTGTTAAGCATTTATTAATGAAGCAAATGATAAATATAACATCAAATTTTACTCATAATATAAGTATAAATAAAATAGTAAAACATTTAATGCTATATATGGGCTTGAATGGTGACACATCAAACATAAAACCACTATGAATTTACACTTCAGGTTAGAACTTTTTCCGGGCAAGGCGCCTTTTCAGAGCTACACAAATACCCAGCACGCCATATAATTCAGTAATAGTATTATAAAATAATAAATACGCATTAATGTATTATATGATACTTTGTAGTAGAAGTTAAAGTTTTTATTTTAAGATTTTATTACATAGTTTTTTGGTATATAGTTATCACTAAATATGTGGTTTCCTGCCCTGTACACTGTAGATGCTGAAAGATATATTCAGAGTGAGGCAACCTTGCAATTAGGTGAAATGAAATTCCAGTTTAATAGTTTTAATCATATCTCAGGTGAGGCATCTGTAAACTCCTTTATTTTTCATATTACCCTTATTTTATTAATGAACTTTTTTTTTCTTTTCACATAAACTGGTTTTAACCAAACGAATTAAGGTAAGTGAAATAGCAGATGTGTTATCAGAAATCTTTTTGCACCGTAAAGAGAGTCAAAGAGAGTTAGGAGTATAATATTCCCAGACAGAACAAACTAAGAACTGTTTGAGTATAAAGTCAATAATTGACCTAACTAGCAAAGTCAACTTTAGTTATAGTGGTATATTTGTAGCAGGTACATAAGTATTTCTGTTCTCAACATACTCAAAATTATTTTTGAGAATTTTTATCAGTAAATCCTAAAGTAATTTTCAATATATATAACCCAGTTTATACACATAAACACTGTGTTATAACTATTTAAACATAGTTATATATTTACATAAACACACCCACGTCCACCCACCCACTCATACAAACACCCACAAATACATAGGCCTTTTTAAGACCTTGAGCATTTCAATTTAAAAGGATTGTAACGGGCTCTATATAATATCCAGAAAGAACGCATGCAATCTAGTAGTATGTTTTTTAAAACCTGTAACATTCATTTTTTTCCAAATAATTTCAGTCCACCATGTTCAACAAAAAAGATATGGAACATTATTCTTAAACAAAAAAGCATGAAAATGTTTTCACTGGGTGGACAATAGCTTGTACTCATTGATGATTAGTTTCTCTATTTTGTTCGAGAAACAAGTTTTGATTTGCTAGATCATGGATACGCAGAATTTATACTTAGAAACGGATCATTATATCACAGCAAAGTGTGCCAACTACCAGATATTTCGCTCATAAAATTCAATAGCAAAAGCTAATTCCTTTAACGAAGGATTATAAAATTCCTTTAATGTCATTTTATATTATATTCTGCTCATGAGGAGTTTGAACCAATTACCAGCTAAAACTCAATTATGTTGAGATCCAGTACCCTTAAAACATTGAGTTCTCCTCCGTTTAGGGGGATATAACAGAATGACTTAAAGTCATTGAGGACGAAGGACTTATTTCCCACTTTAGTGTTATAGTAAAACGAAAAAAAAATGGAAAACAAAAACAAATAAAAATAGGACGAACAACACTGTAAAATAAAAATCCTGTAGTAGGTTGTAGGCGAGGTCGGTACTGAATGGAAAGTGTGGCTGGAGTCGAGGGGGGAGCAACCCTTCGCCCCCCCCCCACTGAAAGCACACACAATTTTTCAAGCGGCTGCCCCCCGAAAAGCCGACCTACAGACTCACTAACCCACAATCATTAGTCTTGTGCACGAAATTCCGATGCAACAGTGTTACCCTTGCATTTACACCACCTGTTCAGGGCGCCACCCTCAAATATGCTAATATCACAAATATTATTTAATTATTGGTACAAGCTCCCCATTTGGCAATTAGTACAGAAAATACTAAGAATATACATACTCGTATATATGTGTCACTCAGAACAGCAATAACATATTTCAATTTTAAAGGTTTCAATTTTATTGTGTTATCTTGTTGTGTCACACACTTTGAGATTTAATTTGATAACCCTAAAGAGAGCATAGACATTTCGCTTGTTCTTTTAATAAACCACCAATAAGAGAGTTGAAAGTGCTGATTTCTCAAATTAAAACATTTTTCAATATTGATGGCACTTTAATATATATATATATATATATATATATATATATATATATATATATATATGTATATTAGGAATGTATTATGAAAATAATAAAAGTGAGTATATAAGAGTACAAAAATAGAAAATTAAAAACAAATAATACAGTACTTAACTACTTATTAAAAATAAATTGGAAGAGTTTTTTTATAAATTAATATGAATCGAAAGTTAATAGATTTAAAAATATGTAAAATAAATATCTAGCATTCCACAAAGAATCAAAACATTTATAATTTTGTGAGGATGGGAGAGGGTAGCTTTTACTGATAAGCGTTAATATATTGTTTCTATATTAACAAAACAATAACCACAGACTTTTCGAGTAATTTATTTCCCTCATGATAATATTGAAACCTAAAATTGTCAAAACTAATTAAGATGAATTCGTAAAGAATCAGAATATTATAATAGTTCGATACCAGCAATCAAGTCATTACAAAACTATAACTGACTTTGGCTCAGGTTGAAAGTGTAAACGCATTTAAATAACGCACATCATTTGTGTTATATTTGTATCAACTTATGATCGGAATTGAAAAATACATTTAATTTTTTTATTTTTTTTTTTAGTTTCGACGCAATGAACATGCACCGACAATATTACTAACTTCCGAGTATAAATATCCATTTGAAAATTGCAGTTCCCTTAGAAATAGAATTGAAAGTTGCTATAAGTAATGTCTATTTTATTCCTAAGTGTAATATATGTATTGGTCAGCCCACTATTTGGGCAGCTGTTGGTTTTGACTTTCTTCTCAAGTCAATGTGTCAAGTGATTCGTTATTGGGCTTAACGCTCAATATTTATATTTAATTTAATATCTAAACGTCCGTCAAGCAGGGGTTGCGCAAACTAAGAAAATTCCCCACGTGCTGGTATAGCATTGTTGTGATCTCATCTCACCACATATTCTCTATTCCAGTGCAAAAAAACGAGGAGTAGAAGGAGTGGGGTGGGGGAACGAGTTATTGAGGGTTGAAAACTAGGAACTACGAATAACTTGATTAGTATTTGAGTTTCGAAAAAAATGCATAGGACAAATGTAGAGCATTAATAGTTTAACGAAACTCGTTCCATAACATTTTAAGATCTGTCTCATAATAACAGATACCTACATTTTGAGTTTTTGAATCCCACCTCAATTTGAGCCACTAACAAATATGATCTGTGTGTCATAGAACAGGATAAATTTCGAGAGTGATATTGATCAAATAAACATTTTTGAGTTAGAACATAAAACCTTAATTGATGACATCATCATTCAACGCATTTTAATGTATCTTGCACAATAAAACAATATTTGATATATAAGCTTAGAATAAAGTGGTTCATGATATAACAGTTTATTATTAATATGATGTGAGTAAGAGTGGGGTTTCATACGGATGAAAACTAAAAAATCCAAATATCTCGGTGCATATTCATGATAGAGAAAATCTGTGTATAACAACATTTATAGGTAATTCAATTTATAATAAGATTCGTTATGTGATTTTTATATCCGGCTTATAGTAACAGAGATGTTTCAAATTTTCGAAATTGATTCTCTAAAAAAAGGATGAAAGGATTAAATATCGATCTTGGTAACGATGAAATAAACAGTTGTGACTGTCAGGGCGTTAACAGACAAGTTTTGAAAATCATCATATCAAAATTATAACCTCATTAGTTGATTTGAAATATGCTAAAGTCTAAAGGTTCTATGTTGAGAGGATTTCCCAATTCAAAGAACGTCTATCACCAAAAACTAATGGAGTGAGATATCATTGCCAGAATTCTTAAAATTGTTGTAGCATTCCCTCAATTTTTATGGTAATTTAAAGGCCAGAATTCCAAATAAGGAATCCAAAATCTAACATGGTAATAGACATTTATTCACAAAATGTAGTGTTTAACGCGGGTTTATTGCCAAATAAGGACTTAAAATTGGATTTTTAAGGAGGGGGAGTATATGTTCTGGATTTTTTTTTCTTTTAACATATTTTAAAACAAAAATTAAAATCATTTTCATTAGTTCTTTTAAATTAGACCCGTTTTTTTACGTTTTATGTTTATTAAATGAGTTGAGAAAAAATTATTTATTAACGTCTACTTTTTGAAACTAAGGGTAATCGGGCCGGGTTATCTACAGGTTACCACTCTTTTCTAGCCAGGGTGGGCCTACTGAGGATTTTATTTAATGATTTGATGATGATTTAATGATGATGGTGGGAATCGAACTCGCCACTCTAGGTTTACCATGTGAGGTCAACGCTTTAACTCGCATGGCTAACCTGAGCCTCTTAGGCGAGAAAAAAAATCGTTTTAACATATTATGATACTCTATGATGTACTTCTATGGTACTTTGTGTTTATTAAATATATTCGGTGTCAACCGTTCTAAGATATATAATGCTACCCCTCCCTCCTAATGGCCTAGAAAGACCGTATTCCTCAATATAGCCCTTCAAAGCCTGATGACTGAATACCGAATTTTGAAAATTGTTCCACATATAAAACCTTTCTGCGCGATTTCGTTACAAGCTTCAAGTAAGCTCCGTAATCACCCACCATACGTACCATATCTGTCTTTGCATACATAATATGATTTTTACAATTGCCACTAGGTTTACTTCGATTAAAAGCTATTTTTAATAAATAAACTGACAAATGTGTTTCGGGTGTTGCCCCTTTGGGAGTGGTTGGTAAGCTTCAGGGTTTCCCCATGAATTAGATAACTAGATGCCACTTAGATCCAAGAATGTTTGAATTGTACGTTACTTTCCTAACTTCATTAAAATATTGACAACATTTAGGGATTATATAATTGTCTCTAGAATTCACTTTCGATAAACTAAAGAAATGATCCAAATGATTCACTGGGAGCTCAGTTCAACCAAAAAAAAGTTAAATACAATTTCAACGTCAAAATCATCTGGTTAATAAATGAGCTTCGAGCTATTTCCACAAATTATTGTGGTCACAAAATAAAAATCCCCTTATTTTCAATAGAATTCACATTAAAGGAGGACCAAACCCATCTTACGGGTACAAAAGTACATAATTATTTCTATACAAAATAACCCTTCAGATTAACATATTTTACTTACTGAAAATTGATTTTGTAAAGAGTTTGAAATACTTTTGCGGCATTTCTTTGTTCTTCATTAAAATGAATTCTATTATTTTATCCATATTAGAAGAAGAAGAGAAAAAGAAAACTGCTTTATTACATTACGAATACACATCCCGTATTATTTATCTGTTACAAAAATAATTAGTTAATTTAAGTTGTCAAATTATTATTTACAATATTAATATTATAATATATTCTAAAACTGATATCATTCCTTTCCAGCATTATATATCAAAGTTTTTGTCAATTCCAAATCCGATACAAATATAAAGCCTACTTAATATTAATATAGGATATTGCAGTTTTAATAAAAAGTGAAAAAACACAAAAGCAAATCTTATATATGAGATAAATCATTATACCCTTATTAAAATAGATTTAATTGTTATTATAAAAGTAATAATTACATTGGTACCACTAATCACGCAATTAATGTGAAATGTTTAAATATATTATAATCCTAATAAAAATCTTGAAAATATGAAGATTGGGAGATAAAGTTCATTTAAAAGTATTTTCGAATAACGAAATTTCTAAATCAAAACAATAAAGTTAACAATAGACTTTTAATATCAATAATTATATTGAACAATGTAAACAAAATATAAATTTACAGATTAATCATTTTCCTCAATAATTCTTTATTTTTGAGTAGTCTTAAGAATTTTCCGTGATTTTTAAATCCTAATGGAAAATAATACCGTAAATCTAAGATTTGTCAAAATATGGATTATTTTCACGGCGAAAAATGGTATATTACCAATAGTTTTATACAATTTGTATTAAATAAATTATAAAGGTTGGGTTATTTCATGTTCAGGGTGAGGTCATATATTAATGAGAATTTGGGGGCAGGCAAAAATTGACTTTTGTATTACATTATAACAATAATTAATAAATTTAGGACTAGTTGACTAGGCTAGAATGATCTATCATAGCTATAAATGATAATTCACAACTAAGGTAGCCACATAATTACACCATGATTTCATTCAAGTTGTATTGCCACTTATTCATTTATTTATTTAATGAAGACACTTTTCAAAGAGAGAGATTATTTTATAAAATATTGCGTAGGATCCCTTAATACATATATATATATATATATATATATATATATATATATATATATATATAAAATATATGGATAGATTTGGAGGGAATGGTCCTACAATAGAGAAGTTTGAAAACTGACTCAAATAAAAGAAATACATACATCAACTTGCTCTAGTTATTTCATGTCCAAAAGTTGCTTATGCTTATGGGGTTTTAAGCTCCATTCATAAAATGAAATTATATTAAATAAAGCATATACAGGGACGAAATATTAGTTTATAATACCTCGGAACTGAGAAAATCAAACGAGGAGAGGAATATTAAATATCCAATAAACAGCAAAAATAGTTTTGTCGTATATATATATATATATATATATATATATATATATATATACTCATACCAAAGTATCTCTTTAGTTTAAATAAGAATTGTGACTTATAATTACTTGGTGTATTTTATCTAGCCTTTGTTCTATATAATCCCCCACCTAATTTCTTTTAATAAGAATTAATGTAACAGAATAAAAGAAGATTGCTAAATTTTAAATTTATATTTTTATACATTACTTGTGGTTGGATCATTGTTGTTTTTCAATGAATAGCTGTTTTCTTTTGAGGTATATTGAACGAATCATGAGCTCAACAAGTATTTTTGCAAAGCCATTTAGTAAAGCCACTTCAATTATAAGAATGCTTTATTCAAAATATGACGAGGCTGATTAAGAAAAATTTAAAGTTATTCAGTAAATAAATAATGTTACAAATGTTGAGGTTTGGTAAGCTTATTTGGCTACAATTATTTGATGAATCTATTATTCAAAATTATTCGGATAAGAATAAAATAAAAAAAGGACTCAAGCTCAGAAACGTAGGACTTTCTCAATCATTCCCTCACTTACTCTAACTCACGCACACGCACGCACGCACGCACAAATGCGCGCGCGCACATTTACTTCTTCTCTCTTAAAAGCGTATGTACCTTAGGTTAGATATTATAGGAATTGTGCAATAGGATTAACAAACAAATTAAAAAGTAGAAATTAAATCATTGAAATTGGTCTAAGTAAAATTAAATTTTATTCTTAGAGATCAAAATTATTGCCTATATAAGGCAATTTTTTTGACAATTAATATTACATTTAATCTCCTAATGACAAGTACTACATACATAGAAAACCCCACATTTTTAGCAAATTTCTCTCAGGAGAAATCAGACCTGATATTCAAAAGACCACCAACCTCATGTGTGTGTGTTGTGTGTGTGTGTGTGTGTGTGTGTGTGTGTGTGTGTGTGTCTATATATATATATATATATATATATATATATATATATATACTGAGTCATCATGTAGGATTTGTCTGTTAACGGCTTAAATTATTATTAACAAACTCGAAATTTCATCGTTTTGTGTAAACCTAAATATCAATTTTGATAATGGTTGATATCGAATAAGAGGGAGTGGGGGTTTAAATAGTTTCAGAACCTCAGATATCTCTGTTATTAAGAGACGGATCGACAAATGTTACATAACGAATCTTTAAAATAATGTCTTACATTTATTGTTTTTTAACACTTTTCTGCAACCTGAATAGTTATCAGTGTATACCTATTTATCTTCAGCGTTCAGTAATTACTAGATACTACACTTATAATACTCTCTTCAGGCTGTTCTATTAATTGTAATCGTAGTTTCAGCTAAAATTTCCAGTTTTGTTTATATAAGGAAAAAATAGAGAATAGAATAGATAGAACATAGATAGTAAGACGTCATCAATGTATCATTCCCGCTCATGAGATAAATTCCTAATTGAAACAATTTATTACACATGACGGAAGAAATTAAATAAAAAATAGTTTATATATACAATACATTTTCAATTCATATATTCCATATTGAAATAAAAATATTTTTTCATTATAAAAGTCTTAAATTTATTATCCATTTTTTATAAGAGAATAGTTCATTTTCTTTTTTTAGTATTTAAATTAATTAAAGTGTTTGATCAATTACTTATTATTATATTGTTTATTATTATATAGGAATTATAAACTTTATAAAATAGAAACAAATACTCTTTATTTTACATTTCGGATATTCTAATTCCAGTAATAATGTTTTTGCATAAAACTTAATGTATTTATGTCAATTTATAGTTACTCTTTCTTAAATGATTTCCCGAATTTCATAAACTATTTATTAACAAAAAGTAAATAATAAAAGTATGAATTAAATATCAATGTGGAGATTAATTACTGAAAGCTTTAAAATTATTTCAGAACTAGATGCTCTAAAACTGGACTGCGGAATTTGTTAATGTAACATTAATGCAAATTTATTTACATTATTAATAAATTTATTTTTTCTAGTTAATTAATTAATTAAGTTTTTTATTTTTATTATATTTTCTCAAAAAGTTTTCAAATATCTTGCAAAATAAAAGTTCTTTTTTTACCAGGGAAAAAATAATTTTATAAAGCATGCAGAATTAGTAACTAGTGAATAATAATAATAACAATTTTCAATAAATACCAATTGATGTTGTTTTACAAAACTAACAGGTGACTATTGTACGCTACCAATGTAGAATACAAGTCACAAAATATAATATATTTAGCTATAACAAATAAGTTTTGTAATTATATATAGGAAGTAAAAACATTAATTTCAACAAAATTATAGAATAAATCCCTCCAAATTGAATTAAAATAGATATTATTATTTTTCTTTAACACTTTTATTATCAAAATGAGTAAATTTCTGCTTCTTTAATTAAAGATAATTAATAATAAATATCATTTTACTATTTAAAATTGAAATGAATAAAAATAAATTCTAAAAGTAAGTAATACAAATAAAATATATATGCATTTTTAAATTTCTAATATAGCAATTACTATCACAAACCCAGCATTAAGACATTGGTTCAGAAAAAAAGAAATTATGAAATACAGACGGAAGTAAATGGATTTTCAAAAATATGATAACAATAGCATTAAATCTTAAATTCATTTTTTTTTCATTTGAAGTTGGAAGTGGGTTTTTAATATTCAGTGGGTTTGGAATATTCTGTAGTGCCTAGTCAACAAAAATTATCAATACAAAAGTAACACAGTAAATTTTTACCTATTAGCTAAAGGCAATTAATTATTCGATGTCCAAAAGAGTATGAAAATACAATCAATAATAATGCTACTAAAAAAAAAAAAGTGAATTTTTAGAATTTTAAAGGATTCATGGAACACAGAATATTAATATAATTTTGATACAATTTTCAGCTAAACTAACCCAATGGGATCAATAGTTAAATATGAGCGCTAGAAACATTTCATGAAAATATTAAAATATTTCCTAAATCAAAAGAAATATTATAGGAAGTATTACGTAATATTAATTCACTCAATAAATGTTTGCACTAATCGGAGAAGTGAAAATAACATAACGCAAACACCAGTATTTACTTAGTGTCAGAAATAGAGGTGTCAAAACCGTAAACTCTTTACTTAGATTTGATAATTCGATAAATATAGTATATACTTATCACCGAACTACATTTTTATATTGAAACAAATTCTTTCATTAACTTTCTATTCTAAATTACTGTTTGTGTATTCGACTGAAATAACTGATTATTTCTGCAAAATTTGTCAAGGAGTTATTTGCTTGTATTTGTCGATTTACCAGTTTTAGCTGTAGTGACTTAACTTGAAATATCAGTTTTGTTTCAGGTGACAAGGGGAAAAAAATACATAAATAAATAATGAGCTGCTTTCATACAGATTGGATAAATAAAGTAAATTTCTTCAAATAATAAGTTTTACTAACTTTACCAACTCAGATTAATTTAGAATTATATTTTCATTGCTGTTATACAAACTTAATTAATTTTGCCTAGTTTTCCACTTAATAAAATCACTATAATTGTAATATAAATCATTTTTTGACCATTTGACAACTGGAATTTTGCGTATTTTGATTTATATATGCAATTTTATTTTGAATTACTTTCTCCTATTGTTTGATATTTGGAATCCGGTTGTCTTATGACTGAGAGCTGAGCCGGGTATGTATGTGCTGTTATCAGATAGCAGGTGATAAAGAGATAAGGGACAGGGGGAGAGTTATGGACTGATCCAGCGGGGGTTGTTTGGGTTCCGTCGCGGGGAGGTTGTATGTAAACACAGCGGCGAGGCTACCACGTGATTCGACTCCCTCCCAGCTACCATTTACATCCATTTCCAAAAATTTATGTAATTGCCTTGTAAATTTGATGGCCTTTCCTATTTTTTATAATCAAAAAAATTGGTTAACAAAATCAACGTTGAATTATATAAAAATGTTGATCATGTTGTTAAAAACATTAAATAAAGATAAGTTGATTGATTTTCAATAGCAGTGTATTCAAAAATGTTTAAAAAATACCTATTTTAATTAGATTAAAACTCATTTTTATTATTTTTTGTTATTGTTCCTGTAATTCAATAGACAAGTATTAATTAATATTACTTTTAATAATGATAGAGTAAATTATATTTAAAATAAAATATTATTTTCTTTAATTAATAAAGAATATATTAAGAAATGAAGGGAAAATTAGGGATTGACAATTTATTAATTCTGTATTTTCATGAAACGAGTATTTCCTAATTAGCAGTTAATCCATATATTTTGAGCTTTGATATCGATGACAGGTTGACATTGTAGTTTTTTACATATCCACCACATTTTAGAAATTTTCTGTTGTCATGTATTTCCCCCGAAAATAATTGTATTATAAATTCATGATTTTAATTAGCTCAAATAATAAGCATATTTATCTCTTGACATTCCAACAGAATATTTCCAGTTCAGTTTTGGTCGCCGAATTTCGTGACATTTCTTGGAATATTCCGGTATCACCAAAGCCTCTTCAGTTCTTACGTGACGAACGTTTTTTACAAGATAATTTGCAATGTTATATAGTATTTAGCATGATCGCTCATAAAATTGTACACATTTATTTTCAAGCATTTTCTCTAAGTTTTTGTTTTCAAACGACTTACATTTCATTTTCTTGGGGCAGTTCTGCTTCCTCCGTGTCATAGCTGCGGGTAGTCAGTCTGCCATCGACGGGTGCCAGTATTGAAGGGGAGGGGGTTGAGGTGTGCCGCTCTCGCTGATCAACACAACATGTCAACACTGTCACTTCCTCATCTCATCATCATCATCATCATCAATCACTTGACTATCGACGAAAAAAACCCGGCGTAGGTGGTGGTACGATGCGTGCTCCAGGGGTCTCGGTGCCCGACTGGGCCCCTCTCCCCACGGGCCGTGACGTCACGTGGGGGCGGGGCTAGGGCGGGTCCCGCCTCCTCAGTCGCTCCTCCCACCCCTTGGCTTACGGACGCCTGAACGTCGCTCCGCGCGTTTCTCAGCAGTTCATACCACCATAAAGCAGGTAAGCTTCTCTCTCTTAAGATTATTAATGCTTCATCAAGTTGTGGAACCGGCTTGGAGGCTTGTGTGTACTTATAAGCTATTTTATAGAGGCTTAGCACGTGTTGGCGTCACCCATAGAAATGGCCACCGTATTGTTTCTCCTTTATCCCTTTCAATAGCTTGTTTTATTTATAATAATGATTGATTTATTCCTTAGATATCGCGAATATTCAAGTTATTCACACATTTGAATTATAAACATAACGAAATACCGTTTTGATTGAATAATAACCTGTCCATGAAGGGAAACAATGTGTAAGTGAAGGAATGTCCGACAGAGCTCAGCACCAACAAGGTCGGCAACCACGTGGTTTCCATTTCGAGCCAATCTCTGGCCACCATCTCTCAGTTCTTTTCCTAATTATACCTTAATTCAATCGGCATACTTTTTAAACATTATCATTTTTATTTTCCATACAACGCAATTTAGTTACAACTCTCTACAAATATACCAGATTATATTTTGGCTAAACCTGATTTGGTTAGTATATGCGAGAACTATATACAAAATATGAAATTTAGAACACTGATGTAAAAACTATTTCAAAGGATACATAAGTCAAAAACTGTAATTATATATTTAGATGTAACAAAAAAATTAACCATACTACATTATTAAATCATTTTAAAAAAAAAATTGTACTCAAATTTTAATTAATCATTTACTCGAAACACACATATTCTCTGGGTTTTATCCCTCATTTTCATCTGGTTTGATGTATTGTTTATTATTATGTTCTGTTAGTATTATAGTATTATTAGGAACTTTCGTTTTGCTATTATTGTCCGTTGAAACTAGTCCCGAATCCCAACCTGTTATTTTAATTGAATATTAATATTTTATTGTAAATAAAAAATTAAGTAAGTTATTTTAAAAGTTTTATCAAATTATAAAACTATCGGATATTTTTAATGTGTTCTTAAGTAAAGAAATAAAGGAAATTTTACTTTGGTCCAATTCAACAAAGGTATTATGCACTAATTGTTACATTTTTTACTAAATTAAGATATTTTGGTAGAACCTTGGTCGCAGTCGTCCTTCGGTTGTTGCACCTAAATTATATGGGTGGCTCCACTTGACATCGGAAGGCGCTTAAATAAATATTTTATGTGTTTCTCCATTTGGTTCTATTTCAACTCATCTGAATTGCAAGTTAATCCTGAATTTTTTTGGTAGCTTTCATTAGGACTTGACAATAAAGTTTATGCCTTGAGTGAGTGTTGCCGCTTCTTTGAAACGTACCACGACCAAAGATAAATAAAACATATGCTATAATTAAGTACATATAAATTATATTTAACCTCATTTAGGCAAGAGTAAATTATGTGTAAAAGCCTCAAGAATTCTTTAAAGTTAATAATGATAATAATAATTCATAATTATTACTTCCACTCTATAGACCTAATAGGGAAGGGTTACATATAGGTTACCACCATTTCCTAGTCAGGTTGTTACTGAGGATTTTATTTAGCGAGTTCACACTAAAGAAATTCCTATTGCCATTTCTCTTTAATGTTTTTAGTTTTTTTTTTTTTTATTATCCTTTTTCTTATTATTACAAGTATTTTTCTTATGTTTTATTGTTTTATGTGTGTATATATGGGTGTGTGTGTGTGTGTGTGTGTGTGTGTAGGTAGGTATTTCATCGTTTCTTTTAGACCAGCAAAACTGAAGGTTTCCCCCCCTTCCCGCCAAAATGCATTTCATGACTTTCGTTGTCAGTAACTCACATTGAGTATGAAACTCCGCTGATACACGAGTGTGTAAGAGGGTGAAGGTTTTAAAAAAAAGCCTAATATATTTAATCTAACTCTCAATTATTTTAAATTCAATTTAGATACATATTCCATTTTATTCAACAATGTATTTATTTTATTATATTTTGTTTAATATTTTTTTTTTATTTCCCTATTATCCTAGTTTATTTTTTCAATTCTCACTTTTTAGTTTTTTTAATTCTTTGGATTCTATATTTTGTTTGTTAATTTTTGTGTTCGATTTCAATTTATTGTTCGATTTCTATTATTTGAGTTCCATTTTTGTTTTTTGATTCCTTTCTGTTTTTCAGATCCATTTTTGTTTTCTATTTCTGTTTTTGTGATCCATTTCTGTTATGTTGTTTTATGTTCGTTTAAATTAATTTTGTTTCGTTTCGTTTTTTAATTTTATACAGTTTTTTCCTGAGCAACATCCCCACAGATGCGAAGCTCCAAATAAATAACTAAAAATATTGTTGTTATGTTTTATTTATTATTTGTAAATGGATTTTAACGTTTTATAAAGAATTTGTCTATAGAAAAAAATATATATTGTATCCCATGTAAAATATTTTTGTAAATACTTAGTATCGAAAGATGGGACGTACAAGCGGAGAGAATTATTTAAATATACCCACTCATTTCAGAGATACAGAACTGAGGGAAAAAATGATACTATTGCCCAGGTGGGAGTCGAATCCAAGACTCTCGGTTTACCAAATTTATTAGGAGCATCGCCATAGATCTATTATTAGTATTTCAGATTTGATTTGTATTTCTCTCGTATTCTTATATTTATTACTATATTAAGTAATTTATGTATACCTACCACATTTGGTTATTAAATTTATGAATATAGGACTCATCCAGGAGCAGTAGAAATCTTAGGCTGTGGCCATGGTAATCATCAAGCATAATATAAATCCCGAATGTTAGGGAAACTAGTCCAAACCCTTGAATTGTTCTTTATTTTGCTAAACGTTTTTGACAGCTCATCTTCTTTGGAGACTGTCATCTTCAGCAGCCTTGGACAGGAATAGAGTTGGCCAAGAGACAAATATTCCTCTAGATTAGGTTAGGTTAGATTAAATATTTTTTGGGGCGAGAAACTACTGGGTTATTACGCCCTAATTAGGGGTTGTGTGAGTGTGTGTGTGCACGTACGTCCGTGTATGTGTGCACGTGTGTTATTCCTCTAGGTTAGCCACTTTATCAAGTCCGATACTGAATTCACCAAGTTCTACTTTGGATCAGCCGTTGCAATAGATAAGACCTGTGTATTCATTACTTGTGATATACAAATTTAAATATTAACTGAGTCCCATAAATACTGGCAATAATAATTTACCTAATTAAAAACAAATAAAGATATAAAGTGATAATAATTATGAATTATATATATATATATATATATATATATATATATATATATATGATTTTGTTATTGTTTCTTGAAGTTTTGGTCAATGTTGGTGAAAAAATCATAGTTTATGCCAATACTTCGTCAATATTTATTTTCTCTTCTTCAGGGCTGCAAAAATACAGGTAATACTTTGCACATGGTTATTAAACTAGAGTGTATCAGGTGGTGTTTATGTTATTTTTACTTACCCAGACTAATGATACTTAAAAACTATTGTACATAATGTATTACACTTTTGGTTACATTACGAATACTGGTTATAACCTTCCCTGGTCTGCTTACACTGAGCAGGGTCACAGCCTTATGTTTTTGTATTTCCATAGCTTATTGTCTTTTGTTTCTTGAACTATATTATAATTATTATATTGCAGCTATTATATTATGTTACAACTATTGTTATGTGTTATTACAATTATTGTTATGTTTTATTAAAGCTATTTTCATGTTGTATGAAAGCTACTATGTTATTGTTATTTTATTATGTTACAACATTTTATTATCTTTTACAGCCCTGAAGAAGAGAAAATAAGTATTCTCGAAATATGGGCTTAAACTAATATTCTTTTTTACCGACATTGACAAAAACTCCAAGAAAAAATAACAACACCATATATAAATATAACCTGATCGAAAACATCAACACAATTATATATATATATATATATATATATATATATATATATATATATATATATATATATATATATATATATAAAATTGTAACCTCTGTCTGTACATTGATTTTTTTCGCGAAATTTCACGATAACTTTTCGTTTCACATGTCATAGACACCATAACTGCATTTTGTTTCTTTGGTGTCTGTTTGTTTGTTTGTTTATTTGTTTGTTTGTTTGTTACCTTTTCACGCATAAACGGCTGAACCGAATTTTATGAAACTTGGTATATATATTACTACTAGCCCAACTTAGACTTTAGGCTATATTAATATTCTCTAAGACAAATAGGAGTGGGGGTTATAAGGGAGGCCGGAAATTAAAAATAGCGATATTTCGTTTCATATTGCTTTTTCAGCAAATATGCCCATAACAAAAGTTGTTTATTTTGTAATTTAGAGTAACGTTTGCTATATGCACTTTTGCCGTATACGGAAGTATAAATGAGTTATACGCTAAAAACTATAGCGGGAGTCAACAATTTATTAGGCACAAAAGATTCAACCGAACTAAACCAAACACGGTATGTGAATTAGTACTATCGCCTTCCTTATAATAAGCCATACTAACATTTCTAGGGACGGGCAGGAGTGGGGGTTATATGGGAGGCCTGAAATTAAAAATAGCGATATTTCGTTTCCTATTGCTTATTCAGCAAATATGCCCCTAACAAAAGTTGTTTATTTTGTAATTTAGAGTAACGTTTGCTATATACACTTTTGCCGTATACGGAAGTATAAATGAGTTATACGCTAAAAACTATAGCGGGAGTCCACAATTTTATTTGGCACAAAAGACTCAACCGAACTAAACCAAACTCGGTATGTGAATTAGCACTAACGCCTTCCTTATAATAAGCCATACTAACATTTCTAGGAACGGGCAGGAGTGGGGGTTATAAGGAAGGCCTGAAATTAATAATAGTGGTATTTCGTTTCCTATTGCATTTTCGGCAAATATGCACGTAACAAAAGTTGTTTATTTTGTTATTTAGAGAAACTTTTTTTATATACACTATTGTCGTATACCGAAGTATAAAGGCGTTATACGCTAAATATTATAGCGGGAGTCAACAATTTGGAGGACAGTGAAGACTTACATAAAAAATTAATTTTATTATTAACAAATGCCAACAACGGGTATTAACCCTAAACACTGGGACGGATAAATGTCAAAATATTGTGCAAAGTAAAGCCTTGCCAAAAAAATACCATCACCATTCAGCCTCAAATCAATTCCCGGGGGAAGCCGGGTATCTGAGCTAGTATACATATATATATATATATATATATATATATATATATATATATATATATATATATATATATACACACACACACAATTCATAATTATTACCACTTTATGAGACTAATGCTAATAGCAACAGGTGACCTCATTAGTTACCAGTCTAACAACCCATTTCTAACTGGGAATTTGATATTGAAAGTTATATCAGAAAATGTATCGTTTATTTAGGAAAAAAATTGATACTTAAGTGTTTAAATTCAGTATTTTACTTATTGTTTTTTAAATACATATTTGACTGTTTTTCATTTTTTTTTTTTTTTGCTTTCTAGAAACATTGTCACTATCAAAATCAAATTTGTGTCAGTGTTGAAGTGTATGGCTGGTGGGAGATTATATATTGTCTTGTTTTAGAATGTTATGCCTCGGCTAGAATGTAATCCCTTTGTATTTCGTAAACATTCTATTTGTCTTTTTACTGTCAACAGATATTTCACAAGGCCTAAAACTATTTTGAATTTTATCATTGCCATTGCCTATAGTTTTGGTACTGCTGATAAAAATGATGGAATCATATTTAGAAAGTCTTCTCGGTGCTAGTTCCTCCATATGTTGATCATAAGTGTGTTTACTGAATTTTCGAATTGTAATATCACATTTTATGTTTGTTAACTATTATTAATGAGACTATTTATTTTTCAGTATTTTTATATCCTTTTCTTGTTGCTGCTGGTACAGAATTATTAAATTAAATTATATTTTCTACCTCCTTTCTCCAGGGTCCCTGAGAGGTTACTAAAAACTATCTTGAATTTCAATTTTTAATTTAAGCCCTTAGTGGTGTGGTTTTCTACTAGTATCTTTTTTATAAATTCACCTTCTCTAAGAAAGTATTCAGGTGTCTCTGAAGGATTCATCTTACAATGTTTATTTTTTTTAAAATAATTTATTTAATTTATTTTTCTAAATGAAAATTATCGTTGGAAAAATGAAAAGTTAACCAACATTTGTGAAACGCCCTAAGATAGGCCACAAAAATTTATTCAGTGACCTACTAAAAGAATTTAACAAGATTATTAATATGTTGGGGAGGGGCATTCATTCAACGAAATGTATGTACCATCTAGAATATTTAATGCAGTTTTCGAGAACAGACTCAAATATTAAGTTTATTAAAATAATGAATCTGGGATAATAGAAGCAAATACGATATTGTAAAAATTATGGTAACTCTCTTAAATTAACTAATTAAGAGCATCATTTAGTCTTCGTTTAAGTAGCCTTCTGCGATGTTTCATTTAGCCTTTCGATCATTTTACCATGAGATTCTCTCATGGGAATTGTTACCAGCCAATATGTTGCACAAATGGAGTTTCTTTAATGCGGAACTTCTAATGCGAATTGAGTCGTATAGAAATGCAACTAGGTTCTAGTTGTCACTATTATAAATCGGAGTTGATACATGCCTACACTTTTGCCATCAGGATGAAAAAGAGTGAAGGAATTATTGGATGAGGTAGAAATGGTACTGGGTGCAGACCAATAGGTTATGACGCAACCCTTGATGAACAATTAGTACAAAACCTCAGAAGTAGTTTGATTGGTTGAAAGGAAAACAAAGTATGGTTTCAAACATTCTGGAATATTGTTGGGTAGTATGTTCAATGGCAGGTACATTGTTCGAAAGACGTAATTATTACTACAAGCGTAAAAGATAAATAGCATTTTTCAGTCAAATGTTGTCCTTCTTCAGGCAAATAATGCCTTTTCTCACCAGATTGAAACGCCATTGCAAGGAAGTAAACCAATTAATTTTGAGTATGAATTAAAATGCCCCCTAAATGATTCTGGAATAAATCATTCTTGACGATGAATTATTTCAGATAGTTCTTTCACAAAACACACACTACAAGTTCAGCACTGTAGTGTGAACCATTCAGCAACGGAATATCACAAGAGAGCCAAGTGCTCGCTCTCTGAGGACGCTGAAGATGGAGCTTGTAACCTCTAATGTGCTTCTCCCAAATCATTGTGAAGGATTTACAAAAGAGTGATAACCTGTAGACAGTCCTGCTGATAACCTGATAACCTGCTGATAACACGGCTAAACAACGCGGTTATGATAAATGGGAAAAGGAAGGATATCCTACCACTAGATGTGACCGTGAGAAGACCCCTGCTGCCTTTTAGCAGATTTCCCTTAAAGGAAATCAGCTATTGAGGTCGTACTCATGCCGCGATTTTCGACATTTTTCTTCAAATGTCCATCGATCTTACCCAGAAAATGACGAAAATGAGGTCAACACTGTATATATATATATATATATATATATATATATATATATATATATATATATATATATATATATATATATCTATATATTTGTCTGTTACCACTCTAGCGGTCGCAATTTTTGTCTTATCGTTACAAAACTTGATATACAATAGTTTTATACAAAAAGAAAGATCCGGCTCGTTAACGGTTGAAATCGGACCAGGGGGAGGGGGGGTTTAGAGGGGGGAATTTCGAAATTTCTTAATATCTCCGTTATTATGCGTCGGATCGAAAAATTGTATAGAACAAATCTTATCGCAAATCTAACGTTCTATAAATATTGTTTTGTACATTTTGTCATTATATTGATTATTAACTGAAATATTTTCATTTATTTAGTTTTCGGTCTTTTGTAAAGCCCCACTTCTATTCATCTCATATAAACAATATTGTATAATGTTATGAAGCACTTTATTTGAAGCTTAAATACCAATTATTGTTCTCATTGAACTTATAATTTTTGAGATAAATGCAGAAACACGTAGGAAATCTGCTTAGTTAACGCAGCCCCTTCTTGAGGACTTTTTGAGCACATCTTCAGAAATCTTAGACAGCCTGTAATGGCTGAAGTTCTCCAAGAGATCACGCACTACACAATACCTATTTAAGGTAAAGGCGAAATCAGGTTAATAGTAGTTGACTATTCATACATGGATGATACTATTGTCTTCCTCCTTTCTGCGAGTGCAACAATTTTAAATGGCATTCAATAGAAATAGTTGTTTTTCATATGAGCACCATTTAGGGAATGGATGTTTTTCACTGGATTTTACAGCCTACAATGCCTTGACCACATATTATTTTTCTCTGAAATACACCACCTCATTACATTAGGAGATTAGACCTATTTTAATTTTGTTTTCCACTGTGGGATAAAAAAAAAAAAAAAAAATATGTGACAAAATTTACTTCTAAAATTAATTTTGTCACAAAAAAAATCCCCAATGGTGAACTCGAAAGATTGAATATTCGTACATTAGGAAATAGTAAGGGTGGTTTAACACGAATTCACTATACATTATTTTAGTTTTTTTTTTTTTTGTTATCCATATTGTTCACCTATAGCCTTAAAATATGTTAGTCGGTGAAAAGAAAAAACGATATTTAATCAAACAAAAATTGATGTGAGAACTAGTTTTTTAGCAGATTTCCCCTAAGGGAAATCAGCTATTGAGGTCGTACTCATGACGCGATTTCCGAAAACTTTCTTCAAATGTCCATCGATCCTACCCAGGAGATGACGAAAATGAGGTCCGTTCAAAATTATATATATATATATATATATATATATATATATATATATATATATATATCTATATATATGTCTGTTGACGCTCTAGCGGTCGCAATTTTTGTTTGATCGTTACGAAACTCGATATTTAACCGTTTTATGTAAAAAGACAGATCAAGTTCCTTAATGGCTGAAATCAGACTAGAGGGAGGGGGTTTAGAGGGAGGGATTTTCGAAAATTCAAAATATCTCCGTTATTATGCATCAGATCGAAAAATTATATAGAAACAATCTTATTGCAAATTAAATTTACTATAAATAATGTTCTATCCCTAGTTCGGATTAGGTCGGCCATTTCCGGCCTCGGAAGCTCAGGTGGACTCTCGGATCAGGTGGAGGCTTCTTCGAACCTTACCTGTCGTTTCTAACCTTACCTTACCTTCGTTACTTTGTCAGATTTATGCAAATACGTTCTGTTCATCCGCCCCCCCCCCTCTTCTTTAGTTCTTGGACTACTAAAATTTGAGTTATTAAAATATAAATTATTCTTACAATTCAGAAGCCGTTACAGTTGGGAATTTATTTTAATTAACTGAAAGATTTCTCATTACCGTTTGTATTTAATCACGGTGGTATTGTGTTACCAGATATCTCTATTGTAAAACTTCACATGCTTAGTTTACGCAGCCCCTACGTGACGGACTTTTTTTAATGATGAAATTTCACTTTAATGAAAAAATTTCGGTTGTCCCTTTTATTCAACAACTGTTTTTGGAACTCTGAGATGGTTGTTGTTGAAAAATATTTTATTTGAGTGAAAAATGCTATATCTCTTTTGCCCTATTTACTATTTAATCAATAGCCAATATAATTATACGTAACTGCGATTAATATATCCCAGTAATTTAACTATTTATTTCTCAATTTCTCAACGGCAAATTTAATTTTCTTCAAATTTAGTCAAAAACAGTCCTCATCCTTAAGAATGATGGCGAGTTACATTAGATGTAATAAATATAGAAGTATGTTTATTGAAAGCGGGGAGTTAAATTATTACGTACAACCCCACTTTATGATTAAGTATTCATCAGTTTAGCCTTCGAAGATTTCCCGAGCCATAGACAGGTGCGTCAGCCAGTGCTTTTATATAACAAGTATTTCCTCATGAAAAATTCAATTACTCTAATAATTCTTTCTTTTATCTCAGACAAAAGTAATCATTTATCATCCCTAATTTTTGAAGTTTAACTACATGCTAAATTTAGATGAGATTATTAATGTGATCATAATCTTACTAATATAATGTGTGTACTTCCTTAATTCATATTCCAATTTATGTATCTTGGTCATTACCAATTTTCCCGTTTTCACAATCAGTTTATCTAAGCGATTTATCGAGCGTCAAGAATTTGCATTAATGCAATTATGAGTTTTACACATGAAAAAACGTAAAGAACAATTGTTTTCAAACGCTATAATCACAGCACATCAAAAATGGCGTCTAACAAAGAAAGTTAATGTAGTCCGTCTCTTTAAATCATTTGCATTTACTTCTTATAAATGAAATTCATTTGAATTACAATATAAAACTCCCTCATTTTCATGTTTGGCTCTTGCTATTTCTAATATCCAGACACTTGTTATTGATCACAAATAAAATAGGCCTTTCTTTAACCAGTTATACGATCTTGTATATTTGTGTCAAACATAAGCTATTTTTTTTTCTTTATTCCATAATTGTTATAATGTATGCATCCCTTAAATCATGTACATATTTGCAATTTATATCACTTTAACCTTAGATAAATCTCACCATTATGAGATTTTTCAATATGAATTTTTCCAAAAAATATTTGAGTCTTGAAGACAACATCCTCTCATAAGGATCAATAAAAAGGCCTCGTCCTCTACTTTTTTTAGCAGATTTCCCTTAAGGGAAATCAGCTATTGAGGTCGTACTCATGACGCGATTTTCAACAAATTTCTTCAAATGCCCATCTTTAGGAGATGACGAAAATGAGATCCGTTCAAAATTATATATATATATATATATATATATATATATATATATATATGTGTGTGTGTGTGTGTGTGTCTGTTAACGCTCTAGCGGTCGCAATTTTTGTTTGATCGTTACGAAACTCGATATTTAACCGTTTTATGTAAAAAGACAGATTAAGTTCGTTAATGGCTGAAATCAGACTAGAGGGAGGGGGGGGGGGGTTTCGAAAATTCAAAATATCTCCGTTATTATGCATCGGGTCGAAAAATTGCAAACCAATTTTATTGCAAATTAATTGTACTATAAATATTGTTATATACATTTGTTCTCTATCTTGAATATTAACCGAGATATTTGCATTTTTATGAAGTCGTGGTCGGGTATAGTTCGGATTAGGTCGGCCGTTTCCGTAACTACTCGGCTCAGGTGGAAGCTTCTTCTAACCTTACGTGTCGTTTCTAACCTTACCTTACCTTCGTTACTTTGTGAGATTTATGAAATACGTTCTGTACATCCGCCCCCCCCCTTCTTTAGTTCTTGGACTACTAAAATTTGAGTTATTAAAATATAAATTATTCTTTCAATTTAGAAGCCTTTTCAGTTGGGAATTTATTAAAATTAATTGAAAGATTTCCCATTACCATTTGTATATACTCACGGTGGTGTTAAGTGTTACCAGTATGCAGATTTCTCTATTGCAAAACTTCACATGGGAAATCTGCTTAGTTTACGCAGCCCCTGCGTGACGGACTTTTAATATTATGCAGAGTGCACTTTCGGAGTCAGAGCTCTATTGTCAGTGCCTGATTATATCTGTGTAGCCTGGACAACAACCGCCGGGCGATCCCGTTTTTGTCCAGGCTACACAGCTATAATCAGCAGGCACTGACGATGGAGCGCTGAGTCCGAAATTGCACTCTGCATAATATTAAAAATCAGTAGAGGACAAGGCCTTTTTATTGATCCATATCAATTGGTTCCTCTACCATCCAGCATATTCCACAGATACAACATCCTCTCTCAGGCTGTAAGGGACGCGAAAATGAAGTCATGTTTATCACTGCAGCCAAATGGCTCATCAAAAGGCCATACTAATTTCAAAAAAGTCCGTCACGATAGGAATGCGTTAACTAAGCAGATTTTATCTCAAAACGAAAAAGTTCAATAAGAACAATTGATATTTGGTATTTATGGTTCAAATAATGTGCTTCATAATATAACACCTTATTGGTAATATTACATGAGTAGGAGGGGGGGGGTTTACTGAAGGCCGAAAACTATAAAATGTAAATTTCTCGGTTAATAATCAAGGTAGTGAAAACAAGCACATCAATCAAGTTCGTCAACGGCTGAAAATCGACCACTAAGAGAGGGTTTAGAGAGGGGAATTTCGAAAAATCTTAATATATCCGATATTAGGCGTCAGATCGAAATATTGTATAGAACCAATCTTATTGCAAATATTATGTTCTATAAGCATTGTTATGTACGTTGTTCCACTATTCCTATTATTAACCGAGATATTTGTATTTTTTTTAGTTTTCAGTATTCAGTAGACTACCGCTGCTACTCATGTCATATTAACAATAAGCTGTTATATTATAAAGAACTTTATTTGAAGCCTAAATACCAAATGTTGTTATCATTGAAGTTTTACGTTTTGAGATGAATGCAAATACGTGACGCACGTGGGAAATTTGCTTAGGACTTTTTTTAGTCAAGAACTATTTTCTATAATAATTTTCGACTGTCGCACATGCTCAACATGAGTATATTTTGTACTAGTTACTTGGCATAAATATATATTTGGTTCTTTTTACTGTAAATAATAGTACTCGGACTCAGTTAAAAATAAAATCTCGTGTTTAATCCTTTTCTATATATTATGATGAAAACTATAAATATATGGTGGCTGGAAAGGGTGGGACATATGGGACTGGGATGTAGCTAAGAGGGCGTGTTTAGGCCATGCTTGGAGTATGTCCGGAGGAGGGTTTGGAGAGAAGCCAGCAGTACAGGCGACCGTAACTTACCCCACGAATTATCTTCCGCAAAGTGGCATACGAATCTATGTAACTCCCGGTATTGTGTCTCTTTTATGACGATCTTTATCTCAGTCACAATCTACCCTGTTTGTCCCTTTTCTTAAAACCGTAGTGTTTTACGCTCTCTAACAAATATTTTTGCTTGTCAGATTTTTAGCAGATTTCCCTTGAGGTCCCTTCAGCAGATCCTATTCATGGCGCGATTTGTGAAAAGTGTCCATCGATCCTACCTAGGAGATGACGAAAATGAGGATGTTGGTGAAAAAATCTTAGTTGATGCCGATATTTCGAGAATCTTTATTTTCTCTTCTTCAGGGCTGTAAAATTGCAGGTACTACTTTATAATATTGCACATTGTTATTAAACTAGAGTGTAAAAGGGGTGTTTTTTCTATTATTACTAACCAAGACTAAAGATACTTAAAAACTATTACACATGACTATTGCACTTTGGACTAGGGTTATATTAACCTCCCTTATATGGATATAAATTTAACCTGGTCGAAAACATCAACACAATTTTATATATATATATATATATATATATATATATATATATATATATATATCTGTGTGTGTGTGTGTGTGTGTGTGTCTGTTCACGGCCTAGCGGTCGCAATTTTGTTTGATCGTTACCAAACTCGAAATTTAATCGTTTCATGTAAAAAGGAAGATCGAGTTCGTTAATGGCTGAAATCGGACCATGGGAGGGGGGCGGGTTAGAGGAGGGAGGAGGGATTTCTGAAAATTCGAAATATCTCCTTTATTATGCGTCGGAGCGAAAAATTGTATAGAATCAATCTTATTGCAAATTAAATTTACTATAAATATTGTTCTATACATTTATTCTGTATCTTGAATATTAACCGAGATATTTGCATTTGTATTGTGTGTGGTCGGCAGGAGTCGGCTATGTTCGGGACTTTCCGCCGAGAGCTAGTGCGGCCGTTTCCGTAACTGTTCGTCCCTCGTGAATAGGTTTAGAGATTCCTTACTACTACTGTTGTTATTAGGCATATTTCTCTATTGTAAAACCACGTGGGAAATCTGCTTAGTTTAGCCCCTGCGTGACGGATTTTTTTATTTTATATTTATTTTAATATTATTTGTCTGCTACCGTTCTAGCGGTCACAATGTTTTTTTCATTGTTAATAAAACTCTATATTTATACGTTTTATATAAAACTAATGATCAAGTTCGTTAACGTATGAAATTGGATCACTGGGTGAGTTCGAGAGGAGGAATTTCAAAAATTCAAAATATCTCCGTCAGATTGAAAAATTGTATACAACCAATCTTATTGAATGTAGTATAAATAATGTTATATACGTTTCTGGTGTATCTTGAATATTAACCGAGATATTTGTATTTTTTAGTTTCCAGCCTTCAGCAACCCCCCACTCCTACTCATACCACGTAAACAATACTCTGTTATATATAAAGCTACTTTATTCGAAGCTTACTTACCAAATATTGTTTTCATGAGACCTTTATTATACGAGATACACAAAAATATGAGTTTTGTTGACCCTCATCTTCATTTCTTGGATCTTGGAAATATGAGTGATTGAAACAAAAAAAACTCTGATTTATTATAAATTACAGTACTAGATATAGTAAATAGTTTTCAAAAAAATTAATATGTTATATTCAGATATATTTCAGTAATTGTTTTTCTTTCTGGTGAAGAACATTTCTATCTATCTGTTCAGCTTTGAGATGTTGGCAGGCCTGTTTGTTTACAATTCAGACGCTTTCCGATAGGAGGTTATTAAACATGGCTGAAAGATTCCCCATTATCGTTTTTATTTATTCACTTAATATTCACGGTGGTGCTGTTTACCAGTATGTAGATTTATCTATTGTAAAATTTCATGTGGGAAATATGATTAGTTTAAGCAGCCCTTGCGTGACGGAGTTTTTAACTTCTTACTAAACTCTGGAAGTTATAGAAGAATTACAGTAGGTTTTCTCAAACTACTAAGACTACTATTAGGTTTACTAATGTGTTTTCCTTTGTTTTCATTGTTGACTTCTGCCATTTGTGTAATGCCCATGTGTCCTGATATCCATAATGCAGTGATTCACGAAGCGACCAATAAACTGTCCTCTGTATTTGAGGATCCCTGGACATTCCTCCCAAACCTGACTGTCTGAGAAATGCTCAAACTCAAACACTAATACTAACTCAAAAGGCTCATGTTAATTAAAGGATTCGTATAGCAGTGGACTCTGTGTCGCAGAGCTCATTCTTAACATAAAGAAACAGATTTCAATATGACAAGTATATTGGGCGATGGATTAGAGAATCGTCAACTCATTTAATTAATTATTTGTATACATATATTTAAATAAGTCCTTCACACAGGGGATGACTAAAACTAAACAGATTTCCTAAGTGATATTTCCAAATACTGTTTTCTGGCTCCTCACAATTTATTTTAAAAAAGGCTTAGAGCTTTCGGGAATTTACCCTCAGAGCGTAGGGCGTGCCCATAGAGGTGCTGAACTCTGCCGACGCGCTCACCCTCTGAGGATGGGAATCTAAATTCCCGAAAGTGCTAAGCGTTTTTTTTAAATGTTGTGAGCAGGCACAAAAGATTGTTCTGGACAACCTGATTCATCATCCCTCACCAACAGCAGAAAATAAAAATTAATAAAATCTTAATTCATGACGTCATCACAAAACGTATTTTAATTTATCTCATCTAATATAGCTCTGTTAAATACATTATCGGAATTTAATCAAGGAATAATAAGTTTCATGATATATACGCTTAATGTTAAAATTTGTTGACTTAAAGTGAGGGTTTAATGAAGGCTGAAGGTGTTTGTCTATGATCTTATACCCTATTTAATTCCTACTATATCAGAAGGGAAATCATATATTCATTACCTTAATGAGTGGAATTTTTTATTTTTTTTTTTAATTTTACTCTCTTAATTTCTTTATTTTATTCTCCGAAGCAATATATAAAAAAAAATATGTCAGACAGATCTCTGATTGATTCTATTTAGTTACTAATGGCAACTCCATGTAAATTGTTTGCTCAGGTTCTTTGCATGCAATAAATCATCTCTTGAGCGATGCATTGCATTCTGATTCACGGAACAAATTGATGCAAATGTCATTCATCATGTATTCTAAGTATTGATCAGGGCCTCAATTATTTTAATAATCAGTTTGTGAGTCTAACATAGTTCTTTATGAAGGATACTCATTGAATTTACTAACAATCGTAAGTTATCAATAAGTTTCTCAACAATGTTTTACATTTACATAATTTATTATTAAGTTTTAAATTGTTGTTAATAATCCTACGTTATGTTTACAAATTACTTATTTTTATCAGCTTAGATACTGCCTACCTTTTAATCACAACGACTTTTATTAGCCTCTTTTTCATCTTAAATTTCTTAACCTCGCAATCACATATGATTTAAAAAACATCTGATCTACAACATCTGCTCCCTTAGATGATCCCCTTCTTCTGCCAGCACCTTCCTTCTCCTCAGCTGATCCGCGTGTTTCTTCATATGCTTTCCTTCTACTTCAATCAGCCAAGTGTTCTGTCCGAGTATCTTCTGAATCACCCCGGGCTTCCAAAACCTCCTTCCATTACCAGTAGTCTAGTAGCGCCTACAATTCTTTGGCCTGGAGTTTTTTACGGAAGTTTGTCCTGTTTCTTTAACTGATTTCCTCTTGTTTTCTTTTATATTTTTGTATGATTCTTTTTGTTCCGGACATAGAAAATCCATCTGACAACTGAGTCGTAACAAATAAAAATAAATATTTCAGCTAGGAAAGATCCTTGGACAAGTGAAGTGTTGCCCGATATTTGAAAAGAAAATTATTCAAATTGTGATCTATAGATATATCCTATTTACACATCTTTTTCACGATACTTTTCATTGTCCCTACATATTTTTCGACTTTCTGTCCATTTGATTCTTGTTGATAAGCTGGAGTCTTCACGTGTTTGATTCCAAATTGTCTTCAGAACTGTTTAAACTCACTTCTTTTGAAATAATAATAAGGTCTTGGGTGTGCCAAAATGAGAAATCCACGCCTTTATATGTTTAATAATAATTGCTGAAGTTGTTGAGTTTAGTTTTACAATTTCCACTCAACCTAAATGGGCGTCAACAGATAAGAAAAAGTGTACCACTTGGACGGTCACCCCAGATGTACACCAGCTTCGATATTTTCTCCGTGGTTCTTTTGCAGACAGATCATGTCCTAGAAACATCTTGGATGTCCTTGTCCAATCCTGGCCTCCACAACCGTTCTCTAGACATTGCTTTCATTTTTACTACTGGCGTGTGAGACTCGTGCTAGCAACGCAAAACTTAAGTTCGTTATTTAGGAGGAACCACCGTTCTCAAACTGCATATGATTCAGCCTTCGTGAACTGTTAGTTGATCTTCTTTACACTTGTACACATCACATTCTTGTGGTGTCACCTTCGACAATGTATTTCCTAACTTCACTTAGGACCTTATCGGTTCCTGTCTCCTATTCAATCTCCCTTGCTGTTACCGGTATCTTCTTCATGCTTTCATTATATATTATTGCTACAATCTGCTGTTACCCTTGGCTTCATCATCAGATTTGTCTTCTTCAATGGGTAAACGACTTAACCCATCAACTTTACCAATTTTCTTTGCCTCTTTGAAATATGTTTAGTCATAAATATATAATTGGTCTTGAACAATGGCCATAGTTCTACAGGACATTGTGCTGGGTACTGATCTCGTTTATCCAAAAAGAGACAATAGTGTGTAGTGGTCTGTCTGAAGTGAACATTCCCGTCCCCACAGATAAATTCTAAAGTTTTGAACTGAAAAAATGATCACCAGTGCTTCCCGTTCTAACTGTGAATATCGTTTTTCTGTGGATGTAAGTGTTTTTGACGCATAAGCCATAGGTCGATCCCGACAATCAGGATATCTATGAAATATTGCACACTTTAAAGGTGTTGAAATATCAGCCGCAACAACAATTGGCATCTACAGGTCTGTAGTCCTACACCGGGGCAGACACAAGGCAGTTCTTTATTTATTTTACATCATTCTCATAACCTTGATTCCATTTCCAACGAACCTCTGTTTCTAAGAGTATTTAAGGGTGATCAATTGTGAGCAAAATTTGGTATACATTTCTTAAAATTAATCATGCTATGAAATATTTTATTTGTTTAATGTCTTTTGGTGAAGGCAAATTTACGATCCGTTTTATTATATCATAATCGGTGCTAATTCCTTCTTTTGAAATTTTTAAGCCTAAATTGTTTACAGAACTAGGCATAAATTTGCACTTTGCCTCATTTAAGGTAAACCCATTTTTAAGTCGCCCAGCGGTCGTGGTCCAGGCTACGCAGCTTTAATCAGCAGGCAGCTTTGACTCCGAAAGTGCACTCTGCATAATATTAAAAACAGTAGAGGACTTGACCTACTGGAATTGGTTCCTCTACTATCGAGCATATTCCAGAGATATAAACCCATTGTTCGTTATCCTTTTCAAGCATATGCACCTTCTTCAAGACGTTGCAGAAGCTCCCCGTCTGTCCTACCGGTTATAATGACATCGTCTGTAATATCGTACTCAACTGTGTTGCCCAATAACCGCTCTGGTTCCATGCATTTTGTTTTTTCTCAAATTTTAAACAAAGTTATGCATATTTGTCTTTGATTCCTCTCAATAAACTAATATGTAACATATTACATGCTCAGCTTATTGCGCCTGTATTTATATATTGAAAACGCATATCAGATGATGTCATCTGTTTCAGTCATTTCAGCCAGTAGAAAAAAAACATCTGCTCAGGGGATTGAAATTCATATGTTATTGAGCAAGATTCATATCATTTATTAGCCTCTGTGAAGATCCAAAGATTTGGGAGTGAAACCCCCTCATTTTCTCCTTCTGTCTACTTACTGGTTGCAAATTCTCGCCAAAGGCACTCGGAGCCATAAAATAAAAGGAGATTAGAGGCTGAGAAAGAGAGCATTAGTGAGAGAAATAAAGTCCAGATAGGTATTAGTAAGGGAGAGGGTAGTGGGTGGGTCCCGGAGTGACAGATGAGCCCCACTCCCGCCAAATAAAGACAACTCCTCCTGAAGAAGGTAATGTATTCAAAGGAAAGCGAACTGTCTCCAGTCAGCCATCCCTTAATGAATATGTAATCGGATCGATTTGGCCGATCTGGACGACTTATTCCTGGCTCGTTGCGAGTATATGCAAATACATTAGCCTTCTCCCCCTGTTTTTCGAGGAACGGCCCCGCACCTCCGTCACGCCGCCTACTGGCTGAGCCACCAATGTCAGCTGAACAATTACCAATAAACAGAAAATCTTAGTATTAGTCTTAATTCTCCGACATAAGAAGTTATTTAGTAGGTGTCTCGGGCTTTTTAAAATTTTATATACTACAGATATTTCTAGGATTAATTAAAATATTTTACTGTAATTCATTTATTGTTTAGCAGATAGCTATTGAGGTCGTACTTATGACGCGATTTTTGAAAAATTTTCCTCTAATCTCCATCGCTCCAACCCAGGAGAAACGAAAATGAGGTCCGCTCAAAACTGTTCGTTAACAGCTGAAATCCGACCAGTGGGAGGGGAGTAGAATTTCGAAAAATCTTAATATCTCTGTTATTATGCGTCGAATCGAAATATTGTATAGAACCAATCTTATTAGCTTATATATATACATATATATATATATATATCTATATATATTTATATATATGTATATTAACATATACATTTGCCATAGGGGACCCAATGGCCGTAGAGGTTAAGGCATGGGTGGTTGTCACTCTTGTCGTCAGCTAGAGAAGGTAGATCAATGGTTATTTGATAAAACTCCTTGTAAAATCTCTACGTGGAAATCTGCTAAATGTACACGATCTCATCAGTGACACATATTCCAGTGTATTCTATTCGGAAAATGGAATACAATTGTCCTGCTTGTTATCTGACGAAAGTGAAATACAAGCTTCGCGGTTGCATGCCTAGTCTTGAAGCATTTATAAAAAAAAAAAACATAATTGAGCAATTAAAACATTAATGATCAAGTTTTTGATTGATGTGAATTACTGGCTGGTTGAGCCCGGTGAGCGATAATCATAGCTGTACTTAGCAGAGGACGGGGTTGACAGATTTATTAAATCGCGTGATGTTGAGTTTGCTAAGTCGGAGATCGCATGACTCAATCCGTGGTGCAGCCCTCCACTATGCAGCTCACTTGCATTCCTTGTCACTATCATTTTTGATGTCATTTGGATTCGTGAAAATCGTGGCAGCTTTATTGTTGCACCAACCACTCTCCGAGATAAATATACACAATTGGCTAGATTTGGTTTTAGCAGATTTCCCCTCCCCCGCCTGTAAATAACATAATGGACACTGAATGGCATATATTCACTCATAATACATTAAATATAAAAATGTGTGCTGCACTCCATTTATGATAATTTATTTGTAAGTGACATGCCAAATCTACGTTCCTTCGTATAAAATCAAAAAGTGTTGAACAACATAATTAAAAAATCCTAAATGTCCTCACAGAGGAGATAGATTGTGCCATAACGTAACGTAAAAGGTGCACGAGCACTTCAGAAATGGATAGCCCTTGAAGTGCTGGCAAATAAGCCACGAAACATGTAGGGCAGTTGCAATAAAGTTTGCGCCGAAATAAATGTTTTTTATTGGAGACCCATATATATATATATATATATATGTGTGTGTGTGTGTAATACATGAGATCAGTCCATTATATTACACCATTTCAACAAGTATATTTTCAGGGTTCAACCAGCCTAAAAGTCAAAATAAAAAATTGAATAATGACTAAGCATATACAGTAAATTAACAACTGTTCTGGACCCAAAAATAGAAGATTCCAACAAAGGATATCTGTGGTTATAAACAGATAATTCGATGTTTCCTCCCCTTGATGTCCTCAAATGGAAAGTAATAGCAACTTGACAGTAGTGACTATGGGTACGGGTCAAACATAACTATGTATGAATAATTTCTCAGTATGTAAATAAATGTTTTATGAATACGTAATTAAACGTTTTGAGGATTTAGAAGTGCGACACCCGGAAAGGAGCAATAGCAATGAACAGAACAATTGACGAAACGAACCCTAAAAATATAGCATTCATTTCAGGCAAAACGTTAATATTAATTCTTCTAAAAATCAACCCTCAACCATCCAAAATATAATTTGAATACATTTGAGGAATTCATTGGTACGGATACGGGAACTGAATGACGGTTTGTTAGCAGTTCCGCAGGCAGAATAAAAAAAATGACCTTGTCTCGCGTACATATTCCCGCGACAAAATCAATGTTGCCAATTTGCAGTGCTCCCTGATATATGAGTCTGCCAATGGACGAGGGGGGAGGTTGACGTCGCTAGGGGAACGACGAAATACAACCGACGACACATTGTAAAGGATTGACGTATAGCAGCCGACTGAACAAAAACATAATAGTTTCCCTCATTCGGGGATAATTTAGCCTCGATTGATTTATGTTGGTGCGCCTGGAGGGTGAGAACTGACTGCCCTAATCAGAGAGGCGAGTATTTTATGTGAGGGTTGGTTGCCCTGCGAAATATGCTTTCCTGTCAGCCTAGCCAAAAGAACAACATGCCTTCTAGAAATCAATATCAAAATCTGTCGCCGTGTTATATCGTGAAAACTTTGAGTAAAAGCCGTTAAAACGTTGTATATCCGCAAAACACGTTAGTTATTTTTAATCCTAAACGAAATGTTTTCAAATGGTTTCTCATTTAACCTTTAAACAACAAGGTCATATGCATATTTTTCCATTTTATTCTGATCAGAATCGCTCTTCTTGTCTCAAAATAGCGTTTAGAAAAGTTAAGAAGAATAGTGTGTTAGTGTGCGCGTGTGCTTCATAATACCTCCTCCCCCAGCTACCAATGAGAGCTTAAAATGAAATATTAAAGAAAAAAATATACATATTTATAGTATAATAATATATTATGTAATTTATTATATAATAACATACTATGTAATACTTTTACTTTCGAAATAAATAAACAAAGAAGCATATATTAGTAGCATATAATTATTATACAAAAATATACCTAAGTATAACATATTATATACAAATATTAACCTACACAGTACAAAAAAAATCAAAAGACACTCATTTATAAAGAAAATAATGCAAAAAAACAACAAAAAAAAACATGAAGCTATTCACTTGACGATTCGTTATTGGTCAAATATTCAGGGAAACCAAAGTATACTATGTGTTCACCGGAAATACTTCTTTCGCATTTACAGCAAAGACAGTTACCTCTTCTATTTTTTTTATTATTTATAAATCACTATCACTTTCTTCCATTTGTCATAAAAGTTCATTTCTAATCTCATCTTCAGTGATGAATAGCGAATTCAATGTCATAGAAAATTTACAAAAGCGAAGTTAACAACAAGGCTGTGTCAAATACGACACCTACCGGCACAAACACTCTGAAAAATGGTGGACGACAGTGCCTGCAATGACCTTAACATGTAGTCGACTATTGAATAGGAGGGTATTAAGCACACCAGTCTTGTCCTGTTTGTTACAAGCTCATGCGTGTACAAAGTACGGCATAGGTGTCACGTATGACACAGACTTGTTGTATAAAGGTTAATCATACCTAGTATTTGTTGGCTAGCATAATGATTATTACACTAGTTCTGTTATTGACGTTTTAGCATCGATTACATATGATTTTGTCTTCAAAATACTCACCAAAAACTGTCAAACTATCTCCCTACTTAACTTTTGCCCTTGAACCAAGAAATTAGAACTTGTAAAATTTCACAGTCTCAGGAATGGCCCCTATGGAATTGCTACACTCAAATTGTTTAATTTAATTCAAAACTGCATATACTAATTTTGTATACATCGTTCTTCGTTAAAACTCATTGTGCCCGCATTATCACTCTTAATCAAAATATGATTTTCAAAAATAAGCTTCAAACATTTTCAGGAAATCTCACATATAATTTTTATTTACCTTTGACATGAAGTCTTGAAGGGAGACTTTAATGATTAATATTTAATATGTATGAGTGTTCTTCTCCTGGATCGTTGACTACTTAGCTAGATTTGAGTTGTTTCAAATGGTATGAAGGGGCTCAGGTTAGCCATGCGAGTTAAAGCGTTGACCTTTATCTCACATGGTAGACCTAGAGTGGCGAGTTCAATTCTCGCCTGGGCAAAGGAAATTATTTAGTGACGAAATTCATTAAATAACGTCCTAAAATCCCACCCTGGCTAGAAAAGGGTGGAAACCTGTAGATAACCCGTCCCGATTAGCCTAAGTTGCAAAAAGTGCACGTTAATAAATAAATAAAATAAATGGTATGAAAATAAATAAATTCATTTTTTGTATACATATATTCATACAACACCTCAGCGTAATTAATACTAAATTATTTATTACATTTTTTTTGTAAAAAACAGATTTTGTATGTGTATGTGTATATACATAAGGGTTCTGGTGGTCTTGCGGGTTAAGACGTTGGCACATCTACCACTATTCTCAGTACGCTGAGTAAAAAGTCCGCCACGCAGGGGCTACGTTAAATATACAGATTTCCAACGTGAAGGTTTACAATTGATATATTTACATACTGGTAACATCTCCGTGAATATTGTATGAATAAATACAAACGGTGTTGAGAAATGAACCAGTCTATTAACATTTTAATAATCTCCATAAAAGAAATCGTCTGTATAGTAAAGAAACAGGTCAGCCAACCTCTTAGAGCAGAATAGACAGACAGAAATATTCTAGACCGGAAAGGAAGACAATTACTGAAATATATCTGAATATAATATATTACTTTTATTTAAAACTATTTAACTAGATCCTAGCGCTGTAATTTAGAATGAATGGGAGTAATTTTTCCCTCAATCACTCTAATCTTAGTAATTCAAGAACAAAAGTGAGGGGGTGGGGGTTACAACAGTATTTACCGTATTTGCCGTATTTGCTTAAAACTCACAGTAAAAGTAAAAGTAAACACCCTTAAGGGAAATTTGCTAAAATGCAAGTCGATCGCCACCAAGAGAGAAAATTAGTACGGGAGTTCTCTACCAGAACGCGCTAGTGCCACAATGTTTCGGCTACCGGGAGTCAAGGGAGCATTTAAATCTGATAGTCAGGCCTTCGGGACGATATCGATTAAGATTCTCTTAGATCCTGGCTACGGTAAACGGGGGGTTGTCCAACGAATTCATCACTCTACGTAAAACTGTGATTAAGAATTCCTCCAGTCTCGCAAGTGGCGGCTAAAGATCTCTAACGTCTAAATACCAACCGAATACATATATATATATATATATATATATATATATATATATATATATATACTAGCTCAGATACCCGGCTTCGCCCGGGAATTCATTTGAGGCTGGATGGCGATTGAATTTTTTTGGCAAGGCTTTACTTTGCACAATATCTTGACATTTACCCTTCCCAGTGTTTAGGGTTTATACCCGTCGTTGCTGTGGATTTGTTAATTATAAAATTAATTTTTGATGTGAGACTTCACTGTCCTCCATATTGTCATATTTCCCGTTTCCTGTGCATTATGCATAGATTTAAATTATAAAAGGAACAAAAAATTATAATGATATATTATAATTTGAATTAATTTTTCCAGGTGAGGTACCTGGTAGTTCATATTGAAAAGAATTATTGAGCAAATTTCTCTAAATAACAAAATAAACAACTTTTGTTATGAGCATATTTGCCGAAACCCCAATAGGAAATGAAATACACACACCCAGTTTTATTTAATTCAGTTGAGTCTTTTGTGCCAAATAAAATTGTTGACTCCTGCTATAATTTTTAGCGTATAACGCATTTATACTTCGTTATTCCACGAAAGTTTACATAACAAAAATTACTCTAAATAACAAAATAAACAACTTTTATTATGTACATATTTGCCAAAAAACCAATAGGAAACGAAATATCGCTATTTTTAATTTCTGGCCTCCCTTATAACCCCTACTCCTTTTCGTCTCAAAGAATATTAGTATAGCCTAAAGTCTAAGTTAGGCTAGTAGTAATTTCCATACTAAGTTTCATAAAATTCGGTTCAGCCGTTTATGCGTGAAACGGTAACAAACAGACACCAAAGAAACAAAATGCAGTTATGGTGTCTATGACATGTGAAACGAAAAGTTATCGTGAAATTTCGCGAAAAAAATCAATGTACATACAGAGGTTACAATTTTATATATATATATAAACATGAACTCATACATTAACCCTTGATAGTTTAGGAAGTAAGGGAAGTAGATGTGTTTCTACAGGTTCTGGGTTCAGAATTAGTTGTGTAAGTTAGGGTAATTGGAAAAATCTAGGCAGTGGTAGGACTGTTGTTGCACTGTAGTGAATGAAATTTAAAAAAAATAAAATAAAGAAACCGATGTTAGTAGATAGTAGTAGTAGATGTTAGTGTCTCTTCAGAGCAATAGACCCACGGTCACAGTTCAGAAAACTCCGACACGCAAGGGCTGCACTAACTAAGCAGATTTCCCACGTGCGCCACGTATTTGCATTTATCTCAAAAAGTTAATGGTCAATGAGAACTATATTTAGCATTTAGGCTTCAAATAAAGTGGTTCATAATATTGTTTATATGACTTGAGTCGGAGTGGGGATTTACTGAAGTCGGAAAACTAATAAATGCACACATCTCAGTTAATAATGAAGTTGATAAAAAAATGTACATAACAACATTTATAGAACATTACATTTGCAATAAGATGAGTTCTATACAATTTTTAGATCCGACGCTTAATAACGGAGATATTAAGAATTTTGGGAATTCTCCCCCTCTAACTCCCCCCCCCCCTTCTCCTGGTCCGATTTCAGCCGTTAACACACATGATCTTTTTTTTTGTTTAAAACGATTAAGTATCAAGTTTTATAACAAGAAGGCTAGAGTGAGTGTGTATGTAATATTTGAACGGACCACATTTTCGTCATCTCCTAGGTAGGATTGATGGGCATTTGAAGAAAAATTTCGAAAATCGCGTCATGAGTACGACCTAAATAGCTGATTTCCCTTAAGGGAAATCTGCTAAAAACCATCAATACCAATAGTTTGCATAAATTTAAAACTTAAAAGGATCTGTTGTTCAAACAGAATGCCGTCTGAGGGGGGTATATTTAAATTCTTAGCACCGTGAGAATCAAATAAAACAATGGAATGAATAATTGAGATGATTCCTCACGGCTGTTGTGAACAGATGACAGCCACCAATTTGATGCAGATACCTCATTGACTAACTAGAAAGCTTATTGAAATGTTAACATCTCTGCTAACTATCTTGCAGTGTAATAAATCTCTCCCCTGCATAATGTAGTAGAAAATTGACACCCACTTCGTCTGAGGGCATTTCATTCAAATTGACTCGAAATTGCCTCACTCACCGAAATATTCTCACTTGACAGTTAATTTTGTGTAAAACCTTCAAACAGCCTCAATAAAGTAAAACTTGCTTAATAACAAAATACAAAACATACATCTGTCGACTAACCGAACCAAAGAATAATGTACGGAGAATACCATAATATTATCATATTGAAGGACTTCCGAAATTATTTAAACCTTCAAACTAAGTTCATGAAAGGTGTTTGAATAAATTCCTCACACAAATAACATGATAAAGTAATTTTGGGGCTGCGTAAACTAAGCAGATTTCCCATGTGAAGTTATACAATAGAGAAATCTGCATACTGCTAACACAACACCACCATGATTAAATACAAAGGATAATGAGAAATCTTTCAGTTAATTAAAATAAATTCCCAACTGAAAGGGCTTCTGAATTGTAAGAATAATTTATATTTTAATAACTTAAATTTTAGTAGTCCAAAAACTAAAGAAGGGGGGGGGGCGGATGAACAGAACTTATTTGCATAAATCTCACAAAGTAAAGAAGGTAAGGTAACATGGCAGTGTTTGTTGGAAGTGAAGAATGTTTACTTGGAGAGAGAGAAAAAACGTCCAATTCTTCACAATTTGTTGAGAAGAATTGGACGTTTTTTCTCTCTCTCCAAGGTAACGTAAGGTTAGAAACGACAGGTAATGTCAGAAGAAGCTTCCACCTGAGCGGAGCAGCTACGAAAACGGACGACCTGATCCGAACTATACCCGACCACATGTCTCACAGACTTCATAACAATGCAAATATCTCGGTTAATATTCAAGATAGAGAATAAATGTATAAGCAATATTTATAGTAAATTTAATTTGCAATAAGATTGGTTCTATACACTTTTTCGATACGATGCATAATAACAGAGATATTTCGAATTTTCGAAAATCCCCCTCTAAACCCCCCATCCCTCTAGTCCGATTTCAGCCATTAACGAACTTGATCTGTCTTTTTACATAAAACGGTTAAATATCGAGTTTAGTATCAGTCAAACAAAAATTGCGACCGCTAGAGCGTTAACAGGCAAATATATATATATATATATATATATATATATATATATATATATATATATATATATATATATATATATATAATTTTGAACGGACCTCATTTTCGTCATCTCCTGGGTAGGATCGATGAACATTTGAACAAATCTTTCGAAAATCGCGTCATGAGTACGACCTCAATAGCTGATTTCCCTTAAGGGAAATCTGCTAAAAATTAGACATTGTCTTATAGCACAGCAATATATCTTCGTAATAGCAAAAAGTATAATAAGAAATGCCTGGAGAGAATAATGACTTTTTTTTTGGTATAGAATAAAGAGAATCCAAACATAATGTAACTGAGAGTTAACCATATTTAATTAAATTCAGTTTACCGTTACGTACATTGACTGAAATTATTAAATAAATGGAATACATTTTGTAGTAGTTTGTGGGTTGCATGGCATCTTTTGACCTGCTGAATATGAATGAATACGTTTCTCTTAACTATTTTCCATCTTCCAAGCGCCATCTTTGTGCAAGACTATTTCTAGGTATCCCCAATAGCTACAATGACTCAATAACTAGATTCAGTATACTATTTTAACATTAATAATAATATTAACGTTTTTCTATTTGATATAATTGAAAGACTTTGATTCATTAGAGGTCCACAATACTGTTCCTACATCGCCCCATTTCTACTTGCTTCCTCTTCTATCTTGATAAAAGTATTTTAAACAGAAGTACAAATTACCTGCTTTTACAAATTGTATTTTTTTTCTTTTACCAGATTTCGGTTAAGGGGAAATCAGCTATGGATATTTTAGGGATGAAGCCCTGAGACGCGATTTTTGAAATATTTCAGCAAATGTCCATCGATGCACACCTAGGACATGACGAAAATGGAGTCCGTTTCAAAATCTAAATAAATAAACGTATTATCTATATATATATATATATATATATATATATATATATATATATATATATATATATATATAAAATTGTAACCTCTGTCTGTACATTGATTTTTTTCGCGAAATTTCACTATAACTTTTCGTTTCACATATCGTAGGCACCATAACTGCATTTTGTTTCTTTGGTGTCTGTTTGTTTATTTGTTTGATTGTATGTTTGTTACCTTTTCACGCATAAATGGCTGAACCGAATTTTTGGAAACTTGGTATGTATATTACTACTAACCCAACTTAGACTTTAGGCTATATTAATATCCTCTGAGACGAACAGGAGAGGGGGTTATAAGGGAAGCCAGAAATTAAAAATAGCGATATTTCGATTCCTATTGGTTTTTCGACAAATATGAGCATAACAAAATTTGTTTATTTTGTTATTTATAGTAACTTTTGTTATAAACACTTTCGTCGTATACCGAATTATAAACGAGATATACGCTAAAACCTATAGCGGAAGTGAACAATTTTATTTTTGACAAAAGAGCCAACCGAAATAAATAAAACTCGGTATGTGTATTAGCATTAACGCTTTCATTATAACAAGCCATACCAACATTTCTAGGGATGAGCAGGAGTGGGGGTTGTAAGGGAGGCCTGAATTTAAAAATAGAGGTATTTCGTTTTCTATTCGTTTTTCGGCAAATATGAACATAAGAAAAGTTGTTTATTTTGTTATTTATAGTAACTTTTGTTATATACACTTTCGTCGTATACCGAATTATAAACGAGATATACGCTAAAACCTATAGCGGAAGTGAACAATTTTATTTGGGACAAAAGACACAACCAAAATAAATAAAACTCGGTATGTGTATTAGCATTAACGCTTTCATTTTAACAAGCCATACCAACATTTCTAGGGATGAGCAGGAGTGGGGGTTGTAAGGGTGGCCTGAATTTAAAAATAGAGGTATTTCGTTTTCTATTCGTTTTTGAGCAGGAGTGGGGGTTATAAGGGAGGCCTTAAATAAAAATTCGCGATATATCTGTGTCTATTTGTTTTTCCATATATATATATATATATATATATATATATATATATATATATATATTTATTTATTTATATACTAGCTCAGATACCCGGCTTCGCCCGGGAATTGATTTCAGGCTGAATGGTGATGGTATTTTTTTGGCAAGGCTTTACTTTGCACAATATTTTGACATTTACCCGTCCCAGTGTTAAGGGTTAATACCCGTTGTAATAAAATATTAACATAGATTTGAATTAATTTTTCCAGGTGAGGTACCACATAGTTCAAATTGGAATGAATTGTTGAGCATATCAATATTTCTACGCACCATTCAGCCTGAAATCAATTCCCGAGCGAAACCGGGTATCTGAGCTAGTACTTATATATATATATATATATATATATATATATATATATATATATATATATATATATATTTGTCTGTTACCGCACTAGCGGGCGTAATTTTAGTTTAATTGTTACCAAACTCGATATATCAGCGTTTTATGTAAAAAGAGAGAACAAGCTGAAATCGGACTGCGGAGGGGGGGGGGATTTAGGCGGAAGGAATTTCCAAAATTCCAAATATTTTCATTATTATCCGTCGGATGGAAAAAGCGATCATAGCCAATCTTATTGCAAATTAAAATGCTTATAAATGTTTTATATACATATATTCCCTATCATGAATATTAAAGGATATATTTGAATTATTTAATTTTCAGCTTTCAGGAAACCCCCACTCCTAGTCATATCATACTAAAAATAATCTGTTATATCATGAACCATTTTATTCTAAGCTTAAATACTAAGCATTGTTTTCAAGAGACCTTTATTATGCATATCCGTTGTGTGATGACGTCACCAATTAAGATTTTACGTTCTTGTTTTGAAATTTTTAATTTCATATAAATCCCACCCTGGCTAGAAAAGGGTGGTAACCTGTAGATAACCCGTCCCAATTAGCCTTAGTTGCAAAAAGTGAACGTTAATAAATAATAATAATATTTCATATATACCACACTCGATATTTAACCGTTTCAGTCATCACTAAAAATCATATTTGTTTTTGGCTGTAGTTGGACCTGGAATAGTGGGAATTTTGGAAATTCAAAATATCATCGTTATTATGAGGTATATCGTAAAATGATAAAGAACCAATCTTTTAAAGCTATTGTTTGTTGAAGATCTACAATTGTTGTTCTATAATTTTAGCAGATTTCCCTTAAGGGAAATCAGCTATTGAGGTCGTACTCATGACGCGATTTTCAAAACATTTCTTCAAATGTCCATCGATCCTACCCAGGAGATGACGAAAATGAGGTCCGTTCAAAAGTATATATATATATTTGTCTGTTAACGCTCTAGCGGTCGCAATTTTTGTTTGATCGTTACGAAACTCAATATTTAACCGTTTTATGTAAAAAGACAGATCATGTTCGTTAATGGCTGAAATCGGACCAGAGGGAGGGGGGGGGTTAGAGGAGGGATTTTCGAAAATTCAAAATAAACGCATCGGAAAATTCCGTTATTATGCATCGGATCGAAAAATTGAATAAAACCAATCTTATTGCAAATTAAATTTACTATATTGTTATATACATTTATTCTCTATCTTGAATATTAACCGAGATATTTGCATTTTTATGAAGTCTGTGCTCGGGTATAGTTCGGATTACGTCGGCCATCTTCGTCATTTCTCGGCTCAGGCGGAAGCTTCTTCTAACCTGGCGTTTTTAACCTTACCTTACCTTCGTTACTTTGTGAGATTTATGCAAATACGTTCTGTTCATCCGCCCCCCCCTTCTTTAGTTCTTGGACTACTAAAATTTGAGTTATTAAATTATAAATTATTCTTACGATTCAGAAGCCGTTTCAGTTGGGAATTTATTTTAATTAACTAAAAGATTTCTCATTATCTAATCACGGTGGTATTGTGTTATCAGTATGCAGATTTCTCTATTGTAAAACTTCACAGGGGAAATCTTCTTAGTTTACGAAGCCCCTGCGTGACGGACTTTTTTTTTATAAGAAAACGTTCCAACGCATGTTTCCTTTGGCCTTCAAATAAAATGCATCGAGCATATTTGTTATGATATGAATATATGGGTTATATTCTATATGAGGTCTTACATATGAGCGAACGCTGAATATGATGTTCTTTTGCTTTTTAAACAAGGAAACATTTAATGTTTTAATATTTCCTAACTACCAGCCTTTTCTGTATTTTATTTTCTGGTGGGGGGGGGGACGAATGTCTTTTTAGAATAGCAATATGTAAATATTATTTTTTTATTTACAACACCTCATAGTATTCCGTTTTTTTAAAATCAATTGCAGTACTTTTTGTATAACATACACACCGTTTTCAATATATAAGATGGAAAAAATCGTGGAAACTATTGGAAAAGTATAGGTTTAGAATTAGGCCGGAGTAAGGTAATAAAGAGGACGGACAAAGGGACCGCTGGAATTACTGACCCGTGAAACAGAACCAGTACTGACCAGACCGAATCGGAGATGGCTCTGATACTCTTCTCTAATAGTCTTGGGGGATTTTGTTGCGTTTCACTCGACGAGGGGTTCGTGACCGTCGCTCTATTATATTCTAATGGCTATGTGTACAAAAAGGGGAGATCGCAACTTTGAAGGAAATTAAAGAATTTCTCACATTAGAAAATCAGTCGCTCGTCTTATTAAAACCAATGATCTCTATTAAAGTTAAAATACAGTGAAGTATGGACTTGTTTCGAAGTGCTTCAAGAACGGCAGGCCACTCAAGTATATACGACCAGATAAGGTAAAAATTCCGTCACGCAGGGGCTGCGTAAACTAAGCAGATTTCCCACGTGAAGTTTTAAAATAGAGAAATATGCCTAATAACAACAGTAGTAGTAAGGAATCTCTAAACCTATTCACGAGGGACGAACAGTAACGGAAACTAGCTTTCGGCGGAAAGTCCCGAACATAACCGACTCCTGCCGACCACACACACAAAACATATGCAAATATCTCGGTTAATATTCAAGATACAGAGTAAATGTATAGAACAATATTTATAGTTAATTTAATTTGCAATAAGATTGACCCTATACAATTTTTCTATCAGACGCATAATAACGGAGATATTTCGAATTTTCAACAATCCCCCCTCTAAACTGTTCCTCCCACTGGTCCGATTTGAGCCATTAACGAACTTGATTTTCATTTTACATAAAACGATTAAATGCCTTGTTTGGTACCGATCAAACAAAAATTGTGACAGCTAGAGCGTTAACAGACGAATATATATATATATATATATATATATATATATATATATATATATATAATTTTGAACGGACCTCATTTTCGTCATCTCCTGGGTAGGATCGATGGACATTTGAAGAAATTTTTGAAAATCACGTCTTGAGTACGACCTCAATAGCTGGTTTCCCCTGAGGGAAATCTGCTAAAAGTCCGTCACGCAGGGGCTGCATAAACGAAGCAGGTTTTCCACTGGCGTGTATAACACAGTATTGATATTATCTCCACCAAATGTATCATTTCTACGGTAAACATCCAATGAGTGGAAATAGGGGTTTGCTGCAGCATGAAAACAAGAAAGTACGAGATATGAGTTTTCAAATTCCCCCTCTTTCCACACCCCCCCCCTATTCCTTGTCCGAATTCAGCCATGAACTTTAGTGTTGAATGAAAAGATTAAATATCACAAATCAAATCAAATATACATAGATAGATAGATGGATAAAATTCTGTATTTAAGTATAAACTCTTTACAGGCGGTCCGATTTTTTACAAAATATATATAAAAAGAAAAATTAAAACACATAGGTAGGTACAATACTTCTCTAAAGTAATACATTAATATTGGTGATTGATAAAATAAATAATTTGGCTATAACTAGTATATCAATAAACAATGAATTACATTATAGTTGAAATAGCTTACTCAACATTGGGCGATCTTCAAATTTGATACATACGTAATCTTAATTTAATAGAAACAAGAATAAATATAAAGAAATAGAAAGATAGAAAAGAAAAAGAAACAAGAACATAAAATTTCATTAATCTGCTTATATTAGAGGGAACAAAATAAATAAAGAGAAAAAAAATATATAATATATTAATAAATAAATGAATTAAAAATTATATGTATAATAATAGACAAAATAAAGAGACAGTTCTTCTAAATCATCAATCAATTCCGAAGGCACAATATTAATTATGAAAAATAAATAGATAAATAAAATATATAAATAATTATAATAATAAATGAAATATTTACTACTTGTGTAGGAAGTGACAAATCAATCAAACATTAAGAAAGCTCGTACTTTAAGCGCATTAATAACAAATTTATAGGTATCATAGGCCTTAGATTTGTCTTCTATTGCGAACAGTTGTTTGAGCTGTATATATGGTGAATCGGTAGAGTTTATATGTTTGGAGATGAATGCATTTCTGATGTGGCTATACATAGGGCAGCGGAAGAAGAAATGGTGGAGTGTTTCCTCTTCATGAAGATTGCAAATGCTGCATAATTCCTCACATTTAAGCTTGTATGCACTGCCATTCCAATAAATATCTGATCACAGTACCTAGCACAGTAAAAATACAATGAAAACGATACTTCGAAGTAATCTTGCAATAAAGTAGTTCACGATATAAAAGCGTCCTGTGAATATGACATGAATAGGTTTGCTGAAGGCCGAAAACCATAAACTTTAAATATCTTGGTTAATATTCATGATATTGAAAACGTGTATATAAAACAACATTTATAGGACAATAAATGTGCTATAATATTAACTTTATTTGAATTTGCTAAATTCCACCTTGTAACTTTGAATATCAGCCGTTAACGAACTTAAACTAAATTATCATAAAAAAAAGTTTAAATGTCGAGTTGGGTTACGATCAAAGACAATTAGAGAACCGAAAGACACAAACTCAACATTTAAGCGTTTTTAGTAAAAATTAAGATCAAGTTCGTTAATGGCTGACATTCGAAGTCGCAGGGTGGAATTTAGAAAATTTTGAATATCTCCGTAATTATACGGCAGATCGAAAACTTGAATAGAACTTATATATGACAAATTTAGTGTCCTATAAATGCTGTTGTATACACATTTTCAGTATCGTGAATATTAATCGAGATATTTGCAGATTATGGTTTTCAGCCTTCAGTAAACTGCCACTCCTACTCACGTCATATTCACAGCAATAAAGTCCTTTACACAGAATATGAGTAATTAGCATTGTTTCGTAGGTAGCTTTGGTCAATGTTTAACAATATGTTTATTACAATACATATAACAATGTTGTATGTTATTTTTAAATATTAGTAATCAGACTAGTGTCTATTTTTTTGTGGTCATATCTGTGTGTGATATGCTACAGCTGTGTAATTTATTTGTGTAAGGCTAATTTTCGACAGCACTCCAGTCATACTCTTCACCAATAGTGTTTTATGGAGTTTGCTCCTAGGAGAACCGAAGTATGTTCTCGCAGCCATTTATGTTCCGTCTGGCCACCTTTGTGGTTACTGTGCATTTCTCGGATTTGTTGATTTCATCGATATTCATCAACAATCAAATGTTTCCGATTATTATACGTCACTTTCAAAAGAATTAAATTTAACCAAAAATTGAAGAGAATTCCGAACACTGAAAGTGAGCTCTCCTAAGTGTGCTAAACCCCAATTATGGCAAGAAAAAAAAAAGAATTGATGTAAGCCACTTGCCAATTCATAAATTTTATTTATTATTTATTTTTATTATTATTATTATATTATTTTATTTTATCTATTTCCCAATTATTGAGAATGAGAAGCTTATTGTATAACTGCTTTAAATGAGAATCGGGAAAGGAGATTTGGTGTTTTCAGAAGGTTCACATGACGCCGCGACCCACATTTGAACGATGGAAGTATTCTCACAATTTCTATTTTCTTTATGGGAAATCTGTTAAAATCTCAAGGCTGTTTTCCGACAACCCCATCTTCTGCACATCTGTCTGGTCAGTTATTGACAATTCGGTTTTAGCAGATTTCCCTTAAGGGAAATCAGCTATTGAGGTCGTGATCATGGCACAAGTTTTGAAACATTTCCTCAAATGTCCATCGATCCTACCCAGAAGATGACGAAAATGAGGTCCGTTCAAAATTATATATATATATATGTGTGTGTATTAATTTCAGGCCTCTCTTATAACCCCCACTCCTATTCGTCTGAGAGAATATTAATATAGCCTAAAGTTTAAGTTGGGTCAGTAGAAATATACATACCAAGTTCCATAAAATTCGGTTCAGCCGTTTATGCGTAAAAAGGTAACAAAGAAACAAACATACACGAAAGAAACAAAAATGAAATTTCGTGAAAAAAAATCAATGTACAGACAGAGGTTACAATTTTATATATATATGTCTGTTAACGCTCTAGCGGTCGTAATTTTTGTTTGATCGTTACCAAACTGGATATTTTATCGTTTTATGTAAAAAGAAAGATCAAGTTCGTTAATGGTTGAAATCGGACTAGTAGGTGGGGGGGGGGTTAGAAGGGGGATTTTTGAAAATTTAAAATATCTCCATTATTATGCGTCGGATCGAAGAATTGTATGGTAAACCTAGAGTGGCGAGTTCGATTCTTGCCTGGGCAAAGGAAATTATTTAGTGACGAAATTCATTAAATAACGTCCTAAAATCCCACCCTGGCTAGAAAAGGGTGGTAACCTGTAGATAACCCGTCCCGATTAGCCTAAGTTGCAAAAAGTGGACGTTAATAAATAATAATAATAATATTAGGCAGATTTCTCTATTGTATAACTTCACGTGGGAAATCTGCTTAGTTTACGCAGCCCCTGCGTGACGGACTTTACTTAGATATGCTTAACATATTTTATTCAGAAAATCATTATTTCATCCAAGTCCGGAGACGTTATATTATAACCTCGAAAGTCTAATCAGTTTTCTTCTACGCTAGTCATCTACTGAATTCTAAAATAGTCAAAATATTATAGAATTGTAACTAACCTCAGAAAACATTATAATATCCACATCAATCTTGTTTATGCCCAAAATATTTGAAATCTACCAGTCGTCGATAAGAATCCAAAGGCCATTATTATATAAGGAGTAGATGTTCCTTTTAAGTCTCGGATGAAAAACGAAATAATTATGAATTAATCCTACACGTCTCGATAACTAATTATATCGTAGATGAGTTATCTATATGCTGAGAACAGATCTACACGTGGGGAGCCACGTCTACAATTATCTGAATACATCAGTGTCATAGCTCTCCTTCTGAGAAATGGTTCTTTTCCTTCCATTTTAATTGCTTAAGTACAGCATTACAGATATGGTGGCTATCCTCTTAGTCAGAAAGTGTTGTACGGAAGTCCCAACAGCACGAATGAATGCATCACTATAATGAGATTCCAACTGTTCACGGTTGGGTCATTTACAACGAATAAAATATTATTTTTTTTTTAATCTGATATCTTATTAAAAACAGACAACTCTTTTAAGCGACCTACAATTAAAAATATAATTCTTATATTGTCTTGAGACAGTTGTGTTCCATTTAGGACTACTTTTCCTCAAAGAGGCTCAACCGTATAGTTTTATTATATGTATTTGTGTTCTCCTAAATAGCTTATAGTGTCATTAATTAGATATTTCCTGTCCGGTAAATCAGTTATTAGGACTGGACAGTTGAAAATGCTTATTGCCTCGAAAACTTTTATTCTTACTCGATATTTAACTGGCTGAATCATCACTAAAAGTCATATTCGTTAATGGCTGAAATAGGACCCGGGGACGGGGCGGGGGTTGAAGATTCAAAATACCTCCGTTATTATGAGTCGGAGAAAAAACTTTTAGAACTTTTAGAGAACCAATCTTGTTAAACTATTGATGGTCTGCAATTAGTTTTCTGTATATTTTCAAGTAACCCAAGTATTATTTATTTAATTACGTCCACCTTTTGATACTATGGCTAATGGTGATGGGTTATCTACAGTTTACCACCCTCTTCTAGTCAGTATGGAACTAAGGAATATATTTAATGAGTCCGCCTAAAATTCATATTGCCCAATCGAACTCGCCACTCTAGTTTGACCAAGCTATATTATTACCAACGCTTTAACTCACACGACCTACCGAGCCCCCCCCCCCCCAAATATTAAGCTATGCATTGGTACTTTCTTGTTTTCAACCTGACTCATTGACCCCCACTCCTACTCATCGGATTTCTACTTAGAAATAGAAAATATATAGTGAGAAGAGATCAGTAGTATTCCATAAAAGCACGTGGGGAATCTTCAGCTTATGCAGCCCCTGCCTGACAGACTTTAAACCAATTTTCTCTGAGAACGTTTACAGAAATATAACTCAGTTACTTTAGTTTCTAGTTAAACTTCATAGGGAACGTTTATTTTTAAATGTTTGTACCTTGGAAATAATAAAGATGATGTCGTCTGCTAATTTATGAAGATTTCACTGTATTAAGGTCGTTGAAATCTTAATATATATAAATCTCCTGTCACGATGTTTGTCCGCGATGGACTCCTAAACTACTTTACCGATTTTAAATTAAATTGGCACACCGTGAGCAGTCTGGTCCAACTTGAGAGATAGGCTATATTAATTTTCTCTGAGACGAACAGAAGTGGGGGTTATAAGGGAGGCCTGAAATTAAAAGTCGCGATATTTCGTTTTCTATTGTTTTTTTCGCAAATATGCACATAACAAAAGTTGTTTATTTTGTTATTTAGAGTAACTTTTGTCATAAACACTTTCATCGTATTCCGAAGTTTAAATGAGTTATACGTTTATGACTATAGCGGGAGTCAACAATATTATTTGGGACAAAAGACCCAACCGAAATAAATAAAACTCGGTATGTGTATTAGCACTAATGCTTTCATTATAAGAAGCCATACCAACAATTCTAGGGACGGGCAGGAGTGGGGGTTTTAAGGGAAGCCAGAAATTAAAAATAGCGATATTTCGTTTCCTATTGGTTTATCGGCAAATATGAACATAACAAAAGTGGTTTATTTTGCTATTTAGAGTAACTTTTGTTATATACACTTTTTTCGTATACCGAATTATAAACGAGATATACGCTAAAAATTATAGCGGAAGTGAAAAATTTTATTTGGCACAAAAGACTCAACCGAACTAAATAAAACACTCAGTATGTGTATTAGCACTAACGCCTTCCTTATAAAAAGCCATACTATTTCTAGGGACAGACAGGAGTGGGGGTTATAAGGGAGACCTGAAATTAAAAATATCGATATTTCGTTTCCTATTGTAGTTTCGGCAAATATGCACATTACAAAAGTTGTTTATTTTGTTATTTAGAGAAATTTGCTCAAGAATTCATTTCAATATGAACTACCTGGTACCTCACCTGGAAAAATTAATTCAAATGTATGTTAATATTTAGTCCTTAATAATTCAAATATATGCATAATGCACAGGAAGCGGGAAATATGACAATATGAAGGACAGTGAAGTCTTACATAAAAAATTAATTTTATTATTAAAAAATCCACAGAAACGACGGGTATTAACCCTAAACACTGGGACGGGTAAATGTCAAAATATTGTGCAAAATAAAGCCTTGCCAAAAAAATACCATCAACATTCAGCCTCAAATGAATTCCCGAGCGAAGCCGGGTATCTGAGCTAGTATATTATTTAAAAGAATGTAGGACCTAATATTGGTCCCTATATTTTGATTCAGACTATAAGACTAATTAAGTATTTAAATTATCTAATTACTATTGTCCGATTGGACGATATAAGCCTTCATTATTAGCTTTCGTTGAGTACATGTGTCAAGCTGTTTTAGTGCGTTGACACTATTTTCAAGTCTGTCGAAAGTTTTACTGCGTAAATTCTTAATAAAATAAGGAATAAAAATAAGTGAAAAAACGTAAAAAGGAATACTTACTAGAATAATATTCAAACATGGAAAAGCCAAGGGGACGTTCTGGGATGACCTTAATGCCTGGCGTGGACACAAGACTACGTCAGTAAAGTCACCTCGTCTACATAGACCTGTGAAGGTAATTATGTAATAATTGATTATCGGACAACATAGATACAGGAACATTCAAGAAACTACCCAGAATAGCAATCGACTTGCTTGCCAATGTTGGCATTGCATCAGCCAGTAATGACGGTATCTATAGTCAGATTTGACAGCAGTATTATATATACTACACTAACCAACCCGCCATATTAACTGTGTTCTTAGGTTCGACAGCAACTGAATAATAGTTTTCACATCCTAGGTTGCTTCCTTGAAGACACCTAAGAAACGGAAGGTAGGAGTGGCATTGCTTACTGGTAGGGGCATACAAAAGGACGGAGAGAGATAAGACAAGGTAGTTTATACCTAAGCCGTGCTCCAGGTAGCCAGCTGGAAGGACCAACTTGTTGATTTACAGACCAAGCTGTTCCCACATGAATACAGTCAATCCACTCCCTTTGGATGAATATATAATAACATTTCTCTCTCTCACTCGTTCTCTCTCTCTCTCTCTCTCCCTTGATTTATTTATTGTACATTATATTATATAGATAGATAGATGCGTGAGTGTGTGTTTGCGTTAGAGTGTGTGTGTCTGTGTGAGGGAGGTTGCCGAGAATGTGAGCTGCCGTCCATCACGGCCTTACCTGACGTTTATATCGTTCTATCTCTGGAACTCGTTACACCTTTCCAACAGATATAAGTTCAATAAATTAAGGCGGGAACCGCGGTCGCCAGTGTTGCCAATTCTACGCTTTTCACTCTGCTTCGGCGCGCTCTGACATTGCTTCCAACTTTGGAGGTCTCGCTTACTTACGTCAGTCGCTTGGAGGAGTTCAGTTCGGGATTCATCTGAGGTCGACGTTTGTACTCTTTAGGTGTCGAGAGTAAAACCTCACACCTATAATCATTTTCCAGAACTAAGAAAATACTTTCACGCCAACATTACTTAAAATAGTGGTTTCCTTCTCAGATCATCGGGGGCCCACTAGACAGTTATCATCCGAAATTTGACATCTTGTTTCAAAGTCATATGAGATTCTCCGTTGAGATCAAGGCGCTCCGGCAATGCAGACTTCATATCAATGTAGAATGAAATATACTAGTTTTCTGTTCTGGGGTGCAAAGCTATGAAGGGATTATTAATATGTAAACCAAATTAGAATTATGTTATTACATTTTCTTGTTTTGAATGGAAAGAATTTTGTTTGAATACCTGAAAGATCCTTATGCAATCGCATTTTGTATCGTCTCGTGAGTAGTTGCAAAACTGAAATATTGTCAAAACGTTTTCAAGTAGGGTAATTGAAAACCGAGGAATATTTATTATTGAACCTTGTTCATTCACACCACAAGAGGTATTGTTTTTGTGTAAACTTTTGCAGGAATCAGAGGTACACTTTAGGTCCTCCCAATAAATGTTAACAAATTATTTATAGTTCTGTGTAGGCCATAGGTTTTAAATGTTTTTTTATGTTTGATAATTGTTCTACAATCACGATATTTAATTCTATGACTGTTGTGTCAACGTTTTGTTTGAAAGCCTTGAGAAAGGAAATAAAGTGTTCCGAAATGTTGTTGATAAACTACTTTTTAAAATTACAGCACCAAAGGAGATATGCTATATTAAATATGCATGTATAATACAATATTTGGCCTTTGTTATTTATCTTGAAGAGACCTACAAATCACACCCAATATCACTTTTCTGTCCCATACACAGTAATGGCGATATTAAAAATATTGGTAGCTCATATAATCACTCCGTCTAGGAACAGCCTTATAGTGACGAGGAAGTGTTTACTTCACCCTCAAAAAATTATAATGGGGGTCTTCAAAGCATTTAAATCATTCATCAGTCATTGTCAAACCAACAAAATTTATTTGTTTACGCTCCACAATAGCTCCAATGTAGATTTCTAAATTATGTTGCTAAAAGTAAAAAAAATAAATAATAATAATATAAAAAATGACTGGAGGCTGAATAATGAAATTAATGACCACTGTTGAAGGAAAGCCCCTGACAGTATTTCCCCTTGTATGGCCACTCAATCAAGAGGCTGACATCAAATCCCCAGGAAGAGGTATAAATTGCCGGATTCTCTAGATATACCGGACTCGTCGTTAGCAGATCTCTAATGCTGGCCCTAACTGTTATGGCCCAGACCGTCCCCAGATTAATTTGATATATACTTTAAATATCTCTTTGACCGGGAGGCCGCTCACAAATCAAGGAGATGGTTATTGCTTACTGAGGAATCCACCTCTGCCGGGCCCAAAAATGAAAACCAAATGACATTCCGGGAGAATGATAAAAGGAAGCAAAAACTCTCCAAGGGAATATAAAAAATATAGATTTGTGAGCCGTGATTTACATAGAGGCCTGTGATTCGGGCGGTTCACTCCTGTTATTGGGCGTTTTATGAAGAAACACTTAATCCAGACACTTCATTTTATCTATGGTGTCGTTTATGGATTTTTATTACCTTTCCATTAAAACAGTTATTGAATTATTGAATTCTACATTACCACCATACACATAAATTTCTTACAAATGGAAATGGGTTTGACATTTTGAGGGAAATGTTGAAACATTATATTCCATATTACAATAATTAGGAATCCATTCATCCTCTCTACCTCATCCGATAATAATCATGGAACAGAAGATCAGGATGGACTAAGCTTTGCCACAGAACACTGGGCTAATTGGACAGGCCATTATCAACTATCAAATCTAAATCCTCAAAATGTCTTCAATAATATTACACAGAAGTATCTTTTCTTCATATCAATAATTAATAAGCTTATATAACTAAAATACATTTATTTATTATTATATTTATTTCTTGTTATCGGTCATTTGCCTACAATATTTCGTCACCCCTAACTTTTTTAGGTCTTTTATCTCTGTAAGTTCTAGTTAGTGCCTTTCAGCAGGTTGATTTTACTTGATGTGGTTTATAAACCATTTTGGGAGATTCTATATGGATATCTTTCCCTACATAAAAAAAAAAAATATCACTCAATGCACTGCAAGGGACTTCTCTAGGAATTCTCTTTATGATTAAAGACTTTGAAGTTGAGTTATTGGCCGTCACCTGATCTCGGAGAACATTACTGTTTTCATGCTACTTCACACCCTCACTTGAACAGGTGCTCGTAAAAATCTGTGAGTGTACTCCACTACCCAGTTAGCATAGACATTTTCATATTCTTTGATCATCGCACACTTATTCTAGGACGATTTTACCATTGCCTGAACTATGAGACAGAATTAGTTAGTGATGTTCTTATTAACCGCACCCTAGGTATTATCATAAAAGAGTTTAACCACCCCTTGACCATCCTACTTTGCCATTAACTCATGTCATATGCTGATTTAATAATCACAAGTAAGATCATGGCACTTCGAATGGAGCTGTCAAAGAGCTCACATGTGAATAGCGAATTAGTATTTTTTTAAATTTGAGCTCCTTAAACTCACTGTCGTGCAGGTATGTAGTTTTTTTTCAGTCTTTTTATTAATAGGTTGTACTTGTAGGTGTTACTGGTGATTTCAAATAAAACTTTAGATTCTTGTTAATATTTTTAAACAATTATATATGGAACCACTGACATCTTTCAGGTAACTATTAATTCCGTCATCCCATAACTTCTCAGATTTTTGCCCAATGAGCTCCTCTATGTGCAAATTAAAGTAGAAGTAGAATTAAAGTGTTTCACGTTAAGAGAGTTTTGAAGGGCCCGAAATAATTAAAAATTTGTTGAGGCAAGGTCTGGTGAAAAGGTTGTGTGGGGGATCACATCCCAGCCAAACTCCAATAATCTCTGCCGGCTCTTCAAAGATACGTGAAGCGGGCTTTATCGTGAAAAGAAACTATACCTTTGCTTTTCACTTCCATTTTGAGCAAGCATACCACTGAAAGATAAGGAATCTCGGTTGAAACTGATGCATGTAAGCACCTTAGCTAATCCTTTTTAAGAGTATGTTGTTGTTGTTGTATAGGGTTTAAGGGCGAAAAACTACCAGGTTATCATCGCCCTGTAATATTTATAATTCACATTTTGGTATCCTCATCCATATCGCCATTTTAACAATATAAACGAGGATACGAGCAATTGCACTTTAAATTTCTTTGTATAAACTCGTGTTTTTTACAAAATTAAACAATTTATCGAGTTCTTTCGGGTCATCTCCAAGGGCCACTTCTATACTATTGGAAATATTGTATTTGTTTCTAATATCTGTATACTTATGGCATTCCATTAATATGTGATATATAGTCAGTTCTGTGTTACATTTCTCACAAATCGGGAGTTCATCTTTTGTCATCAGATAGCCATGCGTAAGTCGTGTGTGCCCAATTCGGAGTCTTCCTAATACAACCTCATCTCTTCTGTTGTCTCTTGTCGAATATTTCCATGGACGGATGGTGGTTTTAATAGTTTTTAATTTATTGTTCTGGGTTTCATTCCACATGTGTTGCCAGTTTTTATTAATTTCTTCTTTGAGTGGTTGGTAGAGTTCTGCAGATGTAATTGTTGTTGGGGTGATGGAGTCGAGTTGATGGGCTTCTCTGGCTGCTAAATCTGCCTTTTCGTTTCCATCTATTCCCACGTGGCTTGGAATCCACATGAAGTAGACGGCCCTTTTTAGCTCTCGGAGCATTTGTATTTGATTTTGTATTTTTTTTACTATTGGGTTGTTTGTGAATACATCTTTGATACTCAATAGGGCACTCAACGAGTCAGTGCAAATCAGGAATTTTTCTTGAGTTGAGTGGTTGCAAATGCAGTGATATAGAGCGAACTTAATTGCGAATAGTTCGGCGGATAAGAGTATGTAAACATTATTGACCAACTCAGAGAGGTTTAAATTGAAATACTGATAAACGCTACGAACTTATTTTACATCCCCAGTGTTTTTAATCATTTCAACCAAATTCAATAAAGCACGTATTTATAAATACTTTAAAATCCAAGTCGCGATTTGAAAAGCATAAAATGAAAGAGGGAAGGACATAAATTAGTTATAGCGTTCTTGTGGATATTGACTAATTAAAATTATGAAATGTCTGTTGCAAAAATGTTTGTGCGTTCAGAATATTTACATATTTATACAATGGGAATTTCTATTCATTCATAATACGGTGATTTAGTCATCTTGACCTTAGGTGAGTGTCACTTGAAATGTACAGTTATCGTGTGATGCGCGTGGTGTTTGCGCAGGAGGAATCCACATGTGGCCGTTAGATAGTTGTGACTACAAGCATCCAGCAATATTTCGCCCCGATGCCTGCCATAAGTCGTCGCGTCTCCGTCACAAATGTCATCCTCCGAGACACTGTCCGACTCCTAATGCAGACATTACTCGGCGAAAGGCCTCGGGCACCGCCGCAGTATTTATCAACGCGAATGTTAAAAGCCTTTCTCACTCGGAATGTACTGCCGCCATTGAAAGCTTGTGCATTATCTGGACTTTTAATAGCTGCCATCAATTACTTAGCAAGTCTCCTAGCGCTGGGATAAGGTAATTTCCATAAATATCTATTCAAACTACAAATGAAACCTGTAGCGGGGGAGATTTGTTGTAATTATACGGCCATCCTGTTTGGCACCTACTACCCGATCCTTACTCCAAGATCTTTCTCTATCTATTATTTTATCTCCGTTCCTAACGTAAAGTTAATACTAGGCACCAGCCCGAGACCGACTAACATAACTAACAACCTTTAACGACTGTCAATGCGCAAATTTTCGTAACAGCAATGAGTTTACATAAATTTCCAACGGGTTCAATCAATGGCACTGGTTTTCACGCATAAGAATCAGTTCTTTAGCTACAAGTATTGCGCTCTAAAACATGTACCATAAATACTTTAAAGCAGAGGTGGTATAACCTATTACAATGATCACAATGCAAGTAAAATTAATAGTACTGAAAGAATAAATTAAAATTATATTCTGTGCTAATTTAATGTTCATTGTAATTCAAAATTATTCTAATTATATACTGTACATTGATTTTTTTCACTTCACTGTTTAGTTTCACACGTTACTGAAACGATATCAGCAATTTTTTCTGTTTGTTTGTACCCTTTTCACGAATAAACTGCTCAAGCAAATTGTATGAAACTTGACACGTATGTTACTACTAATCCAACTTAGACTATAGGCTACAATAATATTCTCTGATATTAACAAGACTGGGGGTTATAGGGGACGCCTGAAATTAAAAATCGTGTTATTTCGTTTCCAATTGATTTTCGGCAAACATTAACATAACAAAAGTTGTTTATTTTTTCATTTAAATACATTTGTTTTATGCACTTTTGTATTATGACAAAGTTTAAAAGAGACATACGCTAGAAACTATAGCGTGATCAACAATTTTATTTGGCACAAAGGGCGGAGCCGAATTTAGCTCTACTCGGTATGTGAATTAACATCAAACCTCCATGATTATAAGTCTAATTAACATTTCTAGAGGTGAACAGGAGTGGGGAATATAAGGAAAAGCTGAAATGAAAAATCGCGATATTTCCGTTCCTGATAACAGAAGATGTTTATTTTGTCATTTAGAGTAACTTTTGTCATATACCCCCTTTGGTGTAGTATACACGAGATAAACGCTTAAAGCTGTAGCGTTATATATTTCCAATAGAAATGTAAACAATGAGATCAATTCGATTATTTAAATTTTATAATGTATTTTTTTAAACAGTTATGTTAAATGTGCACAATGTGTGATACGGAAGTTGTAGGGAATCAAACTCCTTACATCTGGTATATATTATATCATTTCCTCCGATATGGCGACGTTATTGAAACACCAATACACTATATAACTATTAAACGTTTCTTGGTTTTCATTATGGCAAAAGACAATATGCGTTTAAACTCAAAATCATTACTTTTAGTGCTATTCAGTTTGCAGAGATTTTCATTTACGATCTCTCCCCTCACCTGGCTTTTTGAAAATACGTTAAATTCTTTTTAGAGTACCACTGTTTTATATTTCCACCAGGTATATTAATTATTAAAAAATCAAAAGTGCTTAAAGTTTTAAAGAAATAATTTAGCACAGTTAATCGTGTTAATTTATTTCCTGTGAGTTTTTACCATTATTGGAATTCTTTTCTCCCCACATTAACTATTACGTATATAATGTTATGTATATAATGATGCATACACAATGTGTTTATCGGATTGGTTTTCAACAGGAAAATGCGTAAGTTTAAGATGATATTGAATAATAGTAAATGCTATCCATGATATAATCATATATCATATAATTATAATTTATATCTATGATTATGATATAAATTATTCACGGTGTGAAAGTGATGAAAGAACTCATTTTCATTTATTCTTCAAAACTAAAAATGTCCATTCTATAAATCCCTTACACCTGGCTCTTACGGAAAAACAAGACGCTCATTGAAGCCTTGCTGTAAAAATACCATTGTTATCAATAATGATTTCCCGGGCATCGCAAGGTACCTTAGCTAGTATATATATATATATATATATATATATATATATATATATATGTATGTATATGTGTGTGTGTGTGTGTGTATATATATATATATATATATATAATGTCTACTAGTCCATTCGTTTGGCTTCATAGAAAACAGACAGGGCATAATAGACATTGTACAGTACAGATAATCTCCAGGAATAGGCAAATTTCTTAATCTTTTTTTTTTATGGTTGTTACCTCTTTAATATACCTGGATGCACCTCTTCGTGAACTATTGACTTGTTACCGAAAGACCCTTCCAAAAATTACACTTGGAATTCATAGTTATAAAGATTATTTTATTTATTATTTTTTTTATACAGGAGCACCGGCATCTTGGCGATATGGCTCAAAGTTTCACAATGTAAAATGAAAACAAAATTATAAATAACAAAAACTGAAACAACAAATAACCATTAAATACTAGTAATAAAGACAATTAATAAACATAAGACATAAACAAACATAAATAAACATTAGATAAACAAACATAAATAAACATTAGACTAGTAATAAAGACAACAATTTAAAATGGTTTTAATAAAAAAATTATGTTATTCCTATATACTAGTACATTTATATTATTATTTTTTTTATTTTATTTATTTAGTTTTGTACCCCATTGCGATGGTGATTTGCATTATTAGGATGATATATTTACTTCTTCATGTGCTTACCTTTTTTTGTACTTTTATATTATGGAAAATATTTCTTTAATATCTTATTCTTTCTCATATCCGTGCTTTGTCCAAAGAATATAATAAAAGTTAACCCTTTTAAATCTTTTTAGGTATGGTGTAGACCTATTCTATTTTGTATTATATGTTTTTGTAAATGTTGATGTGTTTTAGATATGTTTAGTTTATGTTGTGGAATATATTGGCTGCTGTCAGTTAATAGTTCTGTCATATCGCGGGGTATGTGAAGGTTTTCTCGTTGGATGCAGTCTGTCAGTATGTGTTTTATCGTAAGGTGTTTGTTGCAGTATTTGCATTTAGGGTTATCAGTCCTCGTCATTAAGTGTTTATGTGTCAGGTATGTGTGGCCGATCCTGAGTCTGGCAAGAACAACTTCCTCCCGTCTAGTACTCCTATGGCTCGATGGCCACTCCTTAATAGTACTTTTGATACTGCGGAGGTGATTGTTTACTTCCATCTATTCTGTCTGTGTCTAGTTATAATGAGATATGAATTTCAAAAATTATAATGCCTTAAGATAGGAAAAAGAAAAGGAAAGGAAAATGAAATTGTGTATTCATTGTAAATCTGCGGAAACCTTCTTCATAATGAACAAAAATTATGTAATTAAAATTTGATATCTATTTTCTCTTTCATTATCAGCAATTTCATTTCCAAAGTGATAATGCCCTGAAATTAACTAATAATTCAAATATGGGTATAATATTTATGAATCATAAATAAATAAACTTCTATATTTTGAACAATAAATCATACGGCTATGTTTTAAACTCACATATACCACTCCTTATAGACGCAGATAGACATGATAAAAAAAGTATAATTTGAGCATAACAAATCGTAATAAAATAATATGGCTCGTCGTATCCGATTGGCCGATAAGATCGAATCATAAATGATCGACTCTGTGGAGAGCTGAAGGTGGATATATACCTGTAAGCCCAGCTACGAACACTATATCAATCAAAGAGGTATAAATCAAACAGCTGCTCTGTTATTAGTGAGTTCTTCCTCTTCGACTGATTGGAAATACGGATTTAGTATTAGTAATAGTAACAAATAAAAAAAAGAAATAGGAATAAAAGGAATGGAACAAACCGTCAGGGCGGAGTAAAAAAAATAAACTATGAAAAAAAATAAGAAGAATACCTTTAAAAATTAACAATGGATGCTTCTTGGGAGAGAAAAACCCGGCATAAATCATTAGCCATCTAATAACTTCTTGCAATCATATTAAATGTCAAAGCAAAAGATTACACCTTTCTGGGTTATTTATTTGTTTTAATTTTCTTATTGCGCCTGTGTGTATAGATTTTTTTTTACAATAAAAACCTTTAGTCATTAGAGAAAAAACAATAATATTTGAAATTGGAAGATATTATTTAGATATTTTTTTTCACTTTTTAGTCTAAGAATTTACACTGATGGCTCAGAAATACTCATTAGATTACACCTCAAGTGCTTTTGACATCAACATAAAAATCTAGATGAAGATAATTTCTTGGAATAATACTCATCTTCTTTTAAGTTGACTTTTCTCTTTACTTTCCCATCAGTGAAGAGGATCGTTTCATAATTTATAAAAATATAAACACCACCAAGAATAAATTAAAAAATATCTTGATGATTGAAAATTCACACCTACAAACAAATTGCAGTACTCTTTGAAGATCATAAATGAAGCCAAAAAATTAATAATGTATACATTAAGCCCTTAACAAAAAACCTTAAAGAAAATTAGCTTTTCATGTTATCCACATGAAGCGATTTTTTCAAAAGAGAAACCTGCCATTGCTGCTGTTGTACTGGAGACATGATTATTGAATAAATACTTGAAGTGTCCATTGATCTACCTAAGGAAAGTCCGTGATGTTTGACGCTGGGTAAATTGAGCATATTTTTAACCGGCTGACGAAATTAATTATCTGGAATTCTGATATTTATATCTCCTAGAATATACATATATGAGTAAAACAAAACAAATCATAATTGTTGTAAATTGATAGGAGTGGCTGTAGTGGAGTGAAGTGTGAAAAATTCATGGATGCACGACACATTGCTAAATTAATATTTCAGAGGATGCTGTGAAAAATGAACTTACTTAAAATCAACTTAGTGTTATAGCCTTTGGAGAGGCAGGCCCTTTGCCACTATATTCTACGATTGTACGATTCATACTGCCACCTTTGTCTGGACATACCTCACAGACATTTTGTGTACCTTACAACGTTTTTCACTACAGCCTGTTTGACACCATTTTCTTGACAAGTACCTAATCATCCGTCATCCACAAAGCGTGCACCAGGACATATTTGCATTTATCTCGTATAACAAAGGTCTCTTGAAAACAATATAAGGTATTTAAACTTCGAATAATGTGGTTTATTTCACAACAGAATGTTGTTTATGTAACATGAGTAGAAGTGAGGGTTTGCTCAACAATATTTATAGTACACTTAATCTATATATATATAAAATTGTAACCTCTGTCTGTACATTGATTTTTTTCACGAAATTTCACGATAACTTTTCGTTTCACATGTCATAGACACCATAACTGCATTTTGTTTCTTTGGTGTCTGTTTGTTTGTTTGTTTGTTTATTTGTTTGTTTGTTTATTTGTTTGTTTGTTTGTTTGTTACCTTTTCACGCATAAACGGCTGAACCGAATTTTATGAAACTTGGTATGTATATTACTACTAACCCAACTTAGACTTTAGGCTATATTAATATCCTCTGAGACGAACAGGAGTGGGGGTTATAAGGGAAGCCAGAAATTAAAAATAGCGATATTTCGATTCCTATTGGTTTTTCGGCAAATATGCACATAACAAAAGTTGTTTATTTTGTTATTTAGAGTAACTTTTGTTATATACGCTTTCGTCGTATACCGAGTTATAAACGAGATATACGCTAAAACCTATAGAGGAAGTGAACTATTTTATATGGCACAAAAGAATCAACCAAACTAAATAAAACTCGGTATGTGTATTAGCACTAACGCTTTCATTATAACAAGCCATGCCAACATTTCTAGGGACGGGCAGGAGTGGGGGTTATAAGGGAAGCCAGAAATTAAAAATAGCGATATTTCGTTTCTTATTGGTTTTTCGGCATATATGAACATAACAAAAGTTGTTTATTTTGTAATTTAGAGTAACTTTTGTTATATTCACTTTTGCCGTATACGGAAGTATAAATGAGTTATACTCTAAAAACTATAGAGGGAGTCCACAATTTTATTTGGCACAAAAGACTCAACTGAACTAAACATAACTCGGTATTTGAATTAGTACTAACGCCTCCCTTATAATAAGCCATACTAACATTTCTAGGGACGGGCAGGAGTGGGGGTTATATGGAAGGCCTGAAATTAAAAATAGTGATATTTCGTTTCCTATTGCTTTTTCAACAAATATGCACATAACAAAAGTTATTCGTTTTGTTATTTAGAGTAACTTTTGTTACATGCACTTTTTCCGTATACGGAAGTACAAATGAGTTATACGCTAAAACCTATAGCGGGAGTCCACAATTTTATTTGGCACAAAAGACTCAACCGAACTAAACCAAACTCGGTATTTGAATTAGCACTAACGCCTTCCTTATAATAAGCCATACTATTTCTAGGGACGGGCAGGAGTCGGGGTATAAGGGAGGCCTGAAATTAAAATAGTGATTTCCTATTGGGGTTTCGGCAAATATGCAAATAACAAAAGTTGTTTAATTTGTTATTTAGAGAATTTTTCTCAACACTTCTTTTCAATATGAACTACCAGGTACCTCAAATGAAAATATTTATTCAAATGTATGTCAATATTTTCTCATTAATAGTTCAAATCTATGCATAATGCATAGGAAACGGGAAATATGACAATATGCAGAACAGTGAAGTCTTGCATAAAAAAATAATTTTATTATTAACAAATCCACATAAACGACGGGTGTTAACCCTAAACACTGGGACGGGTAAATGTCATAATATTGTGCAAAGTAAAGCCTTGCCAAAAATATACCACCAACATTCAGCCACAAATGAATTCCCGAGCGAAGCCGGGTATCTCAGCTAGTTTACAATAAGATCTGTAATATACAATTTTTCAATCCATAGTAACGGAGATATTTCGAATTTTCGAAAAAAAAAACCCTCCCACTTTTCCGACTTCAACCATTAACGAATTGGATCTTTCTTTTTACATAAAACGACTAAATATCGATTTTGGTAAGGATTAAACAAATATATATAATGATATATATATATAATGAACCTCATTTTCGTCAACTTCTGGGTAGGATTGATGCAAATTTTAAGACATTTTTCGAATGATTACGATTAATTTCCCTTGAGGGAAATCCGTTAAAAGTGAAATGAACAACAGTGGTTCAACATTAGAGATTAACGCGAATAATTACACATTTTTTATCTGATCAGAATAACTCAACACTTTTGAACCCCTTTCTCAAATCCGTGAGAAATCATGATATGACAGCAGAACATTAAATTTGCAACAAGATTGATTTTATACTATTTTTCTATAGATAATAAGAGAAATAATTTGAATGTTCGATTTGCCCGATTCTAACCCCTCCCCATCTGGGGTGGATAGCCGAGTATAGCTATTACCGAACTTGATCTTTAGTTTTATACAAAATAAATAAATATTGTGCTTTACATAGATCAAAGAGAAATTGCAACAGACAAAGAGGCTCCAAGGTAGGATTGATGGATATTTGGAGACATTTTTCAAAAATCGCATCATTAGCACAAACACAATAGCTGTTTCCACCTAAAATCGCACAAACTCAATAGAATATTTCAGCTGATTTAACTTTTGGAAAATTCGCTAGACAATAATTGGTGATGTGAAAGTTGTTAGTACTGGACTGAGCACACAATTCTTCATATTCATCAGGTGTGTATATCCGATCATGTTTACTTATCATCCTCTCCATATTACCAAAATCTCGATCGTTTGGAAGATATGAATGCCCTCGAACCGGAAAGTAACGGAAAATTTGTTCAAAACGTCCTGTATCTGTAAGAGCAAGGCAGAATCTTATCATGGTGTGATTTCGATTCTGAAAACTAACTTAGAACACGTTGAAACACTTGACTGAACTGACTTCGATACAACCCTCACCTTAAGGTGTTAATCACACGGCTCATGCTCGGCAAGGTACCTGACAAGATTGGTCACGTGATCTAGCGGTGGGTGCAGAAACAACGTCAGTCACTGACTCGTGTTATTTCTGCACTCAACACTCGAAACAAACGTCCTGTATTTTCGGAACTACTCAACAGGCTAACGTAGTTTTTGCACCCAACACGCATCTTGCCTTTCTACGTTTATTTTCATTGTTTTCGGATTTTTTTGACTGAAGTGGTTTCTGCACTCACCGATTCAATTGTCGCCTACCTTAAATAGAAGGACGAGGTTCCTTCAAGCATTTGTGGAGTCGGTGGATGACTGAAAGACGCAGGACGATTTTTCCAACGTATTTATGAACATTAAAATGTATGAGTTACTGGTCATCTCTTGATTAACGCCTGAGCAGTGGGTCTTCACAAGGCATTTCCCCAAAGATACTCAATGTGTTCATGAATACTAAAGACTCTATTGTCGCCCTCAGCCTTTGTGACAAGCCGTACCTGATGTGTTTTATGGACTGCACTACCTGGTGGCAGATGGAAGAATATTTTATACCTGAATCGATCTCAAATTATATACAGCAATGGTTTTCCTCTTCTGTAAATTTACCTAAAATTGGATTATCTTTAAAAATTACATGTTCATTTTAAACAACTTTTTGTTTTCAATGAACCATGTATAAATGAAGATAGCGCTGAACTGCAGCTCTTATATTACGGGTGTACGGGGTAATCGGAATAATGATCAGAGATCAACATTTTTTTATGGCTAAAGTAAACTTATATTATGATAATAACAAACAGTTTTTAAGGAGAGAAAAAAATCCGTCACGCAGGGGCTGCGTTATCTAGGCAGATTTTCCACGTGTTGGTATGACCCCCCACCACAAGGGAGATTCCCCCCCCCATCTTCCTATCAAAAAACATACACCAAGCTCCTCTTTTTGAGAGTACCTGTTTTGGTAAGCCGCCTAATAAGACCACCTGGGTATTAAGGTCAGAACTTGCAGTATTTAATTTTTTTGATTGAATTTAATCTATATTTCATTTAAATTTTTTTTTTTATAACTGGCTAGTAGATAGCTAATAACGAAAATAATAGCTAATACTTCTATAACTAGTAACGAAAATAATGTAATTATTAATTTTATATTAATTTCCCACCATAAACAAAGTATTTGTTAAAAATATACTCAGGATGGAAGTTTCTGTGCTTTTCCATTAAACACGAAACCTTATAGTCAGTTTCTTCCTGCGGAATCAATGCTACCAATATTCGTTGTCATTTTGCATTAATGTTTTGAACCAACTTTCCTAAAATCTCAACAATAAGGCAGCTAAAAGAATTTAATGAGCGAGCTAGTTAATAAATTTAGTAAAATTATTGTCTTTCACAAGTTTCTGCTAACCATTTAAACAAAATTAGTAGAGAATAAATTATTATTGTTCGAAACTGGGGTAAAATTCTCAATTTATTAGGTAAAGTGGTAAAATGACAACTTGAGACAATAAATAGGGTCCAAAACTGATTGAGATCACAAATAACATTACAAATATCGTGACAAACAACTAAAATATTTTTAAAAAAAAATCTTTGGCTTTAACAATTTTCGTACGTGAATACGTCACATAATAAATGTCAAATAAAGAGCTTAGGATTATCATTTTTTCCCCAGCATCACTTCACACGATCTTAGGTCGAATACTTCACTCATTCCGAAGCTTTTGGTTTTCCAGGCCAAAAGCTTTAAGAAGCTCAGAGTGATTCCCTGAAGATGTCAAATAGAAAAATCTCTCAAACGTTGCTGTCGACAAATAAGACATTAAGTAAGAGCTTTGGAGATATGTTGTGATACATAAATTCTCTATATATGACCCAGTAGGTCAACGTTGTATTTTCTTATTTTGACGGTTTCATTTACTCTAATACAAATATTTTGGTTTTTCCCAGCATTATATTCATTTACATACAAATGTTTATTAATGCATTGAATGTTCCCGTTAATCTGTTAGGTTCGTCTGAAGTCTACATGTGTGAACATAAACAGGTCTGTTTGAATTTAAATATGTGTGTATCTCTCTCTCTCTCTCTCTCTCTCTCTATATATATATATATATATATATATATATATATATATATTATTTATTTACTTCCTAAAGTAACCTACAGTAAGGGAGTTTTTTGGCCACACGTGCCGTACAACTATTTGCACATAACATGTGCAATATGTATATATTGTAGAGTCCAAATTATTCGTTTACAGGTTTGAGGAAATTGGAAGTACAGATACACTTCCTTCTTATTCGATTGATGTCCTATGGCAATATACAATACGAGGCCCAGATGAATTTCACAACTCAACGACATCAAATCCTGTTGAGTTCTCTTTTAGGTTAATTGATAAGTATGCCATAAGAAGACGCTTTCTTCTCCAATCCTTAGTGGAATGACAGATGGCTAAAAACGTGATTATCTGGAACTGCTAGACAAAGATATTTCTTTCTTTATCTAATCTAATTTTGGTCCGTGAGTGTCTTCCAGTTCTAGTTATTCAGAATCGAAATCGAAAAATAAGAGTTACTTCGCTAGTTAGACAACGACGGACTAAACTAAGACAACCAATATTTGATCAGTGAAGAATCTTATTGCAATCCTTTTGTGGACAGTCAAGGAAAGGGAACATGAAACAGAACTAAAACTCATATTTTGTTCGTCGGGAATGATGAGTCTGAGCTTTTAAAAAGTCCGTCACGCAAGGGCTGCGTAAACTAAGCAGATTTCCCAAGTGATGTTTACAATTGAGAAATTTCACGAGAGCCGAGCAGTTAAGGAAACGGCCGAATTAGCTTTTGGCGGGAAAGTCACTCGTCCGTTAGCCGCCCAGATTTAATAAAAATGCAAATATCTCGGTTAATATTCAAGATAGGGAATAAATGTATACAACAATATTTATAGTAAATTTAATTTGCAATAAGATTAATTCTGTACAATTTTTCGATCCGACGTATAGTAACGGAGATATTTCGAATTTTCGAAAATCCTCCCCTCTAAACCCCCGCCCCCTTCCACTGGTCCGATTTCATCTTTTTACATAAAACGACTAGACATCGAGTTTCGTAACGATCAAACAAAAATTGCGACCGCTAGAGCGTTAGCAGACAAATATATATATATATATATATATATATATATATATATATATATATATATATTACAGTTTTGAACGGACCTCATTTTCGTCATCTACTAGGTAGGATCGATTGTCATCCTTCCGTCATGAGTACAACCTCAATAGCTGATTTCTTTTAAGGGAAGTCCCTGTCCTCTACAAGTACTTAGCTGTGCAAAGTGCACTTTTAGAAAGCAAGCTCCATCATCAGTGTCTTGTTAGAGTCGTGTAGTACGAATCAAGACAGAGGCGGGTGTCTCCCCTCTAAGTTGATTCAGACTCTACACCTCTAACCAGGCATTGATGATGGAGCGTCTGCTCTGTGAAAATGCACTTTGCACAGTAAAGTATTTGTAGAGGACAGGGACTTTTTATTGTCCCCTATACCTCCCAGAATACCAGGTAAAAACGTTATAGTTAGATTGTGGAGTGTGTGAACCACCGTAGCGAGATGTAAGGCTTAAAGAAATTTGGAAGCTGTGTCATGCCATATAGTAGATTACTTTCATGATTTGGATGTTAAAGGACATTTGTTTTAATATATTATAAAGTACTTATATAATATCTGAGCACAGTACAAAGACTGGGAACAAAAAAAAATAAAGAAAAAAGTACAGTATGATAGCTTAAACCCGTTACTTTATGAACAAGGGGAAGGAGTGTTAGACTTTCTGGAGTCCATTATGATCTACATAGATGCCACGATTTATTTAATTGCTCCGGGGAAGCCTCCGGACAAGTTGGATTCATTGGTCAGGTGGCAAGGAATTACAGGATGGAAGGGCATAATCGTCATTGCCCGCCGTAAGCCAGAATTATCACTGGAGGCATAGAGAGCGGCCGGCTATATATCCAGATATCAAGATCTGTCTGGCTATAGTCATCATTAGTCCCTTTTATGCGGTTCCAGGCAACCCCAGCCTCACGACCGAAGAGCATTGTGTCCTACGCTCATCCGAAGAGCTATTGCCTCTGTCCGCGCATCACGACGTCCCATCCTCTCGCATCTTCTGTCATTTCTGGGTGGCCCAGATTAAAATACTCACTTGTGATCAGAAAGCAAGTTTCCCAGAATATTATGTTTCCCTGAGAGCCTTCGTACTCACAATTTAGTATCACACTTCAGGTTGGCATAAATGGATATCCTCAAGGATGCCTTTACAGTTTACAATTGTTGACTCACTAATGTGAAGTATTGTATTGTTGTATTGTACATGTATATTTACCTGGAATACGGTCAATACCATTAACAATAGGTGCCTCTCTAATTTGCACTATAGTATATACATAGCCACTTGCAATTCTGTCAATAACGTTGACGATGGGCGACTCTCCAATGTGTTCTGTAGTATATAAATATCCCACCTGCAATTACGTCAATAACGTTGACGATGGGCGACTCTCCAATGCGAACTATTGTATTGTTGTATATGTATATCCATCTCGATTACTGTCAATACCGCTGGCGACAGGTGACTATCCAATGTGTTCTGTAGTATATAAATATCCCACCTGCAATTACGTCAATAACGTTGACGATGGGCGACTCTCCAATGCGAACTATTGTATTTTTGTGTAGTTGTATGTACATTTTATAAGTATATTCACCTGGATTACTGACACGACCGCTGGTTATAGGTGATACTCCAACTTGAACTCTTGTATTGTTGTTTTTTTATGTACATGTATATTCATTCACCTGGAATACTGTCAATATCGTTTTTGACCATTTTTCGTGGTTCATCTAGACTCTCCAATGCGAATTATTGTATTGCTATGAAGTTGCATGTGTATTATACGAGTACATTCACCTGGTATACTGTTGGCGATAGGCAACACTCCAGTGTGAACTATTGTAGTATTGTGTTGTTGTATGTGTTTGTACTCGTATATTCACCGGGAATACTGTCAACATCGTTTTTGACCATTTTTCGTGGTTCATCTAGGCTCTCCAATGCGAACTATTGTATTGTTGCATGTGTATTATACAATTATATTCACCTGGATTACTGTCAACACCGTTGACGATAGGCGACTCTCCAATGTCCACTATTGTATTGTTGTGTTGTTTAAGTCTAATGTATATGTATATTCACCTGGATTACTGTCAACACCGTTGACGATAGGCGACTCTCCAATGTTCACTATTGTATTGTTGTGTTGTTTAAGACTAATGTACATGTATATTCACCTGGATTACTGTCAACACCGTTGACGATAGGCGGCTCTCCAATGTCCACTATTGTATTGTTGTGTTGTTTAAGTCTAATGTACATGTATATTCACCTGGATTACTGTCAACACCGTTGACGATAGGCGACTCTCCAATGTGTACTATTGTATTGTTGTGTTGTTTTAGACTAATGTACATGTACATTCACCTGGATTACTGTCAACACCGTGGACGATAGGCGGCTCTCCAATGTGTACTATTGTATTGTTGTGTTGTTTTAGACTAATGTACATGTACATTCACCTGGATTACTGTCAACACCGTGGACGATAGGCGGCTCTCCAATGTGTACTATTGTATTGTTGTGTTGTTTTAGACTAATGTACATGTACATTCACCTGGATTACTGTCAACACCGTGGACGATAGGCGGCTCTCCAATGTGTACTATTGTATTGTTGTGTTGTTTTAGACTAATGTACATGTACATTCACCTGGATTACTGTCAACACCGTGGACGATAGGCGGCTCTCCAATGTGTACTATTGTATTGTTGTGTTGTTTTAGACTAATGTACATGTACATTCACCTGGATTACTGTCAACACCGTTGACGATAGGCGACTCTCCAATGTGTACTATTGTATTGTTGTGTTGTCTTTGACTATTGTACATGAGTATCAACCTGGAATACTGTCACTACCATTGACTGTAGATAACACTCAAATGTGAACTATTGTCGTCCTGTGTTATTGTATGTGTTTGTACATGTACATTCACCTTTAAAAATGTCTATATCGTTTTAGACTATTTTTCGTGGTTCATCAAGACTCCTACGTCTCCTACGTGAACTATTGTATTGTTGTGTAGTCGCATGTGTATTATACAAATATATTCACCTAGAATTCTGTCAATACAGTTGACTATACGCTCTCCAATGTTTTCTATTGTATTGTTGTGTTGTTTATGACTAATGTACATGTATATTCATCACGATTTCTGTCAATACCGTTGACGGTAGGTGACTCTCCAGCGTTAACTATTGTATTTTTGTGTTCTTGTATGTGTTTAGTATATTTATATACAACTAGAATTCTGTCAATATCATTTTAGATCATTTTTCGTGGTTCATCAAGTCTTCTTTTTGGATCTCCACCTTCACAAGTCCTTCCGTGTGTTTTAAAACCATCTTTACTTGGGCCAATATTGCGCCAACCAGATGTCCTAACCATGATTGGCTTTGCTTCTTAAAAGCTCACGTTGTTCCTCAAGTTCCATTCGTACTGCACTTAGACAGCTCCAAATGTTTTTCTCTTCGTGGCGCTTCCCGTGAGAGATTGGTGAATTAGTGACGTTTCTGCTGAACAAATTTGCAAGTGATTCATGATACCAGAGATCACGCTCACTGCTTCATTCTCACCCTAGCTTTACATTCATATTCTAAACTTTTAGCTCTTCGTTACTATTCCCAAATACTTTTAATGTTGTACGAACAGAAAACGTGAACTTCCTCTAAATAACTTAATGGCCAATCTGATCTGTCTTCACTTTCTCCATCTTACAATTGAAGTACATATTCATTGGAAAATTGAAACAACTTTCCTTCCCTTCATTGTTGGTATAAAAGTCTCTATTCTCCATGGATTGAAACGAGGCGTTTTCAACAGCTTCAATAAAATGGGTCAATTTTATGTTGCACTTCAGCTGAGGTAATAGTGATGGTCGTACTGGTGGGCTTAAATAGAATAGTACATTATATTTAAACCCATCAGAACTTCCGTCCTTAAAGATTCAAGCTTTTTACTTTTAAGTATCTTAAATAATATGTGGTTTTTGGAATAATGGTCATTATTTAAGTCCCTTACACATTTCTAGTCACCATTCCTCAACATATTAACATAGTTCTTGTGCTGATTAGGCAAACATCATGAAATAATACCACAGGTTCTACAAAGTTTTATAAAATCTTTCAACCTTGAATATATAACTCGTATTTTTAACCGCTTAAGCATCAACTAGGGTCTTAGGTTTGATTCTCGCGTGGTTAATAGGACTTTATTTAATGACAAACTCACGAAATAAAATTCTTAGTATAGCTACGGCTAGAAGCGAGACGTAACCTGTAGATTACCATTTCCGATTAGCTATAGCAGCATAAAGTGGAGGTTCATTATTATTTCTTTAGTCAATGAAGGACGTTCATTCTTAAGGACTTTCTTAGAGAGGCCAATAAATGTACTGATCGATTTGCCATTTAAGTTGTTATGCTTTCAAAGATATATATATATATATATATATATATATATATATATATATCCTTAGAAAAGTGGAAAGTTATGGAGAAAGGTTTTAATAAGGCTTTCCCCGGTTTTTCCCCCACCTTTTATCAGATTTCCATTAGGAGAAAACAGCTATTGAGGTTGTACTCATAATGAGATTTTCATATAATTTCTTGAAATGTCCATAGATCCTACCTAGATGACGAAAATGAGGCCCGTTCAAAATTGTATATATATATATATATATATATATATATATATATATATATATATATATTAAAACGTTTTAAATGTGTTTATGTTCGTTATTTAATTATTTTGATTATTAACCGAGTTTTTTGCATTTTTTTTAGTTTCCGACCTTCAGTAAATTCCCAGTCCTACTCATGTCATATTAATAATATGCAGTTGTATTAAGGAACGCATTATTTGAAGCCTAAATACCAAATATTTGTTCTAATTGGACTTTAACGTCTTGAGATAAATGAAAGTACATGACGCACGTGGGAAATGTGCTTAGTTAACGCCTCCTCTGTGTGATATACTTTTTTTTTTTCAATTTAATCCTCAACTGGGACTCAAGCAACTAAGAGTACACCGACGGATGTTCCCGTTCTAAGCGAGCCCGACATTTGCATGCTGCAGGTGCGTCGGCCATTAAAGCGCGTCGCCTCCAGAAGGCCCCGTAGCCCGGAGCAGTGGCTGCCCTTGCGACATACGGACTGACTCACCCTCTCTGTATTTTTGCCGAAGACAGAGAGACAGGCGACAGAAGCCGGCCTGGGACTAATCGATGTCTCTGCGCTGGTTGGGGCTCGCTGGTCGTCGCCATTACGCACCTTGATAGCTTTCCGCTTTGACTAAGTCATTCCCACCCCGCGAATATCGACTTCGTCTCAGCCACTGCCTTCGTCTTCCTCTACAACATCATCATCATCCCTTGCCACTCATCCAGCCGTCTATTTAACACTCTTACTCACACTTCTACATGGTCCAGTAAAGCCATTCCTTCTGATCTTCGCTCCACGACAATTACAGCCAACCGCTCCCAAAGTTGTGTTTCAATTCTAAGATGTTATCTTGATAGGTAAAACAAAGAAATAAAACTGAAAGAGTAATGATACAATCATATACATAACCTATACATAAGTCACACAAACTGTCCTTACGGAATATGATATATGGAATCTAAACTTAGCATGCTGCCATATGTGTATCCAAAAACCAATAATTTTTAATATTTTCAGACTTGGGGTACAAGTACTTTTTCATCATTTATCAATTAAGTTCTTTAACCTAATGACTAATTTTATTTTATTATCAAACATAGACACTTCCAGCTTTAAATTATTTAATCATTTTTTTCTAGTATCCCTGAGGTGTCACGTTTTAATAACCCCTAAGTGTTTTTTTAAATGTATTTTGGTCTTCTTTCATAAGTAATTTTACAAGAAAAACTGTTTTACAATGCTGCTTTTGGAGTGATTCAAACCTTAAGGGACATGCCGAAATTTGCGATAGACAACATACCTGAAACAATGGGTTTGGACATCATAATTTGCACTGACTCTCTTAACATTCATTAAAAAATATACATATAGTTCACATTCACTCATCTCGTGCTCATTACACAAAACCAGACATTAAACAAAGAAATAACTATGTACTGGTGACCCGGACATACTAACATTAGACAAAGCACACAAGTAGACGAAACGCCAAACCAGCTACTTAAAAAAGAACAACACATATTGTACCCACCAAGATATTCAAGCCCAAGCAAAACATATACTACTCAGTTCATGGCAGAATTCTTGGTTTGCCTCAACTGAAAACAATCTTCGAGAACTGAAACATATACTTCGTGAATGGTCTTCCTCAAAAAGGCTTCTTAGAAGAGAAGAACTAATTTTAACAAGGTTAAGTATTGGCCATTCACTGATGTGAATACAAAACAAAACAATGTTATGGTCACATACCTAGACCCTGGATTGTAGCCTATTTATCTGTCCTAGTAAAAAAAAAGTGTTAAGATCACATATCTTGACCCTGGATTGTAGCCTATTTATCAGTCCTAGTACAAAAAAAGTGTTAAGGTCACGTAACTTAATCCTGGAGTGTAGCCTCTATATCAATATTAGTACAAAAAATGGTAAGGTCACATACCTTGACCCTGGATTGTAGCCTATTTATTAATCCTAGTACAAATGTGCAGTTCACAAACCTAGACCCTGGATTGCAACCTATTTATTAACCTAATTATTCTTGAAACGACAGCTCAAAAAAGAATATACGATTTGTGAATATGAATTAATTTAGTTGTTAAAGTTTAGCATATTTATTTATTAAATATAATTTCACTACATTGCTAAATTTGTATCAGACCCTTGCCGTATAGATGGGTTTTCAACCAATCCGTTTTTGGGTAGCCTCAGCTTCGCCAATGATTACTAGGACTTTCAGATTCTTTTAATCCAATGACAGTCGTCAATATTATCATATGTCTCTCGTCACCTCTGGATCATGACCAACCAACTATATTTCTCGCAGCTGCTAACTAATTAAATGTGTTAATCGTCGAATATGCTCCGAAAGACGGGAGAACCCCTGGAAGACGGTGTTGTGTGATGGATCCCTTTCAAGAATCCAATGATAACTCCGATCCCCGAGTGGCCATCCGTCAGTGCTAATCCTCGTTCCCGTTTTTCCCCGGTGGCGTATCCATCCAGATCGCCGGCCGGCATATCCATTACTTAGCTCATCCCGCTGTCCGTCCGCCGTCGGCATGTTCATAATTAGCCCGGCTACTGACCGCCTAGATCCTCCATCTTGTCACGTCAAAAACGTCCCACTCACCATCCGTCATAATCCTTCTCAAACACTCTTTAACCTGGATACTTTCTGCAGCTTGTCGAACTGATGCTTCTAAAAGTCAAATTGATGCCTGTCCAAGTTTCATTAAAAACGAATTTCATCAAATTTTTAATCCTAATATAAAGAAATGTACAGACATGATTCTAATAAATTTCTAGTATAGTTTCTGAGAAAATAAAAACCAATTTATGTATTCTCGAAATGAGGCATTGGGAAGTAAATCAGCACAGATGACATTCATTTGCATTCTTTTGAGAAAAATATTTATTTCTACAGATTTACAATGCCAAATTAAATTTATATATATATATATATATATATATATATATATATATATATACATTTTTTCTAGCAGACTTCCTGTAAGGGAAATCAGTTATTGAGGTTGTACTCATGACGCGATTTTCAAAACATTTCTTCAAATGTACATCCATCCTGTCTAGTAGGTCCGTTCAAAATTATATATATATATATATATATATATATATATATATATATATATACATACATTTGTATGTTACCTGCTCTAGCAGTCGCAATTTTTGTTTAATCGTTACGAAACTAGATATATAAGTGTTTTATGTAAAAAAAAAAAGATCAAGTTCGTTAACGGCTGAAATTGGACTGGGGGGAGGGGGAGGGGGGTTAGAGAGAATGAGTTACGAAAATTTTCCGATATTATGCGTTGGATCGAAAAATTGTATAGAGACAATTTTATTGCAAATTTAATGTTCTATAAATGTTGTAATGTACATTTGTTCATTATCTTTAATATTAATCGAGATATTTGGGTTTTTTTTAGTTTTCGGCTTTCAGAAAAACCCCACTCCTACCCATGCCATATCAGCAATAAGCTGTTATATTATAAAGCACTTTATTTGAAGTCTAAAAAACAAATATTGTTCTCATTGAACTTTTAGGTCACTAGATAAATGCAAATACGTGACGCAAGTGGGAAATCTGCTTGGTTGACGGACTTTTTTTTAAGTTAAACTAATAATTATATACGCACAAAATATTTCGACCAGAAAATCGATAAAATACAAACTATATATGAAATCACACACACAAAAATACATAAAGATACACACATTCATAATTTAACATTTACTAGCCTCAAACCACTCCTTCTCTGTAATAATAATATATTAGCACTGCTTCCTCTAGACACATGGAAAGAAGCATTACAATCATATGTCCATATCTTGAACAAAAATAAAAAACCTAGGTGGACGGTATGTGGAGGCGTCAAATTACTGATCATTTCGATAGGCAAGCAGGCTCATTACAAAAAAGAAAAAAAGAAAAAAAAAAAAAAAAAAAACCTAAAGACAGTAACTCAAAGGCTTCGTCATATCCATAATTCACTCCATTAATGTTCATGTAATATGAAGACAACTAATTTCAGGATATTATTTAAAAACAAGAATGTTTTTATACGTGTTTACAGCTCCTCGCCATTAAAAATATAGATCAGTTGGTTTACAAGATTTGTGTAGATGTCGATTTACCTGGGTCAGTCAAAAATTTAAACTGTAGCTAACATACACACAGTGAGAGAGAAGGGGGGGGGGGAGAGGGCAGAGAGAGACAAAAAAAGAAGAGGTGAAGGGGGGGGGGAGTTTTGTACAATGGAACGGACTTTGCCTTTTTCGTAGGATCAATGAACATTTCAAGATATTTGTCTAAAATCACTTGGAGGGCTCAGGTTAGCCATGTGGGTTAAACCGTTTACCTTAATCTCACAAGGTAAACCTAGAGTGGCGAGTTCGATTCTTGCCTGGGAGAAGGAAATTATTTACTGACGGTCTTCATTAAATAACATCCTGAGTCCCACCCTGGCTAGAAAAGGGTGGTAACCTGTAGATAACCCGTCCCAATTAGCCTGAGTTGCAAAAAGTGGACGTTAATAAATAATAATAAAATCACTTCATCACATTTGCAACATAAATAACTGATTCCTCTTGACAGAAGTAGAATAAATAGAGCTCGATTGAACTTGTGATTTATTAATCATTCATGTTCTTTGGTCTAAATGTCTATATTATTTTTAAACTCACTTTTATTTCAGTTGATTCTACTTTACCCACGAGAAGAGTTGTCAGTTACACAGTAGTTTCGTTTGTTTAAGAGATCCCTGTTCATAGCATAAGTCAGCTTTGCTAAAGATTCCTTCCCCAACAATTTACATTCTTCAAACAACCCTTGCTTTAAAGAGAAACTAATTAGAGACATATAATCTGATTACTGCTATTTAATCCATTAACAATTTAATTGACACATTTAGCTATGAAGGTATAACGATTGAACATTTTTGTCGGAAGCGTTTGTAGCAACATTATAAGTGCTATTTTCGCAAATCATTGGGTATTATGGGGTCAACAAGTTAATAATTTCGGCAATTTCCAATATGTAGTTCCAAAAAGCGCAAAATATTCAAGCTACGGACATTATTATGAAAAATAACTCGTTTTAATCATAGTTAATATAGCTTTTATTTTTTGTTAATTTCTATTTAATTTATTTTTATTACTATTATTATATTTTTCGTTGATTATCTTTTCTTTGAATTTTACCATTGTTTTTTCTACAATGTGGAAAAATGTAAAATATTGAGGAATGCCTTCAGGTGGTACCTTCTGTAAATAAACTGCTCCTTTCCTTGGTTAGTGGTAAGAGATGACCTGCGAAACTTGTTAATTAAGTTATATTGAGATTTGGAAATTGATATGAGGTTGAGTGAAAAATTTTGTGGGCTTCAATGAAATTATTTTTCCTGTATTTCATTTTTTCTCGGCGAGCTCTCATGCCAAACTCTTCCTTAACGTTTTCCTCATTTCGAAATTACACTTCCAAAATTTATAATAGGATTATATACATATTCTGATATTTAACAATATAATTCGTGATTGATTATATGGTGGATGAGCGTGACGAATCATACAGGTACCTGCAGGTCACCAAACTAGTATAGGCGCCGTCTGCACCGTTTGAAGGTGTACCTAATTGTACCAACTTTCAGCCCCAAAGCAATAAATCAGTGTTCATGTGTACGTTTAGCCAGTGATCACTCTACTTTAAGTGTACTCAGAGGCAACTACCGGCCGGCTTCCTTTTATCAAGGTTCGTCCAAAGTTAAAAATGACTTTTTTCCCCCGGTAAGGCTTTAATTTTCCTTTGCAAGACAGGAATTGTCTGTAGTAGCGCCCTTTATTTGGAGAAAAAAATAGCAGCAGATGTATGCGTATATTCTGCAGTAGCCGGTTAAAAAATGCTGAAATCAGAAAAAAATTGTATACTGATACAGGTTACGAAGTTTCTCTGAATGACAGGACCTATAAAAGGGCTGCGTTAACTAAGCATATTTCCCACGTACTTGCATTTATCTCAAAACACAAAAGTTCAATGAGAACAATATTGGGTGTTTAAGGTTTAAATAAAGTGCTTCATAATATAACAGCTTTTTGTTAATATGAAATGAGTAGGAGAGGGTGTTTACCGAAGACCAAAAACTAAAAAATGCAAATATCTTGGTTAAAAATCAAATTATTTAAAAAATGTATATCACGAATTTGCATTTATCTCAAAACCTTAAAGTTCAAAGAGAACAATATTTGGCATTTAAGCCTCATATAATGTGTTTCTTAATATAACAGCTTATTATTAATATGACATAAGTAGGACTGGAAAATCACTGAAGACCGAAAACTAAAAAAATGCAAATATCTCGGTTATTAATCAATATAATGAAAGAACGTACATAACAACATTTATAGAACATTACATTTTCAATAAGATTGATTCTATACAATTTTTCGATTCGAGGCATAACAAGGGAGGTATTTCGAATTTTCGAAATTCTCCTCCTCTAAACCCCCCCCCTCCGAATGGCCCGATTTTAGCCATTAACGTACTTATTCCTCCTTTTTACATAAAACGTCAAAATATCGAGTTTGGTAACGATCAGACAGAAATTCCCGCTACTCGGAGTAGTGACCCCAAAGCCATGGGCTAGAATTTATTATAGAGCTAAGCACCTGATGATGATGGCTCGTTAGTGCCAAAAGGCTTTGTGCTTTAATTAAGAAATTGTTGGGAATATTCATTATTATTGAGACCTGTTTCCCATATATATATAATTTTTAACTGACCTCATGTTCGATATCGCCTTTGTAGGACCGATGGACCTTTTTCGAAAATCCCATCATGAGTACAACCTCAATAGCTGATTTTTTCTCAGGGAAATCTGCTAAAAGTGACCATTTCTTTACCTAATTTACTTTGAAATTTAACCTGTTTGATTTAAGGAAACAACTAGACAATAGTTCCCAAACTCTGATATCCTACAGGAATACATACGAGTTAAAAAGAGCCTAGGGATACCTTGACACGCCATTTTGGTGCTAGGGCGATAGTAAGATCTAGTTACAATTAGGCAGAAATTCCATTAATGAAATCGCATTACCCGGAATGTCAAGAAAGACAAGAGCGGCCAGTGTCGATGTCCTAATAACGACCAGACTACATCGATCCACCTGCAACACTCCATATCCCTCACTCTATCTCTACCTCCCTCTTGCTCTACAGCTCTCTTTAGGGTTCGTTGTCTCATTCAAAAATACTTATAACATTCACGGAATTTATTTGGGCACTTATCTCTCGCTATTTACAACGATCACTCTTTAACGGTGGTGAGCATTTTTCAAAACGTCTGAGCAGTCTTCTCCGGTATTAAATCCAAAAAGTCCGTCACGCAGGGGCTGCGTAAACTAATCTGATTTCCCCCGCCAAGGTTCACAATAGATAAATATACGTACAGTTAACACTACCTTGAATGTTAAGTGAATAAATACAAACGGTAATGAGAAATCTTTCAGTCGATTTACAATACAAGTTAATAATCTCTACAACAGAAAGCGGCTGAAATGTAATCAAACAGGCCAGCTAACCTCGTTGCGCTGTATAGATAGATAGACCGGAAAGACAAACAATAACGAAATATATTTGAATATGATATATTAATTTTATTGAAAACAATTTACTAAAGCTAGTGCTGCAATTTGTAATGAATCAAAATCAGTTTTATCTCAATAAATTAAATTTTAGTAATCCAAGAACAAAGGGGGGGGGTCAACAGAACGAAAAGTCAATGAAAAAAATATTTGGTATTTAAGCTTCGAATAATGTGGTTTATTATATCAGTATTGTTTAGTAACACGAGTAGAAGAGAGGGTTTACTGAAGGCTGAAAACTGAAAAATGCAAATATCTCGGTTAATATTCAAGATAGAGAATAAATGTATATAACATTATTTATAGTACACATAATTTGCAATAAGATTCATTTTATACACTTTTTCGATCCGACTTATAGTAACGGAGATATTTCGAATTTTCAAAATTTCCCCCTCTATACCCCCTCCCCTGGTCCGATTTAAGCCGTTAACGAACTTGATCTTTCTTTTTACATGAAACGACTAAATATCGAGTTTGGTAATGATTTAACAATAATTGCGAATTTCCGTCATCTACTAGATAAGATAGGTGGACATTTGGGGCGACCTCAATAGCTGAGGTTTCCCTTTAAGGAAAACTGGGTGATAGTATAAAAATGTCATCTCACTCAATGGTAAGTTGCGCAGTGAAGCACAATTCTCCTAATCGCTGTAATCTTTGAAACAGGTTCTTGCACTTCTCCTTTAATTCAACCACTCTAAATGTCCGGAATTAAGTTATTACTGGTCATATACTATTCTTAATCTTTCGGGAGGCTCTCATGTAAGTTGGATTAAATGATGTTTCTTAAAAAAAAAAAATTAAATTAAAAAAAGTTCTCCTGTAGAAAAATTACTACTAATCTTTACTGATAGGAAATCGTCATGAATTTTCGTCGCAATTATAATTTGAATTATTTATTTTTTCTCTTAAATCGAACCAAGTTTTACATTTTTTTTAAGCTTTCAATATAGTAAACTAAAACATAGAAAAATGTCATAACTGCCCAAGTCATGCATCATTTATACGAAACCCAAGTTACCATAGATAAAGTAGGAAGAATTAATGCTAATAGTACTCTGTATTGTGAACGAAAAAAACCTCATGCGGACATCGCATGACATCCTCTACTAAATTAAATAAAATATACAAAATGATTAGCTGATTTCAATTAAAATTATTTCATTTGAAAGTGACATGTAATATCTCGTTTCCTATGCGTTGGACCAAGAAGACAACATAACATTTAGACTATAATGTGAAACAAGAAATATCTTATACAAATTTCACGGATAACCTTATAAATTACGAAAACTTTTCCCCCTTAACGATTTTATCGGAAAAATGAGATAAGGAAGTCCTGAATTTGGAATTTCAACATTTTAGAAGAAGTTGTTTTTCAATGAAATTCGGACACCAAATCATACAGAAACTAGTCAAAATAGATTCAGGAAGGGTCATAATGTATAATTCCGTTGAAATCTTAAAACCATATTCTTTTGCTTAGTACAAGGAAGGAAAAAGAATACAGAAGACAAGTGAATTTGTATATGACATATTCAAACAAACGTGATATACGTGTTAACGAATTTATGAATCGCTCCATACCTCTTTCTTTGTTTACTTTGGAAAGGCGACCAAGGGGATAGGTAATACAGATATTGGGTTTTATCTGTATACAGTAGGCTTGAATTCAGGTAGCTACTGCTACGCCACCTTTGAAGCGAAATAAAGAAGCAAAAAATAAATAAATAAATAAAGACAGCAGCAAGCCCTATAATATTGTTATTGACGAGTGGGAATCTCAATAGAATAAACACCTGATGTATAAAAAGTATTAAATATAATCGAAAGTCACTCAGCATGGTCATAAGCCGACTCGGTCACAAATGTCACTACCCTCCGACTTGTTTATGAATATTAAATCCAAATACAGGAGTCCTTGGGAGGAGGGGGAAAGGTAAGCCCTGCAAAAAGAAGACATATCTCCGGGCCCGCCTAAAGGAGTGATGATAAGTAACAGTGATTTACGAGTATGTGAATATCGTGGTCACGGTGATTCTCGCTGTCCTTGCCTTGAAAGGTTGAACTACGCATAAAGTGGGTGCTGTAACTGCGCATACCTGTCTCCTGTTTATGTCTCTCCCAAGTCGTGCATATATCAACTCTGCTACTGTCCATAGCAGCACTGCAAATAATATCTCCTACCTGAGAAACTGCATAAATCCGTTCCATAATTCTTCCTTCAGGGGAGCTATTATTTCACATGAAATGGGCACATGTAGGAATCTCGTGGAAATATTAAACGTTTCGTATTCTGTCAATGATATCTGGATTCCAGTATGTTTTTCCATCATGACTGAAACACTTTATGCCAGTGTGTTTTCCTAAACGTTTTTTATAGTACTGTTTTCAATGTCGTAGGAATGGAATGCCATCTACTGCATCTAGGATATACGAGTGGGGACAAAGAATAGATTTTGTTCTTGTTATTTGGTGGTCAACACTAACGTCATGATGTGGTCTGAACGAATTAGTTTCTAAAGCATTGCGGTTTAACAATATATGATTCATTTGACAAATTGTTTTGTTTTATTCTACACGAAATATAAATTTCGAAAGTTGTGCAATTGATCAGCTTCAAATGGAAAGTGGGAAAGCTACCTCTTTGGGCGGCCTAATCATGAAGGCAGGGCCTATTTAACGACCTCTGGTGGTTGATCTAAGACTATCCAACCCCCGTCGTAAAACGCTCGTAAACTCTTCACCGATGGCTCGTTTAGTGCTTTCAGCCTCTTAACACATTGTTACCCTGGAGTCGGGCTCTTTCGGACACAAACATTTTGCCGCTCCAACACGCGTTTTTTGCTCCGCCTTTTACCTTTCGGGACGACAATGTAAATATTCTTTACTGGCTTTCGGAACTTTTGTGAGGATCAACCTATTCGGAAGAGACTTCAAAACAATGTTCTAGAGCCGTGATTTACTATAGAGTTAGCTGGAAGTTTTTTGGGGTGTTTTATTTTTATTTTCCCATACAACCCTAATTTTTGAGTTGTTCTCTTTTACAGTCGTCCCAAGAAAAGGCGTTTGAGGTTTACTAAGATAATGACCAATTAAGGAATAAAAGAGCCGAATAGAAAAGCATGGAAAATTACTTGTGCACACACTAATACTGTCGTCAACAGACTACTTTAAGTAATGGTGCAATTTAAAATTTCAGAACTAGTACAATATTCCATATATATGTACAATACACATCAAATTAACTTAGTTTAGACAATAGGTAGCTATGGGAATTGGAATTTTAGTATCCTAAAATAATCTTTTCTAGTTTTGAATTATGAAAGTATTTATGAGATCTAACTCAATTTTCAGTTCTTTTTGAGCGAGTGCCTTATAAATTCTCGAACGTCCCTGACGTATCATGTTTTTTTAGCTATTGGAATCCTTTGATATTTTGTCTTCATTTCCGGCCATTAACGCCGCGAAAAAGATAAAAACCAGTCCAAATTGCTTCCATCGCACGCCTAAGAGAACATACAGATAACCCTAGTCCAATAAGACTTGGATTTGAATTTTTTTTATGTATATTTTCACTGTCATTACTGCGGTTACCTTTGATATATTTTATCCCTTTTTTCGTCTCCCTCACCCCACGAATTTAATAAAGTCTTAAAATAGTGTTTACATGCTTCCGTAGACTTCCCCGCTGGGTCTAGTGTTCCTCTGCTCCAATCACAAACTTTAAATTCTACTGACTAAACCATACCTTATAGTTCGTGGACTGTGACCAGACTAGATGAAAAGAAGTGGCGATGGATAGGCTGAAGAATGTAGCCAAAGTGCTGCCAAAAATTTGCACTTGGCGAAGAGACTCTGGAGCAAAAAGAGGTGTGAAGCAGAGGGATAATGTTTATTTTTACTTATCTGTTATACTGAAAACAATTAATTTTAGAGTGCCTTGAAAGTTATTGTCTATCATTACAGGTTATCACAAAATGCAAACCCCACACATATCCATCTTTCATTGGCGCTGAGGTCTTCTTCCCATCACCAATGCGGTCAGAGACATGCTTCCTTGAACACATAATCATTCTAGTATATAATGTTGTGTGAAGTCCAAACTCCTCCTGACCCGAGACTCCAAATTAAGAAATGTTGCCAGAAATGACCAAATGAAAGATAACCCCTGTACGAATATGTATCATATTGATATCGCTTAAATATTTCCCAACACTATAAACCTGTGTACTTTTCAGCATCTTTTGACCTGCTTGCCATCTTCCGCAGTTTGTTCCTGAGCTAAAATTTCAAGCTGGGCTGTTTTTGCCCTCCTGCCTGATGTAGTACGAAATTGACCAATTAAAATGTGAACGAAATTTCTTACATTTCTTAGAAGCCATCAAGTGTGAGTTTGACAAATGGAGACGGAGCGATCCCCTAACATGCGAACTAGTTATTAGCCGCGAGTCACCAAACTAAAAGAACGACACTTTTTTATGTTGAACTAGTGATCACGGAACGGTTCAGACGACTGTTCCGGTGATTCATATAGCTCATTACTCAAATCGTTCTCTTCTCTTCAGCATTTATCTAAGCTAGCCTGCGCTCGTTTTGTCATGCCTGTCAGCCTTATGCCATAACCCCTGGTCGCTACAGCTGGGAAGTGGGGAAATTACTGGGAAAGAGGTCGCCTGACGAATTATCGGCTCTCTGTCTCCAATCGACCGGTAGAGAGCTATCGGGGGTTACCTAATTTGTGTAGTCCATAATAAAATATTGAGGGCCCGTTGATCTTGAACGGACTTGAACCTCACTAACTTCTGTATGAGGCTGTATTGGGACATATCACCTGGTGGTATATTTTTGTAAATTGGTTAATAGATAAATGACGTAGTATTTGTATCATGTCTGCTGATTTATTGTCGTTCTTGAGCCTTGAAAGACAAACACAGTCTACTCATAAAATAAGACTTTTATGGCTAATACAAGTAGATAATGTCGATAACTTGACTTTCGAAAAGTCCATCACTTGTCCAGAAATTTACTTCCAGTTTTTTTCTAGTCGCACTAATATCCTCCCTGATAGTGATTCATAGCGCAAATTCATATAAATATTGAAATAACCTGAGATTGTTAATATAATAACTGTCAATATTCTGGTAGAAAATATCAATTAACCTATATCATTGGGCATCTATGAACCCGAAAACAATCATTATTGTTCTAAACCATTTTTTAATCGAAAGTATTTAAATCACGCAACTTCAGGTGGTTGGACGCAACTCCCACCTAAATTAATAACACCAAAATACGAAGACAATTTCTGTTCAATCCAGTACTCCGAACATTTCCTTCAATAAGGTTATGTCTCTCTGACTCCGACAATATTTAATATAATTGCTATGCGGTTGAAGTGCAAAAAAAAAACCAGAATCCTAATTACCTGAAACTGCGTACGACAAATATTAACATACTTTTAGAATATAATTATGTACACAATGATATGTCTAACAGCACAACCACTCTTATTATCATGATGGTCTTATTGGGATGGGATATTTAAATGTTATATATATATATATATATATATATATATATATATATATGTGTGTGTGTGTGTGTGTGTGTGTGTGTGTGTGTGTGTGTGTGTGTATTTAAACGTTTTATGTAAAACTAAAGATCAAATACGTTAATTTGGTATTCAATAATAGTTGGTATTCTGGTAGGTGGAAGTGACTTTTAATGTGTGTAGGATGAAAAAACTGTTGGCTACGCTTCCACTATAATAAGTTATCAATGATGCCAACCTGGCATCAACCATTGGTACACTGTTACAGGGCGCTGACGATGATACACAGCATCGAAAGCGCTTTGCCGTTAAAATAAATTATTATAGTGGAAGCGTAGCCAATAATTTTTCCATCCTACATACATTAAAATACGTTAATGCCTGAAATCCGAACATTAGAAGGGAGAATTTCGGAATATTCTTAATACCTCCGTTATTATGCGTCGGATCGAAAAAATGTAATGTCCTATAAGTGTTGTTATATACATATGGAATATTAACTGAGATATTTCCATATTTTAGTTTTCGTCCATCCGTAAACTCCCACTCCTACTCATGTCATATCAACAATAAGCAATTATATTATGAAGCACATTATTTGATGCCTAAATACTATATATTCTACCCATTGAACATTTAAGTTTTGAGATAAATGTAAATACATTTGGGAAATCTGCTTAGCTAACGGACCCCCTGCATGACGGACTTTTATTTAGTTTTGCATAAGACATTAAAAATAAAGTGTGAAGGAAAAAGCGTTGACAGACAGGTCAAATTTTAATTAATCATTTTCGGCATCATTTAGGTTGGAATACGGAAGAAATCTTGAAAACTGCGCCATGAGCTGACAACATCGCTAACTTCTTTCCCTTAAAGCAAGTGTATTATAATTTCAGATGGAAGAAATGACAGAATTTTCTAAAAATAGTACTATGTCGTAAAATATGTTAAAGCAGCCTTGACTAGTTGGTGATATGTAGGGATTTTGAGGCAGATGGAGGGTGTTGATGATGTTGAAGACGAGGCCGAATGTTGGAGTGTCCCGCGAAGCTTCGCGTGCAGCGGCCCACTAAATCAGATGAGTCGCCAGCTATAGTCGGTACATCATCCCTGGTACGGCAGATATTCCCCTACAATATAGTGATTACTTCCACCAGCAGCCAGTCTTACATGTGTCAGAACCTCCATTACTCTCTCCCATCGTACAACCTCATTGCGCGTCCCGTCCACAATCGGCTTAGACCTCCTTAGCACGGAATAATTTTCCATTAGAGGCCATATTTCATCATTTTCTTGTATCTTCATGTCATGGACGTTATTCGGTTTTTATGATGTATTGGTTCTTATTAATTCAATTGAGCACATGGTTTAATGCTTTAAGAGTGCTTACAATCAGCTTTTTGTTAGATGAAGGAAGGGGATCATAACGGTTTGACATCAAATAAGGGTTTCCTATTCTAAGGTCTAACATCTTCGAAACTGAATCCCTCATTACAGAACATGGTTTAACAGATTTCCGTTAAGGGAAATCAATTAATGAGGTTGAGCTCTTGACGCTAAAGAAAAATGTGCACATATTATGCACCTTCTATATTTCTTCGTTTAAAGTTTATATATAAAAACTAATGCTTCCAGAGAAGCTGGGTGGTAGAGGAACTAATCAATTTGGATGTACACAGAAGTCCTTTTTCCCCTCTACAATGCGTTTTATTTAGGCAACATAATCTTCAAGCGAGCAATATCTCCATCTTGAGTGCCTTTGAAGAGCGTTAGAGAGACCTTGCATCATGGCTGCCGGGCGACCTCAAAGAGGCCTCCTCTAGCGCTCTTCAAAGTCACTGAAGATTGAGCTGTTTCTCTGAAAGTGAACTTTGCATAAATAAAACGCATTGTTGAGGAAAACAGGCCTACAGTGAACACTCTCAATTAAAAACTAATGATTCAAGTTCATTAGTAATGTCTTATATCAGATCCGGAGTTGTGGGTGTGGGTGGGAGGAGTTTGTTAAAAGGAGCATAAAATACATATTCAAAACGTATATTATCAAAAATTAAAATAACAAAATCCAAAACATGGGGTTGGGTTCTGAAGGCTAGATGAAAAGATACATATCTTAAAAACCGAATAAGTTTTAAGAATATACAAAATATTTCCTTAGCAATTTTCACTGGCTGGGGAAACGATGTTCCCATATCATGCAGAAATGGACGAGATATTGGGGGAAGTGGATGGTCTTAAGCAGTTCCGAGTGACCGAAAAAATAATCAAGCTCATTGTTGTAAAATCAGTAGAGGTGACCATTAATTTTGAATACACCTTCGAAATAGTTGCTCACTAATTTTTTGAATTCAAAACTTGCGCTCGAATTTTTTTATAACATACTTCTGTTACCTGTAAGTAAATCATTTATTTATTGGTTATTACTAGCTCTTTGCAACGGCAATACTAATAATGGATGGACAAAGAGTGCACTGGTATTTGGGGTTTCACTATTGACTGGTCCAAGGTAAAGATGGCAGGTTTGGCAAATTTAACGTTTCTTAATACATCATTTACACAATGTGCATTACACTGATCAGCTTAATGGCAGGTTGTGTTGCAGGTGCGTTGCTGATAATGGGAGCTAGCGATGAAGAGGACGACGATACTCATTTCTGCATTAAGTGTCACGCTACGATGCGGGGGCTCGACACCTATGTGGCGCATAGGAAGGCCAAGTGCAAGCCGGAAGGCGAAGTTCAAGCACACGATTTCTTCTCCTCCCTCAATCTGCAAAGCAGCAGCAAAGCAACAACACTCTGGCCATCTCCCGCATACACAGGGGGGAAATGGAGACCTGGCGGCATCGAAGCATCGCAAATACAGGTTCAAGCTTTAAATATTTTTTTATGATTAATTGTTACACAGGTTGTAAGTTACTATTATTTCTATACACAGGCATTTATTCAGTTTTTAGTGGCCTCTTATTAAAACCGAGGAATCGATGGGACATAAGTAGCTCTAAGAACTCTAAAGCTGACAATTATAAAATAAATTTAAATTTAAAGGATTATTATACCTTTAAATTAATTGGAAGGATATTTTGTTAGCCATGAAATACACACCAGGGTGAACCGTAAAGATTAGGTTTTGCTCCGAAAATTCCTAAAAAAATTCCGCTGTAGGGAGATGAAATAACGAGGGGAAAGGCACCAAATATATTTTTACCAAAAGATGCCAAATATACCTTCTGCAATTTAATTAGGATTTCTACAAAAATTATAGGAATGTTATGTATTAGAACTGCACAAAGTATTATTAAAATATTGCTTTAATACGTAAACGTCTTTTTACAGCCTTCTGAATCGGACTAAATATGTGGTTCTTATTTTTACACAATTATAGAGGTCTTTAAAACGTTTTTATTTAAACAAATCCTACTAGCTTAAACCCCGTAGGATTCTTATAGTTATGACACTGTAAGTAAACTGGAGTTCCTCAAGCCAGAATTTTGTGGGAAAATATCATTCGCTTCTGATATTTTATCTCTTCAAGTAACATTGAAGAACGAATCGATTGAGGTCAAGAATAAAGAGGCAATTTTAATTTAATAAATAGGCAATGCTCTGTAGCAAAAATACCTGTCCCAAGAGCATTAGGTTGGGAATATGTTGTGTACACGATGTCTCCTCATGGAGTTTTGTTGACTTACATTCCACTACTTATTCCAGCCTCTATAGCATTCGTCTGCTTCTACATCCTCACTTCAGATGATCATCATTCGCCTTACATTATTGAATAGGAACTGGTGAAAAAAATAGTCCTCCCGGAAGGAACCTCGTTAATCCAACAGCTGTAGAAAATTTACTGTTAGAACTTATATTTTCTTATTGTAATCGTAATTCGCGAAAGGGCGATTGGGTGACATATCAGTTGCAATCTTGCTTTGTTTATTTTGTTTACATATAAGTATGCTCATTTTTGCATATATTTTGAGTATTGTCCGACATTCTAATTTTCCGAAAATGTTTCAAGTAGTGTAATACGCGGTCTCAGTACTGGCTACGGTCATGTAGTAAATCAGTCAAAGAGTATGGTAGTATGTGAGTCCTTACACAACAGTCAGTTAGTATATGTTTTATAGTAAGTCTACAGTTACAGTCTTGGCAGTAAGGTTCGTCTTCTCCCCTAATGAAGTTAGTGTGAGTCAGTAGCAAATGGCCAATACTTAACCTCGTTAAAACTACTTCTTCTCTTCTAAATAGCCGTTTTGAGGAAGGCTATTCACGAAGTACATGTTTCAGTTCTCGAAATTTGTTGTCGGTTGTGGCAAACCAAGAATTCTGACATGAATTGAGTATCATATGACTTGAATATCTCGGTGTGTACAATATGTGAAGTTCTTTCGTGGGTAGCTGATTTCGCGAGTTCGTCTTCTTGTATGCTTTGTCTAATGTTTGTATGCCCAGGTAACCAGTTTATAGTTATTCTTTTGTTTAATGTTTGGATTTTGTGTGATATGTACGAGATGTGAACTGTATATATTTTTTAATGAACGTAAAGAGATTAGTGAGTCAGTTCGTATTATGATGTCCAAACCCATTGTTTCAGGTATGTTGTCTATCTTTTTGAACATAAATAGCTTTTTTATGGTTAAACTCAACCACTAAACTACTTCCCTCCGCGTTAACTGTGAGTGTGTAAAGTAAAGCGAGATATCGTAATACTATTTACTCATTTTATATCACCAATATTTATAAAATCAATATGTTAATTTGTCTATTTTGTCCATCTTAATTGGAAGTTCCTTATCTATTGTCAGATCGGGTACACAACCGCCGTCCTCAAAAACTAAATGGTCATAAGACATATTTTTTCTCGTCTCTGAAAACATTTTGACTTAACATGATTCCCTTGTTATTAAAAGAAATTATGACCGGTTCCTTTAATTGTTCAGGAAGCACACAATTTGTTCCTTCCCGGAACAACATTGAACTGTTAATGAGCCATGCCTTTCGTCCAAGCAGATAATAACCTGGATTCTGGAGCGAAAAGAAAACGGTTTTATACACAAAATTTTCATACTTACTCACTAAAAATATGCAAAATTCAGAATTTTAAAAGGAGATTCACACTAAGCTTTCTTATTTTATTAGAGTTCCCAAGTTGAAGTGCCTCCTCCAGGACACACCGGTGGCAAGTGGAAGCCACAAGAGAACTCGGATCAGCCAGAAGAGCAGGTATGTTTACCATTCTCATTAAAATGAGCTACGATAATTAAATAAAAAAGGGAAAAAATGTTAAGTTTCAGAAAGAAGTTTGCTAGAAGGTAGAATAAAGATTGATACACTCACAAGGTTTTCCTTCCACAAAGGATTGTTGACATTATTAACCTTTCTGATTTTAATCATCTCCTCAATATTGTGAAGTTTTCCTTATTTTTGTGAAGTTATAATACTATAATGTTTATTAATTTTCAGTAAATTATTCTAGTGTTTACTGTTAATTTTAAAGCTTTGATGAAAACTGGAATTCATTCTTAAATCTTGACTTTTTTGGGGGTTGGGCATTTTCATAAAATTATATACACGATTTTATTGTGTATTGCTATGTATATGTGTAGGGCCATTTTTTAAATTATTCTTTACAGATCACGAAGAAAGTATTATCTCTCCTGCTCAGAGTGAGACTCGATAATACGGCAGTTAATTTGTTGTGACACTGTTTTTTGTAGTTTTGGCTTCCAACCCTAAGCTATTCATTTCGAAGGAATTGTTTTTGTAATTCTTCCATTTTATTTTACTTTTAGCAAAGAGAGGTTCCACCGCCAGACCATACTAGAGGAAAATGGGGCCCAGCTGAGAGACCGTGGGGTCAGCTCAGGAAAGGACTGTACTGGTGTGGTCCGTGCAACCGTAGGTTGAGTTCTAGGGTTGTGTACGACAGGCATATCAAGTAAGTTAGTAGTTACAAGTTGAAATTCAAATTATATATATTAAAATAAACCCATTATAATTAGGTACCCTTCAGTCTGGACCAGGGAATCCTCCAGCATTACTTGCCAATAATATTTTTGGAAATTGTACTCCTAGACATTCCTAATAAGCTTGAAAGAACCCACAAACATTCCTGCTACTTTCGAAAATTAAAGTTATTATTAGATATCGGCTGGTTTTCTCATAAATTTCTATCCAAAAGTGAGAACTTATGCATTATTGGGATCCAGAATAAGAATTTTCCAATATGCCTCACTTGTGAATAAACAACGTAATTAACAAGAAACGTTATCTTATAAATTGGATACGGATGGACAATTTTTGCTTTGCCACGTATGGATGAAGAGCCGTGTTTCTCCAATGAAAGGGCATACTATCAATGGACTACGTTCAAACAATCATGAGATGAAACTCAACTTTGGAGATCAAATATTTGGAAGTTTAACGTCAACTTTTATCGCTTAATGGCCTCACCGATAGCCGATTGTAACAAGCGTTCATTTATTTATTTATTGACATCCACTTTTATGTTACAATAGCTAATTGGGGCGGGTAATCTACAGGTTACCACCCTTACCTTGTCAGGGTAGGAATAAGGATATTATATAATGAGTTCGTCAAATAGATTCCTATTTGCCCAGGCGAGAATCGATCTCGTCATTCCAGGTTTGCATATAAGACGCCAACGCTTTAACTCACATGGCTAACCCGATCCCCTAAGCGTTCATTTCTTATGCTGTTAAGGAGCTGGTATTGCTTGGTAGTCAAGGTATTGCACGACATCATTTAGAGTCTTATTTGGTATTTGGTATGAGGTGAAAGCGTGTTTCTGGAGAGAATGCCTTCGAGATGTTGCTACCGACCCTAGAGACTTCTCCCTCAGGTGTAACAGTAATATTATCGAATTATTTATGCAGAAATGGTTGTTATGACTGAAAATTAAATTTTTAGCTGATTTCTTTTAAGGGAAACAGCTATTGAGGTTGTGCTCATGACGCGATTTTCAAAACATTCCTCAAATATCCATTGATCCTACCCAGGAGATGACGAAAATGAGGTCCTTTAAAAAATATGCATATATGAATACGTCTGTTAACGCTCTAACGGTCGCAATTGTTGTTTAATTGTTACAAAACTCGATATTTAAATATTTCATGTAAAAAAATAAAAAAAAAAAAAAAAAAAAAAAAAAAAAAAAGGCCAAGTTCATTAAAGGCTGAAATCGGACGGGAAGTGAGTCCTACTCATGTCATATTAACAAGAAGCTGATATATTATGAAGCACTTTATTTGAAACCATAATTCCAACATTACAGTTTTGAGATGCAAATAAGTGACGCATGTGGGGACCTTTTTACACCAGGATGCTGATAATGAACAACTACCCAAAACGATTATTTTACAGATCTACAGAAATATTTTTGAAAAGTAGCAGACCTATACCTCTTCTAGCTAAAGCGAAGCTATAGATTTTATTAGCGAGTCCGATATTGAATTAATTCTTCTAAATTAATTAATGCAAATAAAAATAAATTGAGAACATTTAAATCTTGTGCGTTTTTTTAAAATGTCAATATGAACTACAAGAAAATTTATTATTCCAGTGAGCCAAGTAAAATCTGATTTAATGAATCAAACTTGAAACATGATTAATAATAATAATGTAACAAATACATTGAATTTATATGTGTATATATATATATATACATATACATATACACACATATGAAAAAGAAATGATTAGTACTGAGACAAATACAATGAAGTTGCGTGTAGATAAATTGTTATTGTTGGCAAAAATGTCAGGAGCATTTTCTTTTGAAAACAGGATTTCCCTCAAGCGTTACAACTTAATCTGATTCTTGTTGGGAATATCGTTTAAACCAGTAATAGGTAAATGTGAAAATGTTAAATTAGCCGTAATAATTACACATCATTGGAATTTCACTGAGCTTTCACTCTTCCTAGTATCTAAAACTAGTGCTATTTTACCCATAATTTAACTCTACCCTGTTGACTATATAATAAGATATTGGGTTTTTAGTATTGAGAAACAGTTTCCTATGTGTGTAACACACTCATTTATATTGTTTTATAAATAAAATGCAGTATAAGTTATGGAAATGCATATAAATACTTCTAAAAATACTTGAGTAAAAAATCAACCAGGACATGAATAGCAATTAAGATTTGTTTGGTTTAGGTCAGAATTACACTTCAAAAGAACTAACCAGTGGCCAGGATCGGAACCTCAAATAGGCAGAAGATCGAGAAGAAGGACCAAAGCAATCTTGTCTAGTTCTCTGAAGATTTTAAACCGCAGATATACGAAGGTAAATAATCCATAATTTTATTTTTGTAAATTTATTGGAGAAAAAAAATATTAAAATCAATTTTATATATATATATATATAAAATGCTAATATTTTGACATTGATCTTGCTGTGCGCCTACTTCTTCTATCCATAAATGAAGTAATACACTCGATGAGGAGGCAAACATGTCTGAGAATTCAGAATGTCCTTATACTACTTATTTTGAGCCCTCCTATCATTGATTTGATCATTTCCTGGGAGACAGTTTCTTTTCACAAATTATATCGGAAATATAATATACACGATATTTTACTCCCAACGGAGGACCACAAACTAAGTTTAGACTTGGAGGAAGGCATAAACAAATTTTATTTTTTTGAGTCACACAAACTCCATTTATGAAAGATCTGTATGACCGTTAAACTGCGTACTATTGTTTTAGTATTATTTCATAAAGTTTGAAATTGTTTTATAAGCCTAAAATTAGTCATTGCATTTTCTATTAGGCAATATCTTTAGAAAATATTGAGAATGCTTACTAAGTGCAGATTTTTTACGGTTCATTATGAAATTTATTCTATATATTTACTTTTAGAAGATTTCCATTAGGGAAAATCAGGTATTGAGGTTGTACCAACTACTCAAGAGATAACGAAAATGAAGCCCGTTCAAAATTGTATATATATATATATATATGTGTGTGTGTGTGTGTGTGTGTGTGTGTGTGTGTTTGTGTGTGTGTGTGTGTGTGTCTGTTATCGCCCTAGTGATCGCAATGTTTTATGTAAAAATGAAGATCAAGTTCGTCGGACCAGTGGGAGTGGCGGTAGAGGGGAGAATTTAGAAAATTCGAAATATCTCCGTTATTATGCGTCGGATCGAACCATTGTATAGAACCAATCTTATTGCAAATTTAATGGTCTATAAATGTTGTTCTATCTATTTTTTGTTTCTATATAATGGAAATTAACCGAGATATCTCGATATTTTATTTTTCGGCTTTCATTGAACCCCCCACTCCTATTGTGACATATTAAGTAGAAGCTGTTGTTATATCATGAAACAGTTCATTCCAAGGTTAAATACCAAATATGATTTTCATACAACTTTTACTTTGTGAGATACATACAAATTCGATCGTGTGATCTCACCAATTAAGATTTTACATTCTTCTCTCGAAAATGTTTATTTGATCTATACCATACTCGATATTTAACTGTTTCAGTTAACACTAAATATCATTTTCGTAATTGGCTGAAATTAGTTCTGGAATAGTGAGGGTTTAGAAAGGAGGATAATTAGAACCCTCAAAATATTTCCATTATAATGAGTCAGATCTCAAAATGTTAGAGGACCAATCTTGTTAAACTATTGATTGTCCACAATTGTTGTTCTACGCATTCTTTCATAACTCCAGTATTAAGCGAGCTATACGACCATACTTGTTCGTAAGGTTGTTCAGTACCCGCCCCCTTCTCATCGGGTTTTTAGTTAGAAATAAAGAATTTGTGGTAAGGCGAGATCAATAATGTGTCATACCAACACGTGGGAAATCTCCGTAGCTTACGCAGACCCTCCTCGACGGACTTTTTACTGTTGGCGGCCTAGCCCGTCAATCTAATTAAAAAACCCATATTTACAGGACAAGGAAGTAACGCGGAAGAGGAGAGGAGGTCCTCTGATCTGTGAAGCCTGCCGATGTAAGGTGTGGCCCCACCTGATCGGGAAGCACCTCGTGTCTCACTACCACTACAGGCACAGGAAGTCAGGATGCGAGGACTTCATCCTTCAGAACATGGAGAGTGTCGTCAGGCAGGCTCCGTTCCAGTGTGGCCTCTGCAAATTCTATACAAACACCGTTAGGCATTTCATGGACCACTGGGGATCCGAAATGCATCATCAAAACGATCTCAAGGTATGATGGAAATGAATCAAAGTCTCAAAACCTTAATTCCTGAAAAATTGGTGATCTGCTGATTTTCAATCTTTCTAATTAATAGATTTCATTAATGTAATCACAATTAAATATTTTATTTTACTTAATAGAATATAGAGATTGTCAAGGCATTTCGAGCAGAATGAAAGGCAACACCATTGGTGGGATTCATGTAATGTAAAACGTAGAAAAAAAATGTTTGTAAGACCTTGCGGATCCTTGAAGAATCTGAACTTTTGTCACCATAGTTCTCCAATCCCACGAGTAATCCCTATCTTTATACAGAGAATTCTACCAGGTCCTGCAGCCACTCTCCTTTGATCTACCTGGGTTACTAGCAACATTTTTCTGAGTACCGTGTTGTGCACTCATATCGACGTGCCAAAATTGTCAAGAAACCATCAGTCTCACAATTATCCCCTACATCTTATCAGACATCTGTCATTCTGCCGGCAGCTCCAAATATCTTATGGAATCTTGTTCGCAAAGGACAACAGACTCCTTCGCTTCCTCCTCCGGTATAAATAGGTTGCAAGGATCTGCAAGAAAAAAGATTCGAGGACAATGATACCTCTGCCAATTCTTTTTTTCTCCTTGGTGGCTTTGGTGTTCAACTGACCGACTAGGGCGGACTTGGGATTTGACGTTTTAAATAAGAAGATGCGGTTTTTGTAGAGTACCAAGTACGTCAGCTAGAATGAACGCTGCTTAATCTTTATGGGATTTGGAGATCCTAATTTCAGTAACTTCTACCAAGACTGCACCAAAGGTTGAGTTATTTTTCATCAGATCTTCAGTAGCTGCAATGTACCTTCTTCCCTAACACTATAGAACCATTCATCCATGTAAAAGGCAATACGTTTGCACCCTATTTGGAAACTCAATGGCCTCAGATTTGAATGATCAGTTTGTTTTAGCAGATAATTTACGTTTACAAAACAATTTAAATGTACATGGATTTGGAAAAAAAGGTCTTGAGATAAACTTATAATTAATGAGTGGCCTAAGGCTAAAGTAATTAATCTAAAGCATTGCAAATCGGCTGAAAAACATTGCAATTGCTCGCTTGTTTTACAAAATATGTAATCTAATCGATTTACAAAATTAATGGAGCCATTTTATACTGGACAAAGTTCAAAAATATCCTTGTCTGTATATGTTAGACTAGGGAGGGAATACACAGCTCACAATCCAAAGAAAGTTGTGCCAGTAGCCTAATCGGCAGAAAAATCAAGGTCTACAATCAATATAATGGGATTAGAACCACCTCTTGCACTTTTGCTATGCACTGCCGTGGCAGTAAGCTGGAGAACTAGGATTCTCCCGTGGCTGGCATCATAACTACACCTATTTCTACTTTATCTTATGAGCATGCTTGATGTATCTATGACTTCTCTTGGAGATAGAATTTAAATATAAAATTAGACATAAAGATACAATTTTATTTTTAAATTGTTACTGTGCATTTTATTTTACTCAACGGCATAAATGCATAGAACAGTATGAGAATAATTTAACATGTTCTGTTTCAGCTGGAAGGTATCTATTGGTGCGGATTGTGTAAGATTTCATGCAAAGATACGGTATCAATGGGTTATCACTTGCAGAGCGAAACTCACGGCGAAATGGTATCTGTTATCAATAGGTCTGTCCCCATCATAATACAGAAGAGAGTCTCCCTCAACTGTGAAGTCTGCACTAGAAGTTTCAGGTATGCATAATTACAAGAAAAATAATAATAATCCACATTACTAGAAAGAAGAATTGTCAACTGAGGTTGCACTTATTTGTTGTAAGACTAATTTAAGCATAACGTATGGTGTTACAACTTATCTCATCTGCTCAACAATACTATATAGGAAAAAAGGAGGGCTCAAAAGTTTCCATTCAACTTATTTTAATGATCAAATTCACTTATTCACTTTTTAGGAGACATTCCTCAAGGGAAATCAGTTGAGATCGTACCCATGACGCGATTTTCGAATAGTTACTTCAAATGTCCAACAATTCTACCTAGTAGATGACGAAAATGAGGTCTGTTCAAAATTACATATACATATATTTGTTACCGCTCTAGACGGTTTTGTATTATCCTTACCGAACTTCTTATATAATCGTTTTATGTAAAATAAAGAAAGATCAAGTAACGCTAAAATCGGACCCGGGAGAGGGGGTTTAGGGGTGGAGAATTTTGAAAATTCAATATATCTCCATTATTATGAGTCGGATGGAAAAATTGGGCAGAATATATCTTATTGCAAAGGTAATGTACTATAAATATTGTTATATAATTTTATTCTCTAATTTCATTATTAACTGGGGTATTTGCATTTTTTAGTTTTCAGTCTTCAGTAAACTCCTACTCAAGTGACATAAACAATGTTACATAATGAATCACTTTATTTTAAACTTAAATACCAAATAATGTTCTCATTGAACTAGTACTTTATAAGATAATGGCACATACAATATTATTTTGTGTGTTGGAAATCTCCTACGAGACGTACTTTTTGTTTATATATGAACAAAATTAACAACTATCGTTTCTGTACTTATTTCTGTTGAATAGTTATTAATAATTATAAAACACAGGTACAACGTGGAATTGAGACAACACGCTCGAACATGGGAGCATGCGCAGACGAAGAACACTTCTTCGGACGGCTACCAGGAAGTGACGTCTTGTGATGAATGCAACTACCGCTGCTTCTCCTTGCTCTCGTACCAGAGGCATATCCGCATCAAGCATGGCAAAGAGATGCATTTCTGCAGGAAGTGTGATCAGAAGTAAGTGAAATGGAATCCCATTAACAGAATTTTCTTAGGGGCAAGCAGTTATTACGGTTGTACTCGCGAATTAATTTTCTTCAAGTTTACATCAATCCTACCCATGAGATGACGAAACTGAGGTCCTTTCAAAACAGTATATATATACACACACACACATATATATATATATATATATATATATATATATATATATATATATATATGTAGATATATATACTTTTATTTATACACAGTGATTGCTTGTATGAGTAGATTTACTTTGTTTGTTGGACTTACGTTTCCTCGTAACTGGATGTAGTTTTCAAAGCGCCGAGTGAAGTTTTGGAAACTTTCCTCCCGTGTATGTGGCTGAAAAGGAATATTAGGTGCATTCTGATGTATTTCAGAAATAGCCATTGCAATGCCTGTATTGTACTTTTTCCTTTCTGCTTCAAGAGTAATTTTTATTTGTTCATGTATTTCTTCCTAGTGTCATCTAATTTCTAGATCATTTTTTTATTATATATATATATATATATATATATATATATTCATTTTGATTGTGTATCTCCGATTTCAGTGGATATCGTTGAAAATGTTTCAGTGTAGTAGGTAAGTGTATCCTGAGAATTTCCACATTTAGTTGGATCGTCAATTAGTTAGTTCAAGCTCAATTATAGTAACTTCCTTTTCTTCAAATATCGCTGAAAATCTTTTTGTCGTACCATTTTACTCGTCGCCATTGTTAATTTCATAAATAAGTGTACATATTAATAACATGAATATAACTTGATTATTCATTTTAATTCTAAATGTAAACAACAGAAAACAGTTTGTGGTGTAACATAATAATAATATAACCATAAAAATCATATGTTAACAAAAGTAACACAATAATCATATGGTAACAAGAGTAGCACAATAATCATAAGTTAATAATATATATAAATGAAATATAAAATATTATATATATATATATATATATATATATATATATATATTAAATCGATATTTAAAGATTTTATGTTTCAATGAAAATCAATTTCGTTAACGGTTAAAATCGAACAAGTAGGAAGGGAGAGAGTTAGATTTCGAAAATTCTTACTATCTTCGTTCCTTGAGTCGGAACGAAAACTTGTATAGAACTTATCTTTTTTGCAAACGTAGTTTTCTATAAATGTTGTTATCTACGTATTTTCTCTCTAATTCGAGATATTCCCATATTTTATTTGTCGGCCTCATGGCCCTAACACCTATTCATGTCATATTAACAATAAGCTCTTATGTCATGAAGCATTTTGTTCCAAGGTTATATACCAAATACGGTTTTCATTGAACTTTTATTTTGTGAGATTCGTGGAAATACCTGACGCACGCATGAAATCTGTTTGCTTAACGCTGCCCCTGAGTGGAGGACTTTTATCATTTTCAGCCTTCAATTAACCCCCACTTTAATCGTCACACTTTAAAAATAAACAAGTATTTCAAGCTTAAATACTCAATATTTTGAGATTTTACTATATGTCTAATAAATATTAATGTTCTGCAAGCCACAGATGATACTTAAGTTAAATTTAAAGTTCGGTTGTGAGAGTGAAGGGTTTCTCAAATACGGATTTTGATCGGCTGACGAACTCAACACCCCCACTGATTTTTTTATTCAGTGACAAGTATTTTTTGCAGGGCGTTTGACGAAAAACATAGCTTTTAAAAATTACATTCTTAATCCACAAGTCGAGAATTTATTTTAACTAAATGTTTTAGATTTTAAATTCGTAAGAACTGTTTCACATCTTAGTTCAACAAGCCTGCATTGTAAAATTTCATTTTAACAGATATCCCTTAAGAGCTATTCAGATTGTGCTCATGACGCGATTTTCGTAAAATTTCCTCAAATGTCCATACATCGGAGTTTGCGAAAATGAAGTCCGTTCAGAATTGTATATACGTATATACCAAATATTGTTTTTGTTGAACTTATACAGTGGGGGATAAGCAAATACGTTTTCTGACAACGTCATCTGTTGAGATCTTACGTTCTTTATTTGAACACAACGTGGAAAATCTGTTTTGTCTAAAGAGCGGACAAATTCTCCAAATGTCCGCAACTAGTTGAGGCGATTTACAGAAATTGATAAACATAATTAATTTAGCATATTACATTAATAATAAGATAACAACAATATTATTCCGCTAATCAGAGCTGAGAGCTCTGCTCGCTTATTACTATTGTAACCTGCATTCTAAGTGAGTTAATTACTCAATTATTTAGGAAAAGAGAAAATATATATATATATATATCTTCTACCTCAGCACATAATTGGGAGGACCTCCCGACAGTTGGAGCGGTCTCTAGCCGCAATCATCTAAGAGCATCCATCAACTAAAGAAGCTGGTTTTAAAAACGGAAAAATATAGTAGGCACACAGTTGGAGACAGTCACAATTAATTTGTCCTTTTTGAGACTATAGGTCACAGAGAACGTACAGATCTGCCTACGTTTTGGAAAATACATTTCCTCTTTCAGGGCCTGATCTGCCAGCAGGAAACCATTTTTTCCAAATTAAACTCGGCCTTAATTATAAAACATTTAACCTTTCTTTTTATGAAATAAATGTTATTTCGTACAAATGTATTTTTGACCAACGTGTAGCTCAAGCTAATTTTTGTAAATTTTATTATGTCATTCTCTACGACCTTCAGGATTAATTAAATAAATTTTCTATGTTCAATTTCAGCCTATTTTGCTTAAATTATAATTAAATTAATTACTTCAAGGTTCTCTACGCTGGAAGAAATCAGGAAGCATAGACGAGAAGTGAAGCACAGAGAAACTGGTGATTCTTCTTTGAAGAAATGTGTTCACTGTTTTGCGGAATTACAAGGATTAGCTGCACTGAGGGAGCACCTCCTTAGGTAAGTGTTCAAGACTATAACCGCCAGAGGTGCAAAGCTAGTATTAAGATTAATTAAACTGGGAATAACTGAGAGAGGCTGCATTTAATCGAATGTTTTATTGTTCTTTGTTGAAACATGTGTTTTATTAAAAAATACAGATAAAAACAGCTGGTTTAATAGAAATGTGAATTAAAATCAGCTGATTCCGAAAGGGAAAAATTAACCAAATATCTTCCAACAACTTAAAATTAGTTATTTTTGTAGAATATTATATTAAAATATGTAATCTAACATTTTTGTCGGCAGGGAACTTTTAAATGTTTTGCAATAATACCTTTTATTATGAGGTTAGGCCTCCCAAATCGGAGCTCTATCAACATAATAAGTTCATTGACACTACCTGGTACACACCATAAGTGGCTTACTGATTCTTTTGCACATCCTGTAAGGACCTTTTATTAAGTGGGCTAAATTTTCTTCCCCTGAAAACTGACAAATGTCTATGGAAAGCCTAAAATGGCTTATGAAATTCAGCCTTTCCATGGATTCGCCATTAAATGCTGGAAGTTCCTTGCCAATAGCTGTCCTATTAAAATATGTCTCCTATGATATATGCCTGTTATGTTCAAATACATTTTGAAGGTCACTTGGACAGGAAGGTAAATTCGGCGCATCACTTCCAAGCCTGTCTTCTTGGGCAGCTGATCTTTGTCAATCACGAACTTTGGTTTTGGTTGGCTGATACAAAAGCTTGAAGATTTTGCACTCACCTGACTTCCAAGTAAAGTAAATGAAAACATAAGGTTTTCGAAACTCCACATCCAATTTTTTCCATGTAGCGATTCAAATTTCTAGCTGCTTTTCAAAATCCCAATGGCAATTTCAGAGATCACCCCGATCAGAGGCATCGCTGCCCAAAGTGTGGTTCAGAGTTCGTGCTGAAGCAGGAGCTGGGCCAACACGTCAAGACGGGGCAGTGCGAGCCGGGAACGAGCTATGAAGGAAGTCACAAGTGTGACAAGTGTCCCTTCTCGACCAACTCGGAGTCGGAGTTGCTTCTCCACAATATACTCCACGGACAGCCGGCAACCTCGTCCGATCACTACCCGTGCCTCTACTGCGGCAAGACCTTCAAGAAAGACGTCCTCAAGAACCACGTCAAGACCCATACTTCAGAAAGACCATTCGCCTGTACAATCTGCGAAACAAGGTAAGTTCGTGTTACTCAGTTACTTTTTCATGTATGCTGTATTGTTTCCATGTACGTGGGCCATCTCATGAGGATACTATGATATTAATTATAGCCAGAATATAATATCGTTTTACAACACAAAAAAATAATCACTCAGCTCAATTGTTGATATGCGTAATCTAAAGTTCCTGAAATTGGACAGGCCTCAAAAACTGGAGGCGCCGGTAGCCGTTCCGGAAGAGAAGAATACAACAACCACACGGAATGACTAATAACTTTGAATATCGTAGATTCCAGACCATAAGAAGATCACCGCTAGTAAACTGACCACTAACCTCCAGGTTTATTGGGCAAGTGAGTCTACTGAAGAAATCCAGTTCGATAAAAGGTGTTGTAAGTCCATTTAATTACTTTCTTCATAAAGCGAATCTTGGCGTGCCTAAAGATCACCAAGGCCTAAAAAAATAAGATCACTAAGGCGTGCCAATCGATAAAAAAAAATGCGGTAATACATGATTAGTATAAATACAAAAGGCAACAAATCATGTATTGCCATATTAGCATGGCCATATTCCATAATTAGTATAAATTTTCAATTTATAAATGCATTAAACAAAAATATTTACTGTCCATCTCATAGCGTCATGGGGTCAAATACTCGTCACCTTATTACATTTTTATTTCGGTTGGCAGTACAGATCTTTGAGATCTTTAGCCGCCCTAAGCGAGTCTCAAGGTATTCTTGATCAACGCGACTCGGAGAAAGTGATCAACTCGAAGTGCAATCCCATTAACCAAGGAGGACCTGAGATTAGTTGTCTCCAGTAGACTGACGGCCTTCATTGTACCCGCAGGGGTTTGTGGCCATTAGACAATGTCTGACTGCCTCTGGCTACGGGATCTAAGAGAGTCCAAATCGTTAGTCTTCCTGAGGGGCTGTCCAATGTATATACTCGTTAGAATCCCGTAGATCCACAAGCATTGCAACACTTGCGCGCTCTGGTAGCGAACTTATTACCTAATATTCTCCCTTCGCATGGATCGAACCTCCACCTATTTTTACTTCAGCTTACTGAAGGTAGTAGATGTATCTGCGAGTTCATCCGCTCAGCCATCGGCGCCCCTTACTAAATATCTACTTCTTATTTATTAATATTCTATTTAAAAATTGGCAACAAGTTTCATAGCCCGATGACACTCACTCTGGAGCTTATTCTATCTATAATTACAAGATCTCATTTAAAAATGAAATGCATTAGCTTCTTAAGTTGTGTTTAATATGATAATTGGTGTCTTATATGTGTTGTCCTTCAGCTTCAGTAGACGAGATGCGCTGGCCAAGCACACCATGAGTGTCCACGAGCAGAACCCCAGAGATGCATCGAGTTGCAACCTCTGTCCTGCCCAGTTCAACTCTCAAAGGCATCTCAACAGGCACATGAGCCTTCACCAAGAACGTTCCAAGGATTTTGTTTGTCACAAATGCTCCGCTGCCTTCTACGACAAGTATGTATAGCATTTTAATAAGTATTTTCCTTCAAGATAGTAAGTACGCACAACTACTTTCCTACTTATTCATTTATTTAGTACGGAACACTATGATTTGGTGTTCCTCTTAAATACATAGCTATTTTCTGATCACAATCCACCAGGACTACATTAATATACATACACCAATATCACAGTTAACATACTAAACAATCTTATAGCCGACATACACAAATAAAAGATATAGCAATAGCACACCTACACCCACATTACCCATCTTACTTCATTTACGCTTACATACGAGCAACCACATCAATGTCCAGTTGTGGTATAAGTGCAGCCTGTTGAGGGAAATTAATAAGTAGTCGTCAATTGAGTAGCAGTTACATAAACCTAATAACGGTTACAGGTATGAAAACACAACACATCTAGGAAGGAGATCGAAACAATCGTCACAGAATAAGGAGAGTCGAATCCTGTCTCAATTTATGAAAATTTGACGTGGACACCACATGGAGTCCTTGTTCTCCTATACAATTAAATGTTTTGTTGTTCATTATTTGAAAGTGGTGTACGATATATCTTCAAATACATTGGCTCAAAAAATGTGTGTACGTTTTTATTACATTTCCGAGGCACTAGAACATTACTGTGACCTTATAAAACCATCAAAAAGTCCAACACATTACGTAACGCTGAGAGCAGCAGACCAAGGCCAGGATAAAACCCCTTAAATAATAGGAAACCCTAATGTTAGAGGCAATGGAAGACGTTCAGAAGAAAACGCAGGTTCATTCCTGCGTACGTTTCAGGAAATTTCCCTTGGGGAAAATCAGCTCTTGAGGCTGAACTCATGACGCGATTTTTGAAAAATTTCTTCAGATGTCCATCGATCCTACCTAGTAGATGACGAAAATGAGGTCCGTTCAATATACTACATGCATATATACATGTCTGTTACCGCTCAAGCAATCGCAATTTGTATTTGTTCATTACAAATCTTATTGCAAATGTAATAATCTATAAATGTTCTTATGTACATTTTTTTCTCTACATTGAATATTAACCGAGATTTTTCCATATTTCAGTTTTCGACCATGAATAAACCCCCACTCCTACTCATGTTATATAATAAACCACTTTACTTGAATCTTAAATACTAAATATTGTTCTCATTGAACTTTATTACTTTTTGAGATAAATGCAAATACGTGGCACACGTGAAAAATCTGCTTAGTTAACGCAGCCCGTGCGTAACGGTCTTTTTATTATATTACCGGACACAGGAACATATTTGTGATCTTCCATTCTCATTAAACAGCCAAAATAGAACAGTGAAAGAAAAAAAAAGTGTTAATAAATGGAATGTTCATTTCTTTTTTTTATTTAGGTGTGTCGCAATTTAAGCGATTCACACATTTTCTTGTTATAATACTAAAATAGTTTAGGTAGAGCCACCTTATAAAAACCCCAAAAAAAGGTTACAAAATCTACAGAGGTAGGTAAAAGTATGGTTATTTTTTCTCCAGGGGATATTATTCTAGTTTAGTGTTTGAATATTTAATGTTAAATCTGGTTGTAAATGTGTGCGTCTTTCAGGTGTTTCATGATTTTTGTAATGTTTGGGCTGTTGTCGTCTAGTAGTTCTGATAGGTTGGTGGGTAAATTCTTGTCGGATGGAATGTAATCTCTTTAGTAATTAATAGTTTAACGTGTTAATCAATTGGATTTTTATTTCCTTTTCTGAACACAGTTTTCTCAATCACAAGAAAGGTTTCCAACAGTTGATAACAGTTAATTTTGATAAGAGTAATTTGCCACAGGTATGGGGGCTCAGCGTTGCCTTTAATTTCGTTTTGTAAACCTAGAGTGGCGAGTTCTATTCCCTCCTGGGCAATAAGAATTTATTTAGTGATCAACTCATTAAATAAAATCCTTAGTCCCACCCTGGCTAGAAAAGGGTGGTAAACTGTAGATAACCCGTCCCAATTAGCCTTAGTGGACATAATAACATTTCTTTCTTTTTTTATATTTCCATACACTTTTTGTAGTAATTCGCCACTTCTTCTCGCATAGCATTTTGTTATTTATGCACACGCTCTAGGGCTGGTAGAAAAAAGATATATCACTTTCCAAGACTCGGTTAAAAGTCTATAGTTCAAGGTGACGACTGAGAATTTCCAGAAGTTAGCAATATTGTGGTAAAATAAATAACCGCTGGTTCAAATTATTGCATCTTGAATTTCATAACTCACACAACGATTTTCGAACCATTTTCATCTGTTTTACTAGCTTAGTCAGATTTAAATTTGTAAATATACTTTACGAGCTAAGCAATTATTATTGTTACATAATAATGAGTAAATGAAATGATTAGCTATAACTTTACCTGATTAAAGACTAATGAATATTTCTTGTTTCTCGGAAGCTCACCTCTGAGCTTGAATGATTCCATTCTACATTAACGTCTCTGTATTATGATGTTTGCCTTGACGTCTCTGTTATCAGGTTAATAACTATATTTCATCCCGGTAATTAATTATCCTGAACGTCCATCCAACTAATTTGACGTCGAGAAATCCTAATTACTTGTCATAGAATAGGGTCAGGTATCCTAGGATCCGATCCGGCTCGAAGGACCGAGGGATGGAATAGAGATGGAAGGGGGGGGGGACCATAAGTAGATTAGTCCCCTGGGTAAACGTGACGTCAGTGACGTCCTCTTGTCAGTCCCCTTTCATAATTATTAGCTCTATGTGTCGCGACCAGCGGCTCAACTGACAACTATCTCAGACAGCGGGAGTAAACACAATTACCCCTGTCACTCAGCTGACGGCTTGTCAATTGGTCAGTCCACCTGACGCTTTTACCTTCCATCACGTCTACTTGCGACATCACTTTACCCTTGTTCTATCTAAAGCTTCCATTCTAGCCTTTATTCCAAAATGACAATAATATTATAAAACACTAAAATAGCTAAATTAATCAATGGCTTTATCCCAAATGACATAAATAAAAATGTATACAGTTCTTTATATTATTTAATTGTGCCACAACAGAGGTGATTCACACACCGCAGTCATTATTAGGTGAAGCCAACTATACTTTTTATATATGCTTATAAAGGAATGTTTAATTAGTTTTAAATTAACAAATGTCTAGAGTGGTGAGTAAAAATGTATATCTTTAAAGATAAAAGAACTGTGATGGAAATTTTCTCAGTAGCCTAAACCTAGTAAAACCTTATGGGCATACAAAATATTTGAGACTTAGTGATCTCATTTATTTACTGTCGAACTCATTAAATAAAATCCTTAGTCCCACCCTGGCTAGAATAGGATCTCAACCTTTAGAAAACGCGTCCCAATTAGCAATAGTTGCATTAAGTGGACGTAAATAAATAACTTTTTTTATTAAAAATGGTTAGCCATGTGAGTTAAAGCGTTGGCCTTAATCTCACGTGGTTAACCTAGAGTGGCGAGTTCGATTTCCGCCTAGGCAATAGGAATTTATTTAGTGACGAACTCATTAAATTCCTTAGTCCCACAATGGAAAAAGGTGGTAACTCGTAAATAACCCGTCGCGATTAGTCATAATAGCAGAGATTGGACATTATAAATACTCGTCGTAAATTAAAAAGAATCCTACTGCAAATAGTTAATCTCTAGAATAATATTATTGGATCATCATTCGTGGGGTAGAGATCTAAATCAGCTGATACAAGCCGTCATACTTTGTAAGCCCTTCTCTGACTAGCACAACTAGTTGAAGGCCCTCTGCAACGATGTAGCCGTTAGTACACTTACTTCTTAGTATTATTTTTTCACCTGGTGATGTGTCATTAGGACGTGAAACTAGTAGGGAAATAAAAAATGATTTTAATAATCATTTGAAGTTTTCTTTTTGTTGAACTTCTGCCATTAGAAAGTTAAGTGAATTTATATAGGTCGTATTTTCACTATATATATACATCCTTCTCTATGTAAATTCTTACTTTATGGCTTTATTTAGTGGAGCTAGACTGAAGGGTAGATTAAAGTTGTAGCCTGCATACTCACAGGCTAATGCATACCATATACTGCTAATACAAGCCACAGGTTATCGAGGGATGGCTATCTAACAACTCTGGCCTAAAATCGAATTTCCTCCACTCATGCCTTTACTGGTCTGAATGGAATTTTCCTCATGATGCCTTTATTGCTGGATGGTCTGATGCAGAAGGCACTTGGAAAACACTATATGTCCTTGTGACCCTCTTATTCCCTTGTTGAGCGTGAAAATCAGGTTTACCTTTACACGAGATCAATTACCAGGTGTAGAATATAAATATTCAAGCACTACTAAACACTTCATTTCCTGCTTAAATTTCACGTCTTGTTTACATAGTCTTTTTATTACAGGAAAATAGAGCTGGTCCGATTCGTACCTTAGTTTACTTACACGTGTCACATGCATTTTATGTTTATGACAACCCATTATTTAAAGTGCTCATTGGTTCGCAGTCTTCGTTATATAACACTTTATATACGACTCCTATTAAGTGAGGTGTATTGCCCGGCGAGCTGGCAACTCTAAAACTAGAGACCGGAATCAAAAGATCTGTCATAGTTAATAGATGGAGACAAGTAAGGATGGCTTCCTGAGGTTGATTACCCCCAATGACTGCTATGACAGATATGAAAAATCTCTCCATGATTGTCATAAGGGCGATGTGGGGGACAACCTATTCATAGACAGCATGCCGCCTCCTGGTCGCTCAGAGCAACTACTTCCTAAACATATAATAGGATATTATTTGTCAGCTCAATTCAGACAAATAAAATAAAAAAACAATAAGCCTACAAGTATATCTCTTTTAACACCATTCATTTTAATCATAAGCCAATAATTTTATGAGAAATGCCGTCATACAGTGACTGCGTAAACTAAGCAAATTAACCGCTTGTTGGTATGACATGCTAGTTCTCATCTCACTATGTACTTTCAATTTCATTTTTTTATATTTCAATGCCTTTTTCAAATTTTTACAGATATTTTATGCGCCATACTAAAAAAAGTCCGTCACGCAGGGGCTACGTAAACTAAGCAGATTTCCCTCGTGAAGTTTAGTAATAGATAAATATACATACTGGTAACACAACAGTGTGAATAAATACAAACGGAAATAAGAAATGTTTCATCCAATTTCAATAACCTGCCGACAGGAAGCGTTAGGTTAGAAATGTAAACAAAACGGGTCGGCCCGCCTCACACCGGAAAGAAAGTTTAGGAGATGCAGGTGTGGGACTAAACACTTGGATGTAACAGTTAACCGAACAAATATGGCCACCATTCAAAGACTATTGGCAGTAAAATTCATAAAATAATGATTTTCAATTTCCAACATGTATGGGTATTTTATAACAAAAAAAAAAAAAAAAAAAAAAAAAAAAAAAAAAAAAAAAAAAAAAATCAGATTTTATAAAAATAGGGAAGCAACCACTTCTGGATGACTCAACGTGGATTGATTTATCTTGTAATATAATATGATTAAGTGGTATGCTGCGAATTGACCAAATGAATTTATGATCTTCCATAAAGATTTAATTTTGGAAAAATAATGAAATCCACGTTTAGTTGGGAGGATTGTGAGGTATGTGACCAGTCTGCATAATTTTAACCCCCACTCGAAATTTAAAAAACGTTTATAATAGTTTTATAATCCTCGTCTAAATTCACACAAACGTCACTGGTGAAACTGGTGCATATGTTAATGTAGGAGACTGCAAACTCATATTGGCTCATACGCAGGGAAAGTTCTGCTTGATATTGTGATCCTGGTATTTCCCCTGTTCGTTTCAGTAGAAATAAAGACCTAATGTTCGTGGGAACAATTATAGGGTGCAATCTATAAGTACAACAAAAAATGTTCATGTAGAATGATGTTAGTTTCTTTCGTACCATGACGACAGAGATGGGAACACGCTAAATCACGTCCCACACTATAGGAAATATATAGTCTTCTAACTCAGATTCCTTTTTTTCCCAAAGCAATAGAGGGAGCCATGTCGCTGGGGCCAGTTTTGAAGGAAATGAAAAATATTCAGTAGTATGTGATAAAGCGTTCAGACTTAGTCACTTTTTAATTCGTTGCCCTGATCATTTCAAATCACTTATTCTTTATTATTCTTTTTGTATTCGTCTCTTTCTTTTTTATTCCCCTCGGCCGTTTGGAAAGTCAATTTTTTTCAAGCGTAAGCTGTTCTACTACGAATTTCCTATTAATCAGAACACGCTGGGAACTATCAACGCCCATTCAGAAGTTCTTAATTTATTTTTAAATGTTCAGTTCTAGGACGTATCATTTTTCTCTCATGCGGGGAACTTATTAATCCTTCAACGTTGGTAGACTATTCTAACAAAGAATGATAAATTATATATCATAATTTCTTAGAATTGAAAAATTATAAAGTAAATCGAAATAATTACTTATTTCTGTTATATTGTCACCATTAATATTCAAATTTTAGTCATAGAGAGTATTTAGACCTATGTATGGTTGAATAATCTCTGATGAAAGGCCAATTTCGATTTTTATTTTATTTCATTCGAAGGAAAATAATATTATCGTTTTAATGGGGTGTTATTTATTTCTGCCGATTATTTAAACGTATTTATTATATGGCTACCGCAAAAAAAAGTTATAAATTTTATATTATCATTAAAGGCAATTTATTTCATGGAAATCTAATACTACCAAGCAATTGTTTTCCTTATATATATTGTATTTATTTATTATTCGTTGCAGTTTTTATGTAATCATCTCAAAAGGATATGAACATTAATTGTAATAATGCATCAAAAATTTATTACAATTTGATTAGTCATTTCTCAAAAGCCACTAAATTATCCGATTAATATTATCACATTTTCTTCGTTGATTTTTTTAATTCCGATATTACTTAGTCTGACAGAATGGGTGAAATATTAATTACTTGTTATTACACTTAAGATGGCTAACTCCTGTCATTATCCATCGGTTTTAGAAGATTTCCCTTAAGGGAAATCAGCTATTGAGGTTGTACTCATGGCGGAATTTTCGAAATTTTTCTTCAAATGTCCATCGATCCTACCTAGTAGATGACGTAAATGAGGTCCGTTCAAAAGTGTATATATATATTTGTCTGTTACCGCTCTAGCGGTTGCAATTTTTGTTTGATCGTTACCAAACTCGATATTTAGTCGTTTTATGTAACTAGAAAGATCAAGTTCATTAATGGCTGAATCGGACTAGTGGGAGGGGGGGGTTTAGAGGGGAGGATTTTCGAAAATTCGAAATATCTCCGTTACTATACGTCGGATCGAGAAATTGTACAGAATCAATATTATTGCAAATTACATACAGTTATTCTCTATCTTGAATATTAACGGAGATATTTGCATTTTTATTAAATCTTGGCGGCTAACGGACGGCGGAGTGACTTTCCCGCCAAAAGCTAGTTCGGCCGTTTCCTTAACTGTTCGGCTCTCGTGAAATTTCTCTATTGTAAAACATCGCGTGGGAAATTGCTTAGTTTACGCAGCCCCTGCGTAATAATAATAATGACTCACATCATTAGTGAGTCATTTTAGTACGTAGGAAATCTGCTTCAGTCCCTCTGTGAGAAACTGATTATAATTACATGAAGTGTTATTATAAATTATAATTACTTGAAGTTCTAAGTTCATTTATAATATGTTTATTTATAACTTTTACTTTTGTTATTGACTTTTTAAAGGTCAAATCACCTTTGATGTCACATCCATAAATAAACCATAAAAAATATATTTATAATTTAAAATGAACAGACTCTTTATTGAACAACAAAATAAAATTTAGCTCTGCTATGTGTTTGAATAGAATATAGAATCTTCAATATTTAATGTCAAGACTTATAAGGTACATGGATCAAAAACAATTTTTTAATATGAATAAAGTTTCATATTCATGTAGACTAACAACTCTTATATATAAGAGTATTGTTGTCTTTTGAGAAACTTTGTCCTGAGAGCAAGAAAGAGGCATGGAAAGACAGAACTGACTGCAAGGACTTGAGCGATTTCAAATTTCTTCTTTTCTACAGGACTTTTAACAGGTAATGTCGAGAAAATTCGACTTCAATATTGAGTTAGAGTGCCATCCTTCTGTGTCCTATAGATTGCATAAGGGAACCCGTAATAATGGTATTAGGCTAAGAATATGCTTTCTAAAACTTTAATGTATTTCCAATCTTACTTCTTGAGAGTCAGGGAGAATTTAAATCAGGAGCAAGGCATAATATTAAATTCTAAATAATAATTTATTAAAAATAAATAATTTTTTTTTTTATAAATTATCATACATACATCGGTTCAGAGTTTGAAACATATTTTGATATATAATCATTTGATTTTATCTTTAATTTTTCCCGTAACCTTCAATTTATAACTCAGTCATTTCCTGCAATTTAATATCCTGGAACCAGAAACCTGGTTCCAAGGTTACACTGCAAAATTTATTTATTTATCAAAATTTGCGTTTAAGATAAAATAAAAAAAAATCCTGTTGATATTACAGTGTATAGCGTAACAGTTTCTATTTGTGTACTCACTGCATGTTTCTTGTTTATAGGTCTTTTTTCAATGGCATATACGTGTCATTCATCCAAAAACATATTATTATTATTTATTAACGTCCACTTTTTGCAACTCAGACTAATTGGGACGGGTTATCTACAGGTTACCACCCTTTTCTAGCCAGGGTGGGATTTAGGATGTTATTTAATGAATTTCGTCACCAAATAATTTCCCTTGCTCAGGCAGCAAACCAACTCGCCACTCTAGGTTTACCATGTGAGATTGAGGTCAACGCTTTAACTCACATGGCTAACCTGAGCCCCCAAAAAACATATTAGACCCTCAACCAAACTTATGGTACTAACTATGATGATAATTTGTGACACGTATGTGATAACAATTCGTGCTATTTGTACCACAGTTTCCTACATAGTTTTATAATGACGCATTTCTTTAATTGTCTCAATAGGTATTGTAAAAAAAAGCTATTAGCAAACCCAGCTACGTATGAAATCACTAAGAAGGCTTATAGAAACAAATCATAAAGCTATTTGAACGAAGAAAACAGGTTAAAGTGGATTTATCCTCGGGACCATTTTGTTAGATTTATTGCGATTACCTCAGAGCCGGTTCAGCGCGCACATATAAAAGATTGACGCCATCAATTAGAACAGCCACGGCCATCAGAATAGTTGAAATATATTAATATAGCAATGGCCGCTCTATCCTGGATTAAAATAATGATCTACTCCTTCTAGCCTTATGATATATCACGCACAGCCACTGGGAGATTACATATTTTAAAAACCTAATAAGGGCTTCGGCTATAGCTCAAGAGCGTGTTGGTTTTCATCGCATCCGTTTGTCTGGGGGCCTGCGTGAGCGACAGACGGACCGACCGCTGTGAGACTTATAGTGGGGAGCTAGACCAAAACTTTTCTGGTGTCTCGCAGGGTAACACCTCACACTCTTATCTCACTTTCACACTCATTGATAAAACTCCAACGACACTGAGCCATTTATAAAGGCATGCTCTCCTCCCATTTTAACACTGTTCACAGAATAAAAAAAAAAAAAACCTTGCATGACACAATACAATTACTGAATGTGTGTTGATGTATGGGGTGTATATTTTATTTATATATTCGTTCTAGAGACTTGATATTTAATGATGAAAAGAAATAAAGACATTTGTAAAACTTTGGTGGCATCCTGTGACAGCCTATCAGCTTGTGTTATGTCACTTAAGTGATGGACGCAATAATACTCATGTTATTAACGAACCTTCCAATTTTTTCAGTTTGTTCAGGTGGTAAAACACTAATAATAAAAATTGTACTGTTCATTTTAGCAGATTTGCCTTGAGAGAAATTAGCCATTGAGGTTGGACTCAACTACATTTACTCGGCAAATCCCTTGGCAGCCTAAATATTTGAACAATTTCGTCCACTAAACTCGAATAACACACAAATTACTCGTTTATGTTCACCTGGAAATACAAACATTAAGGAAAGTGGAATCATCAGCAGATTAGTAAAAGGTTCTATAGACATACCAGACATTGACATAAACTATACAAACCACCAAAATGCATTGGCCGAATGCACTATAAGAGCAGTGGCAGGAATCGTGGGATAACAGGCATGGTAATAAACTAAGACAAATAAAACAAACAGTACAACAGGAATGACCATCAAGTAACAGGAGCACACGAAGAGAGGAAGTTACGCTAACCAGACTACGCATTGGCCATTCCTTGCGGGCACTTGATTACAAACAAGGACACACCGACTTGTAGACATTGCAACGAAACTTTGACTGTACGTGACATATTGACGTACTGCCGACGAAGAGATAATTCGGACATTCCAGATGACATAAAGGAACTTATGGCCGTTAGCAGTAATTACAGATACACAATCATTAAACATCTAAAAAACATTATTGTATACATCACACTGTTGTCTAAAATTACTATATGCTACTCATCACTTCTCTTCTACATTAGCAGGGTGCACACACTTTAATTTTATTAGCAGATTTCCCTTAAGGGAAATCAGCTATTGAGGTCATACTCATGATGTGAGTTTTGAAAAATTTCTTCAAATGTCCATCGATCCTACCCAGGAGATGACGAAAATGAGGTCCGTTCAAAATTATATATATATATATATATATATATATATATATATATATATATATTTGTATGTTAACGCTCTAGCGGTCGCAATTTTTGTTTAATCGTTACCAAACTCGATATTTAGTCGTTTTATGTAAAAAGAAAGATCAAGTTCGTTAACGGCTGAAATCGGTCCAGGGGGAGGGGGGGTTTAGAGGGGAGGATTTTCGAAAATTCGAAATATCTCCGTTACTATATGTCGGATCGAAAACGTGTATAGAACAAATCTTATTGCAAATTAAATTTACTATAAATATTGTTATGTACATTAATTCACTATCTTGAATATTAACCGAGATATTGGTATTTTTCAGTTTTCAGCCACCAGCAAACCGCCACTTCTACCAATGTTACATAAACAATACTCTGCTACATAATAAATCACATTATTCGAAGTTTAAATACCAAAAATTGTATTCAAGAGACCTTTATTATACGAGATACGTGCAAATATGTTCTGGAGATCCCCCCCCCCCTCCCGTCTTAAGGTTTTCGACTGGTAAAATTTGATTGATAGGGATAACAATTATTCTGACTCATTATTAATTACATTACTCGATATAGTAAATAGTTCTCAATAAAATTAATATGTTATATTCTGATATATTTCAGTAATAGTTTTTCTTTCCGGTGTGAAGCGGGCAGACCCGTTTGTTTACATTTCTAACCTAACGCTTCCTGTCGGCAAGTTATTGAAATTGGATGAATCATTTCTTATTTCCGTTTGTATTTATTCTCGGTGGTGTTGTGTTACCAGTATGTAGATTTATCTATTACTAAACTTCACGAGGGAAATCTGCTTAGTTTACGCAGCCCCTGCGTGACGGACTTTATTTTATTTGGTTTTCGCTTCTTTTTTTTCTCCCTTCTGTACTTATATTTTCATCTAAATTATTTTCATTACCCCTGTTTTAATACACTACAATATATTTTCTTATTTATACACTGGTATGCCAAAGAACTGTTTCAGGAGTCACCGTACTCCATAGTTCACTCCTATTCCCTTTTTCGTTTTTTTTTTTTTTGGAAGCTGTTTGCTTTTGTGTGCACACCTGGTTAATGAGTGAATTGTGGAACTCAATTAAATAAATGCATTTTTTTCGAAACTCAAATATTTAGCGAGTTATGCCTACTTTCTTGTTTTCAGTCTTATGCAAACCCACTCTTCTACTCATTGGAGGTTTTACATAGAAAATTCAAGGTGAGACGAGATCAGTAGTGTATCAAACCAACAGGTGGGAAATCTGGATATCTTAGCCCTTGAGTGACTGACATTAGTTCGGTTGGGTAGCTGACGTTTATGCATACGAAATACGGCGTCTCTCCATCAGAATGCGTTCTGGTCTAATGACGGGAATATCCAGGGGAGCGTTCTGCCTCAGAGCCTGAGGTATGCGATGCTGCTGGGGCACTAAAAGAAGCAAGAAGCGTAAGCAGAGACAGCGTGTTGGGGCCCGTAATGAGTGTAACACAGGCACGGCCGGCCGATAGCATCTGACCATTCGTCTCTGTATCAGAGGCGGATCGCACCATTGTGTCTTCATCGGCCCGCGGTATAGCTCCTCCTTCGCTTTACATACAATATTCCACCGTGACCTCCTCCTCCTCCTCAGATAAGCCCGGACAATGCTACCACTTTGTCTCTACGCCCAACTTCGCCACTCCCATCACTTTTCAATGCATTCGTTAACATTAAATTTGCCATCCCCGTCTTGCCTCTTAGATTTTACTTAACAGAGTTCCTTACCACCCCTTTTTTTTCTAGCTTCTATTCTACTTTGAATTCAATTCGAAAGTAGTATTATCACTTGTCTGAGATTCTTAATCAATCTTAATACTTAATTCTTTTTTCATCTACTCTACTTCTACATTCCTGAGAATTTGAAGTAGTATTTGTTACTAAAACTCAAGAGGCTGTCTAAATATAAAAACAACTTAGAACTTTACATCAGAAATATTTTTTTATGAATGGAATAAAATTGTAAAAGTAATAATTTCTTTATTTCTCATGTATGGTTAAAAGCCTAACAATTAATTATTTATGATTTACTTAAGGTGTATTGTATCATTAAGAAGGTTAAAATAGAGTATTTTCAGAATATTCCAAGGACTGTTCTAAAATTACCAAATGAAAGAATGAGCTTTATTTGCTTACAAAGATACATAAGTACCTTTATAAAAGGTAAAAAAAAAAAAAAAGTATTTTTCTAGTGAGCAAAAAAATAAAAGTGAAAAAAATTATCTTCGTAATTCCTATTTATTTCCGAGGTCTTGCATGAAGCCAGAATATACAAGAATATGATTCCTACGAACATTCGTGTAAATTCGACGCCAATTCTGAAAAATATTTGACAGTATTTGTTTTTAGCAGCTATTGAGGTCGTACTCATGACGCGATTATTTAATATATTTAAACGTTTTATGCAAAAAGACAGATCAAGTTCGTAAATGGCTGAAATCGGACCAGTTGGAGGGGGAGGGAGTTTAGGGGGGAGATTATCGAAAATTGGAAATATCTCCGTTGTCATACGTCGGATCAAAACATTGTATAAAACCAATCTTATTGCAAATTAAATTTACTATAAACATTTCTTCTCTATCTTCAATATTAACCGAGATATTTGCATTTTTTATTAAATGTGGGTAGATAGTGCACGAGTGAGTTTCCCGCCAAAAGCTAGTTCGGCCGTTTCCGTAACTGTTCGGTTGTCGTATGGAGATTTCTCTATTGTATAACTTCACGTGGGAAATCTGCTTAGTATACGCAGCCCCTGCGTGACGGACTTTTTTTGTATTTTTTTTTTTTTAAAGAAGTAATTTAACCACATTTACTAGATAATTTTTTTGTTGCTAATTAGATTTTTATCAATTAATATAACAGTAATGAAAAACATTTTTGAGGCAAAAAAATTATCTGTCACAGAGGGGCACCGTAAGTTGATTCCCGAAATGCAACTTGACAACAGAGCCTCCATTTATTTAGAACGGGCAAGAGAAAATCGAAATGCAGTTCTGTCAATGAAATGACTTCTTATTACAGCTTCGATAAATTATTCCTTCATAGTAAAGCCCAATTCTTACAAGATATTTATAGATTACTATGATTATAGAAATCTTAGTTTTAATTGGCGTTTGTAAATGAACCATATCTTTTCAATTTTGTAATTTTTAATACATAGACTGAGTAACAAATCTCTTTGTTAATTCTGTATTACGTCATTTCTTAATGGCATACCTCTCTGACTGCACAAAATATTCAATTTCCAACCTTTAGCTACTAGTTGAGTAACTTGCAAATGATAAAATCATTGGAAGTAATAAATAGCTTGATCCTACCAACAATAGCGCCAACAGCTGATTTATATGTCACTTGCAGTATAAGCGAGTCCATCTTGTTTGCCGCTTGTATTTATTTTTTTCGTATTGATTTGTGCCTAAATAAAGAATATTTAAGTAGATGAATTAAAGCTTTCGTAAGTTTTCAAAATAATTATTGAAGTACACGAAAATTAATACTAATGCTGTGTCCTCGTATAATAATAATAATACTAATATAAAGATAGACTATTGTACCATATGAAGTACAAATTTCAACATCAATTAAGTATAAAAAAATAGTCTATTAATGCTAGGTTAATTATTTTAAATGAAATTATAAACTTTGAACTCTACTCTTTTTTCGCAGTATATCAGAATAAAGTATGATTACCATTGTGGGGGACTATTTCAAGTCTGAATTACGCACTTGCACTTGCCATAAATAAGAGAATCGTATAAATCTCTTCCGAAAATCTTGGCAGTTAATTGATTAGTTGATGGGATGAGTCCGAAAATAAGTAGCACTAAGCAAGTACTTCTATGAAATAGTAAAAAAAAAGTATAAATTTTCAAAGACAATGGAGTTTTATTATTCTTTCAACTTCACACTAATATCGTGGCAATGGGACATAACAGTGCGGTTATCTCTTTTACTAGGGAACTTTGTTACATACACTCTAGCAGTATATGTAACAAAGTTATATTTTAATAGCCAAGCCAGACTAATGCTCCGATTCACTAAATATTTTATGTTTGCAGGGCGAGCCTGGAGAAGCACATACAGCGCCACGACGGTAAGAAGTTCCCTTGCACGGTGGATGGGTGCATCTTCAAGGGTAGGTCTGCAGCTGAGTTAAGGGTGCATAATAAGACCCATGGCTCCCTCAGGGACTACCACTGCACCGACTGCGAATATTCGGCCAAGACCAGAGGACAATTAGCCAAGTAAGTCACAACCTAGACTCATCACATCCAAATCTAATGATTTAATACTGATTCTGACGAATAAATGTTACATTGATGATATAATTATATAATCGTTTGACGGTTTCAGGCTGTGTATACAACACACTCTAAACACAAAAAGTTCCTTAAGCAGGGCCGCGTAAACCAAGATTCACCATGCTGAAAAATGGCACGCATGTAACGTTACTTCGCATTCTAGTCTACATTTCAGCAATAGTAAGGGCTTTTTGTAAACAAGACTTGGAATACACACACACAAAATATATTTGAGTGTCTGTGACGGAGTATAATAAGAACGAATGCCTATTCTTTCCGTTATTTTAGAGACTGGGGCTTGTTATGTTTCCACCAACGGGAACAGTATATTTCTTAAGCGGGGCTTTCCTAATAGACCTATTCATTGTTCAGATTTATACATTTTCACTGTTATTCGATTTAATTTAATACTAATTTCTGTTTCAGAGAGCATTATCTATTTTTTATATAGTTTTTGTTCTTATCAGTTTATATACAGGATAAAAGAATATTTTTTGACCCATAAGATAAGAAAATATTTTTTTTCATGTAGTCATTTATTTGATCCCCAACGCGTTTCGAGTGTCACTACTCCTCAAGGGGTTATTTAGCCATCAGTAAAAATTAAAAAGAATCCTTATATTATAATATACGAAATATACATATTATATAATTCATTCGTCGTAAAAGTCATAATTGGCTAAAAACCTTTTGGGACGTCTTTAAATCAATTGAGCTAGGAAACTATAGGCTATAGTATTATGTAATATATTTCATATATTATAATATAAGGATTGTTTTTAATTTTTACTGATCTCTACATAGCTCCTTGAAAAAGTGTAGTAATACTCGAAACGTGTCGGGGATAAAATTAATGACTATATGAAGAAATGTTCATTTTTTGACCTTATGGCTCAAAAAACATTCTTAAATAATACATGGTCAGTGTATATATATTCTTATTCGTTTGTGACGATTATCAGAGTTTCTCGAGCTGCGTATGTTTCCATATCTCCGTGTTACGTTTTGTCATTATATTTATTTGTTTATAATTCTACCTTTACTTGACTTATAGAATGTTTGTATAATCTAATCCTTCGGCACTAGCACCCCTCATTTAAAGCCTAATCTCCTTTTAGGAAAACTCCTTGGATTGCCTGAGTCAAGAACTGATATCTCGAACTGGAGATGTGCTCTTAACGAGCACATAAAGTCTCAACTTAATTGAGTATCGCTGACAGGAGTTGTGGACTGTAGGTGGCGCCACAGTTTGGGTGTTAATTGGGACTGTTCCAAATTTATGAATTCCTGTAAATTATTTGGGGGATGATCGGCCAAATAATTGGTATAATCCATTAGACTAATTTGGCTGTGGGGGGGGGGGGTTCAGAACGGTTGTTGTATAAGCAGTAAATCGAGAGATAGGGCAGCTGTTGGGTCTGCCGCAGTTAGCGACACCTGGCGGACATTCAATCCACTATTGGCCGCGTCGGCATCTGGGGATAACTGTTCCTAGTGTGCTTGAGTTTATTAGCGCAGCTCTACCTGAGCGGGGAATGCTCAAGCAATGGCTTCAAATGCTTACAGAATACATTGCAACTCGACTCTCTAATGACTATTGCTATGCAGACCTGCTTGCTGTGTCATCCTTGCTATACGCTTATAGCATAAATAGCTGCCATTATCATAGAAGGTGCGCACATATCCCAGCAGATAACTTTATTACTCTCCGCCAATAGCAATGACATCTATTCAACCCTAATTAGAATAATTTACACCAATGAGGTTAACAGTAATCTTACATCCTTAAAATCGAAGGAAGTTGGAGAACATGTAGACGTGGGATGAGGGAAAAAATAAAATAAGCAGTTGGATTTTCAATAAAAGTCCTCAGGGCTCTTTTGTCTGAGAATATAGCCGTTCTATTCAGTAAATACATTAGTATACGCTTATTCCAAACTACACATTTTAAGAGCCATTTCTACCGAATTTATTTACTTTCAGAAGAGTGACCCTTTGCACATGGTACACACTGTGGAAGTGTTAAATATTTTATTTTTTCACGGCAGTGTTGTTGGTAATGAAGAATAATATTGTGTACTTGGAGATAGAAAAAGACGTCCAGTTCTTCACAAGTTTTTTTTATTTCAGCGCTTGATTGACTTGACGTTGTTGTTTTTAGGTGCATCTCTGAAGATGGAGATAATTGTCTTCGAAAGCGCTTAGCGCTGAAATAAAAAACTTGTGAAGAATTGGAGGTCTTTTTCTCTCTCCAAGTTAAATATTTTATTTGATTTTATATTAATGTCTGTAGTTTAATTTTAGCAGCTTTCTCTTAAGGGAAATCAGCTATTGAAGTGGTATTCATTTTCGAGAAATTTCATCAAATGTCCATCGATCCTACCTAGTAGCTGACAAAAATATGGTTCATTCAAAATTATATATATATATATATATATATATATATATATATGTGTGTGTGTGTGTGTGTGTGTGTGTGTGTGTGTGTGTGTGTGTATGTACTTGTCTTTTATCGCTTTAGTGGTCGCAATTCTTGTTTGATCGTTCCCAACCTTATTTAATCGTTTTATGTAAAAGATAAGATCAAGTTCGTTAATGGCAGAAATTGGACCTGAGGAAGGGGGTTAGTGGGGGAATTTTAAAATTTGAAATATCTCCGCTATTATAAGTCGAATCGAAAAATTGTACATAATCAATTTTATTGCATACTTAATCACCTATCAATTTTGTTATGCACATGTTCTCTATATCATGAATATTAACCGAGATAATTTCCATTCCTACTCAGTTATTATTAACAATATTCTGTTATATCAAGAACCACTTTATTCTAGGCTTATATACCAAATATTGCACTTTATTATGCGAGTTACATGCAAATCCGCTGTGTAACGACGTCATCAATTAAGATTTTATTTGATTTTTTGTCACCACCAAAGATTTGTTATTAGCAGATTTCCCTTAAGGGAAATCAGCTATTGAGGTCGTACTCATGACGGAATTTTCGAAAAATTTCTTCAAATGTCCATCGATCCTACCCAGGAGATGACGAAAATGAGGTCCGTTCAAAACTATATATATATATATATATATATATATATATATATATATCTATATATATATATATATATATATATATATATATACATATATATATATAGACATATATATATATGTATTTGTCTGTTAACACTCTAGCGGTCGCAATTTTTGTTTAATCGTCACCAAACTCGGTATTTAATCGTTTTATGTAAAAAGGAAGATCAAGTTCGTTAACGGCTGAAATCGGACCAGTGGGAGGGGGGGTTTAGAGGGGGGGATTTTCAAAAATTCGAAATATCTCCGTTATTATGCATCGGATCGAAAAATTGTATAGAACCAATCTTATTGGAAATTAAATTTACTATAAATATTGTTATATGCATTTATTCTCTATCTTGAATATTAACCGAGATATTTGCATTTGTAATCTGCATGTTCGGACTTTCCGCCGAGAGCTCTGGTGGCCATTTCCATAACTATTCGTCCCTCGTGAATAGGTTTAGAGGTTAGGTTAACTGTTTTTTGGGGCTAGAAACTTCTGGGTTATTACGCCCTAAATAATGTTTTAGGTTTAGAGGTTTCTTACTACTACAGTTGTTATTAGGCAGATTTCTCTATTGTAAAACTTCACGTGGGAAATCTGCTTAGTTTACGCAGCCCCTGCGTGACGGACTTTTTGGCTGAAATTGGCATGGAATAGTAGGGGTTAGAGGGGGATTGGAAAATTCAAAATATTTCCGTTATTATGAGCCGATGTAAAATATTATAGGACCAATCTTGTTAAATTATTGATGCTCTACAATTGTTGTTCTATGCATTATTTCCTACCTCAAATACTACTCGAGTTATTCTTACTTTCTTTTTTCAGTTCTCAGGAACCTACCGATACACCCGGCCCTCCTCCTCCTCCTGTTCCTCGGTTTTTTACATATAAATAGAGAATATATGATGAGATGAGGTCACAATTATACTATACCAGCCCGTGGGAAATCTGCTTAGCAGCCCCTGCGTGACGGATTTTTTGAATAAGTGCGTGAAAATGAAATACTTCTTAGAACAGCTCAGGGCGTCGACTAAGGTCTCTGCGGATAAACACAGATAAGAAGTTATAATGATAAAAAAGAAGGAATGATGAGGAATTATGTTGCAGGTGCTTCAAATGTTACTACGACATTGAAGTAAAAGAGATCGTATACTGTACTATTTTTTTTTTCATGGGTTAGTTTCTATGTATCTCAAAAATCAAAAAATAGATGTCAGTAATTATACTTGGATTATAACAGCTTCCAAACACTTCCTTTACAAATCTGAGATCATCAGTGATAAATCATAGTTAAATTTATTCAAATACACCGCTTTATTTCATAATCATGTAATAAAATGATTCATTCTTTTGCTTTACACATGTAACTTTTTATCATATGTTAAATAAAGTGTATTAATACACCATAACTCTCCCCCTCTAAAGAAACTGGGAAAATGTGAAAAAAGCATAATTGCGCGCAATATCACACTCAACAAAAGTTCTATTTTTAGAAATCAGGTTTCGAACTTGACTAGCTTTCACCTCATCAGCTAAATTTCCAAGAAATATCTTTGTTGTGTGAGTATTAGGACCTTCACGGCTTGTTGCAGCTTCCACATGCACTGGCTGTCCAGTAACAATGTACCCATTTAAATTCTGTATTGCATCTCACCCGGACTCTTCATTTTCCATATGGACAAATCTAAGTATCTTCACAAATTTTAGTTACTCGCATTTTTCCTTTCTTCTACCCCAACTGTACCATTTGGGGGATTCTCCCATTATTTTTTAATCTTCGTCGCCAATGTAATATATTCAAATGCACCACTTTATTTCATATCCATACAATACAATGATTTATTCTTTTGTTTCACACATGTGACTTTTTATCATATGTTAATTACAATGTATTGATATTCCACAGCTTACGTAGGAATGCATATCATTTTAATATACCGTCGTTTATGGAAGCTGAATTGAAGAATTTGGCAGCAAACACTTTGCCTACTGGTGAATTTCTTATCACTTTCAATTTAAGCACCCATGGATATAGGTTTAAATGTAAGAAGGTCCGAATGTCTGAGATATCTTCGGAAGCGTAGAGGTCCGGCCTCCCCACGAGGGGCCTGGAGGTATGCGAGCAGCTCCCCGAAGCCGAGCAAGAATCCCGAGCTCTCGGAAGGAATGTCCGCACCAGCCCGAAATACGACTGCATTAAGAAAGTTCTTGGTTATGGCTGCCTCAGACCCCGAGTCATATCTCTCGCCGGCTCTTCTCAGGGCCACCCACTTCCTTGGATTAGACTGGCTCTTATCTCCGGAGGCAGTCGGAAAACCCCAAATGTTTGTTATGCCGGCCATACCTCCGCCCAACTTTCCCTTCCTCCGCCAGGGGGTTCGGCCTAACAAATATCTACATGATATTGAGAAACATATAATTTTTCTCATGTAGTTTGTCTTTTTATGAAGTAAGTAAGAAAAAAATTCGATATGAAATATTATAAGTAGTTATCAATGTTGGATGACCATATGTGTTTTGTATATCTTTTCATGCCAATTAGCTAAATAAATGGAAATGATAAGAAATATTCTGGGAGTATTCCATCATTCGTATTGTTTTCCCGCATTTTTCTGGAAACAGTTGGAACTTGTAAGCTATTTTAGAATGTATACCCGTTATTCAGACGTTGGCGTCAATTGATTCCTCTTCCTTCTCTATTTTGTAACACATTAACATCCATAAGTATAGTTATGATGGTGACTGCAATTTTTATTATTATTATTTATTATAAATAAACTCATTTATTACTGAAGGAGTGTGAATATTTGAACTTCTGTGATCTGTGGATAACGCTTGCCAATGATGTCATTAGTTGAAACTATAGTATAGAAGGAGTTTCGGAACATTTATTTCCTTTATCAAAGACTGATGGACTAAAATTGTCAATTTTAGGTCCTATTTTAGCCAGTTGGTGTTTAAACGTATACCTACACACCCAATATTAATGGCTAAAATTATATGTCAACGGAAGAGTAAAATAATAAGTGATATCGTTATGTAGCTGGCTTAAAGAGTCTTTTACACAGCTGCTTATCATTAACTCGCAATAATCACTAGCAACATTGTTGTTTTAGAGGTCAACAACTCATGTGACGGAAATCTACAAATACTGATAGAAATCGCCACACTAATGATACACTGAAGATCCCATATGTGAACCAATGCATTAAAATGATTCCACAAATGCAGGCATTGATTTCTGTAACGTGATCGTCAAGTACTTTGCAAGACATTTTCTACCAACGTTTCCATGGACATACTCCTTGCTTCCTCAGTGCTTATGATCTGATAAGGAGGGTCCTATGCCATGCATTTTATTTTCTTGTTTTGTCCTGTACCGGGGACGGAGTCGTCACGCCCATTAGTCAAATCAGATTGGTCATTCAAATCTCTATTTGGTAGTCTCTCTTTATCTTTTATGTTTGCTGAGTTTATCAATTTCCAATGCCTTTCCTTGTAATCCTTTCGTAGTAGTTCGATACTTACATCAAAATGTTGAGATAATTGGATATCACTAATGTGATTGGATGTGATGTGAATGTGATTGGATATCACTAAGATTTGGACTATAATTGGATATCACTAATGTCGTAAGGGATTATTGGTTCTCAGGTAGTATTGCCATTGAGGTTTAGGCGAAATGAATAATAATTAGAATCCTTTTAAGTGTTTTAACATTCTACGTATATAAATATTCTGCAAGCGTCTGGTAAAGAGAATTTACTAGAAAAGAAGGCAGATTTTGGCCCAGAAATGCATAGAGTACCTAAAGGGAGGATTGATTTTTCCCAATCAATTTGATCTCATTATATCCCAAGATGATTAATCACGGCTTATACATATTTTGGATTTCGTTTGTAAAGTGTTGCACCCATTCTGGAAGAAGTCGAAGTACACTCTCCTTTTAAAACAATCAAGCCAATAGTTATTCATCAATAACATCAGCGATTTTAAACAGACACTTCAAGAAATATTAATTATTCAGCATCGGAATACAAAGACATTTCGTTGAAAATAAGAGTTTCATTCTAAAAGTTCTTAGAGATCCACAGAACCTACCTGCTGTGCCAAAATGTTTGGTATTTAAGACAATATCAAACCGATTCTTAAACCAGAAGGATTTATGTGGAAGATTCAATAGATATTAGTAAACAGTTGGTCTTGGAATTTCACCCATATATGAGCACACACAAGTATATCCCTCTATGACGCTTCCGTTCAGTGCAGGAATACTCACTCAAAAATTGGCAAGTGTATTTCATTGAAATACTTTAACAGCCCTGTTTAAAATTCAACCCGGGGGGGGGGGGAGAAGAAAACCAAAATTCAAGAAATATGTGAAATAAGAACAGAAAACGAAGGCCCTCAACGAAAATGATGACTATATTTCTTTCTATAGTTTGTAAATAGGACTGAAGGACTAAGGAAATTAATCATTTCAAAAATTCCATGACTAGTTTAAACACTCTAACATTTTGTATTATTAGAATTTACTCTAAATGTAATATTTACATTGGTCTTTGGTTTAAATAATTGTAAATTTTACATATAGTGGCGGTTAGCTCAAGCATTTAAAAATAAAGTTTTTTTTGTTTTTTTTTTAAATGTTATGTTATTTTTCATAACCTTCGAGATTTATAGTTTGTAAAATTGAAAATTTCCTTTTGAAATAAATTGGTAAACGGAGAGGGTAAAATCCATTTTTCTATGATGAAATTAATATATTTCATTGGCAAAACACCACACCCGCTATCTCGGAAAAGAATATAATATTTCCAGTATTGCTTGGTACCTTGATGTATATGTACCTGCCAAATGATTTTACAAGATTTTTCTAGTACTGTCATCACCGTGTAATAGAGTGTTTCGAATACTTGTTCAGTATTCGAGTGGAACAAGAAATAGAGCCAGAAACCCTTGTCATAATATGCCACTAAGTTTACCAGTTATGTCACAGAATTAAGTTTACTGAATCCTAAAATAATTCAATTCCAGTTTAGCTATATTTGAGCCTAAATGACCATCATGAATTGAAAACCACTCGAAACATGTGCAGGGGGAAACGCAAGGAAATTATAACCCAGTAATCCATGAATGTGTTCCACCTCAATTAGCAAACCTTTCAAAAAGGCTGCTAATTTCAGGAATTAAAGATAGATAAAACATAATTAACAAGAGCAGATTATTAAATGCCAAATGCAGACATTAATGTACTGAACGTGAAAATGCGAGGACTTCCAGCTTATCCCATACGTTAAAATTTATTTTCAAATTCCTAATTACTTCTTGTCTGAATATTTATTTGAAAACCTTTCCCGAACATTCACTGGGTTTTACTGTAATCCCAGAAAAACTTGACTCGTAAAATGGAATCCGGATTCATTTATTCCTCTTAAATGCATTTGTAATTGTGTTTATAAACGAATTCGCTTCGTTTATTATTCGTTAATTATTGCGGGCCTAATGATTTTTCCTCAGGCATAACAAATGTAATTTTATAAGCTGCTGAACGAATAATTGAATTAAGGAAAATCTCACCCCTAACACAGTGTGCTCTGGTTCACTAGAAAAGTATGTGGTGGTTTTAATAAATGATTATATGGTTTATAAAAGTAGAAAGTTGTAAAATCTTAAATATTTACATGGGACGTTTCGTCGCCTTTGACTACTCTTATACTGAATGAAAATGGTTTTGACTTCTCTTCCACTCCCACAAGTTGTGCAACACGGCGTTGTTTTTTTTTTTAAATTATTTAACTTGAATTACTCCATCGGAAAGCTAATTCCTTTTCTGGGTAAAATAAATAACTCTGATAAATGTTAGGAAACTATGACTTAATTTAGGTAAAGAAAGTGAGGTTGAGCGCGGTGGATATTAATAAACTTCTTACTTCAACCGAAAAAAAGGAAAAATTCCTCGTATTAGGAATCATTTGGGCTTATCGATAGTGGCTTTTAAACCCGAGACTCGTCTGCTGCCAATATAAACATCTGCTGAATACCGATACATTTGCTTGAATAACCGGAAATTATTGTTTCTTTAAACAACGTGATACGAAGTATATACATACTTCAGATCAGAGAGTATTGATTGCAAAATATCAGCAATTTTGAAGGTATTTAGGCCTAACATTCGCAGATTATGCAGAAGGCTTTGTAGTATTATACTTAACCAGCTTTAAAATTACAAGTCCTTTTAACTCAAATGTATTTTACTGTAACTATATTTATTCCTGTTCGGTATTAATCCAGAACGTTATATACAGCATTATAGGCTTTATAACTTATATTATAATTATAACTAGAACTTTAGCAACATTGAAGAATTCTGTGTATGAACATATTCTCTGGAGTCATATTATGTTTGCTATTGAATATGACTGGAAACTAATTTACCAACACAAAAATATAATATAAAACAATTCTGTTCTAACCAAGCATGGATTTCAAATTATTATACAAATTCCACAGCCTTTCTGATTTACACAAGTTCCCTATAGGGCATTCCACTACCAATCATAGCTTTACATTGAATACATTAATTACCATATGAAACACAATCATATTTAAAATTTCACCCATATATTTATAACTTGGGTTTAAAATTTAATCGACATAAATGATAAGTTACTTATCAGGCCAAAGTGATAATATACCTTCCTGATCATAGAGTATTTTGTGAAAAATTAGCACTGCAAATGTTTTTGAATTTTATATAATATTTGTTAGTTTTATTTATTTTTTTGACATACGTTTTTTGTTATATCTGCTTAATTGTAACCGATCATGTAGAGGTTTACCATCCTGGTCTTATAGTGTTGGACAAAAAGTTTTATTTAACGAGTTCACCCCTAAAATGTCTGTTGACCCCCGAAAATCGGCCGCACACTTTAGGATAGCCAATATATTCCACAAATACTAACATATCTAAAACACATCAACATTTACAAAAACATATAATACAAAATAGAATAGGTCTACAGCGTACCTAAAAAGATTTAAAAGAGTTAACTTTTATTATATTCTTTAGACAAAGCACGGATATGAGAAAGAATCAGATATTAAAGAAATATTTTCCATAATATAAAATAAAAAAAAGGTAAGCACATGAAGGAGTAAATATATCATCCTAATAATGCCAATCACCATCACTGTGGGCACAAAACTAAATAAATAAAATATGAAAAAAATAATATAAATGTACTAGTATATAGGAATAACATAATTTTTTTATTAAAACCATTTTAAATTGTTGTCTTTATTACTAGCCTAATGTTTATTAATTGTCTTTATTACTAGTATTTAATGATTATTTGTTGTACTCAATTTTTTATTTGTTGTTTCAGTTTTTGTTATTTTTCTATAATTTTGTTTTCATTTTACATTTTGAAACTTTGAGCCGAATCGCCAAGAAGCGGGTGCTCCTGTATAAATAAATAAATAAAAAAATAAGGATAATCAAGTGAATAAGATCATAGCCTTAATTCACATGGCAAATTTGAGCCTCAATTTTTTAATATTTAAAGTTAATGTAACATATTTCCTTATAAATTTAATATGTTTTTGAGGGAGGGGGGGGGGTTAAAGAGGTTCATAATGCGCTTCTTTCAAAATGTGTAATATTTAAACGTTTGTCGCATTTTGTAGTGATGTCATATTACATATATGAACAATATCCTAATGTTTTGATTGCCAATTATGTCAGAACTAGCACATGCTACAGAAGACTTTAACCAAGATTCTATGACGAAATATTTTAAATGTTTACCTCATTCATTTTTATCGAAGTTACACCTTGCGCTTAGTAAACATTTAAATTTAAAATAAATTAAAAAATTGTTTTTCTTCTTAATTTACTTGTCAAGAAAGTAATTTTCTGAAATAAAGCAATACGGAGAATAATATTAAAGGAACGTAAAGTCGAAAAGTGTAAATTAGGGAGTAAAAAAAAAATGACTTCCCCTGAAGTTTATTGATGAAATTGAAAGCGTCAACCTCATTTCGAAATGAGGTTCATAATTAAGTTCGAGATTTGTGTAATTATTCGAAATTGTTTTGGCTATTGCTCGCTTTGATCTCAGGGTTATGGGGAATGCTCAACCAGAAAATGAAGGTGCCAGCTTTCTGAGCTAATTGGTGCTTAAATAGTAGCTGGATTAACGTCAAATACTCGACAAGGAAAAAATACTAAAAAATGAAAATGAAAATAATAAATAAATAATATTTGTTTATAACTTTGCTTTCGAAATAAACGAATATAAGCATTAGGTTTATATCACATATTTTTGCCTGTCCTTTTCAGTAATGACAATACGAAAGTCTTGTAAGCTAGTATTTTTATTCCTCCAGTACATACTTCACTATGGTTGATCTATATTTTCAATCCCTGTTATTACAGATTAAGTGGGGATGTTTCATTTTATTTAAATGTAGTCATTTTTTGTTGTTTATTTAAACAGTATTTGGTTAACCCTCCCCTTCGCAACAATTATGTTGGCGAACGTGATCTTGCCTATGGGATGAATGACACGAAACTATATTTATTGTGAGTGCATATTCGTCCCTTTTGGGAATACTAGTAGTATAACAATTGTATGTAAGCCCACTTTATTTCTACTTGGGCTGTAGTTTTGGAGAAAAGCTCAGTCTCAACACTGAAGATGCCCTTCTAAGGAACGAAACTGCTCCCCCAATAAATAGCTTGTAGAAGACAACTATTGATTTATTTTTTTATTAGCAAGCTTCTCTTATAGTAAATCAAATATTGAGATTTTACTAATTAAAATATTCGAAAATCTCATTCAAATAGTTGACGAAAATTATTTTTATTTTTTATTAACCCCTACTTTTATTATATATATATATATATATATATATATATATATATAAACACACACACACACACACACACACATCATATAATCGTTATTCTCCGTTATTATGAGTTGGATCGAAAAATGTTATACAATAAACTTGTTGGAAATGCAATATTCTCCACAGTTGTTCTATACATTTTCCTATAACTCGAATATGAACGGGATTGTAGTATTTTTTCAATTTTCAATTAACCCCCCCCCCCTCCCAATTTCTAATCATGGAATTTTCACTTAAAGCTGAACTTAAACTTAAATTTTCACTTAAACTTTATCAATATAAATCTTCATGTTGTTATTAAGATGGAAATATAGATTAATATGAAGGATGAAGTCATGAGCATGCCATTGCAGCAGTTGGGATTTCAACTTAGTTTACTTTTGTAATTTAATTTCGCATACACATCGTTACATACCGTTTTTCTCTATCTTGAATATTAACCGAGATATCGGCCTTTTATGGTTTCTAGCCTTCAGTAAACCCCCACTCCTACTCAGGTCAAATTAACAATAAGTTGTTATATAATGGACCCACTTTATTTGAAGCTTACACTGAGCTAAATACATAGTTTGATGACGTTATTAATTAAAATTTTGTAGTCATGAAAAAATGTTTATTTTGTCTACACCTTACTCGATATTTAACTGTTACATTCAAGTCTGAAGATTAATTTGTTAGGGGCTGAAATCGGACGAAGAATAGGGGAGGGGGAATTAGAGTAGAGGGATAGAAATATTGGGGGGGGGGGGGTAGAGGGGGAAGGAATTCGAAATTTCAAAATAATTCCGTTATTACGTGTCGGATAGAAAAATCTTATAGAAACAATCTTGTTAAACAATTGATGACAATACAATTCTTACTGCGTTTATTTTTTTGGGACTGAAATATTAAGAGAGTTAGTTATTAGTACTTTACTGTTCCCAGCCTTCCGTAAACCCCCCATTACTAATCATCTAATTTTAACTTGGGAATAGAGAATATAAGGTGAGATGAGGTCGTCAGCGTATCATATTGTAGTACATAGGAAATCTGCTAAGTTTACGAAGCCCCTGCGTGACTGACTTACTTTTAACAGATTTCCCTTAAGGGAATGACGAAAATGAAGTCCGTTCAAAATTGTATATTTGTGTGTTAACGCTTTAGCTGTCGTAATTTTTGTTTGATCGTCACAAAACTGGATATTTATACGTTTTATATAAAAATAAAGATCAAATTCGTTAACTGTTGAAATGGGACCGTGGTGAGGGGAGGGGTTAGAAGGGAATTTCGAAATATCTCCTTTATAATACATCGGATCGGAAAAAAAAATATACAACAAATCTTATTGCAAATTAAATGTTCTGTAAATATTGTAATACGTTTTTATATATGTATATATGTGTGTGTGTGTGTGTGTGTGTGTGTGTAATATATTTGTCTGTTAACGCTCTAGCGGTCGCAATTTTTGTTTAATCGTTACGAAACTCGATATTTAAACGTTTTATGCAAAAAGACAGATCAAGTTCGTTAATAGCTGAAATCTCTATTTTAAAACTTCACGTGGGAAATCTGCTTAGTTTACGTAGCCCCTGCGTGTCGGACTTTATTTTAGTCTTCCGTCCAGTAGACCCCGACTCCTACTCATGTCATATTAACTATAAGCAATTATGTCATGAAGCACTTCATTTTGAGCTTAAATACCTATTATTGTTCTCATTGAACTTTTACTTTTGGAAATAAATGCAAATAAGTCCGCGGACTTTTACTTCCCTTTTAAAGTAGTGCCCGAGTTGCCTATTATAAAGTGTGTATTGCCACCGAACGGTAGAAGCGAGTGCGCCAGGTCGGTGAGTAGGTCGGTATAAAGGACTCGCCTCACTATTGGAATCAATTATAAGTTATTGGATGGTAGGTGGCTATCTACCCTCACGGACTCACGACTCTCATCCTTTATTTTGAACACTGATCCCAAGCCGAAGATTGTCACTTTAATTAGTGTAGGCTCGGATATCCCACGTTCTAAACCACCAACAGCACTTCTTTCCCCGTTCAACGTTCATCATCGAGTTCTTTTCAGGGATTTATTAAATCCACTACCTCCGCTGTGTCAAAAGTACTATTAAGGAGTGGACATCGAGCCATAGGAGTACTAGACGGGAGGAAGTAGTTCTTGCCAGACTCAGGATCGACCACACATACCTGACACACAGACACTTAATGATAAGAACTGATAACACTATATCTAAATACTGCAACAAGCATCTTACGATAAAACACGTACTGACAGACTGCATCCAACGAAAAAACCTTCACATACCCTACGATATGACAGAACTATCAACTGACAGCACCCAATACGGTATATTCCACAAATACTAACATATCTAAAACATTTACAAAAACATATAGTATAAAATAGAATAGGTCTACAGCATATATAAAAAGATTTAAAAGGGATAACTTTTATTATATTCATTTAGACAAAGCACAAATATGAGAAAAAATCAGATATTTAAGAAATATTTTCCATAATATAAAAATAAAGTACAAAAAAGGAGTTCATGAAGGGTTAAATATATTATTCTCACTACCCCTTAACAATTAGAGATCTCGCCAATCGCCTTCGATGTGGGGTACAAACAAAATTTTAAAAAAATCTCTTAAACATACCTAAATCAGTCTCACATATAGTTAATTCTGTACTGCCAATATACCCTCATAAATCAGTATTAAAATATTAAATCCGAATTGGTTTTATGCCAAATTTATTTCGATTTCCTACTAGGCATGGCCATTTGTTAGGCTTGGTCAAAATAAAATCCTTACCACTCACTGGCTAGTAACTTATAATTTATTTGACGCACTTGATATATTTCTAAACGAGTTTTACAACTCTTGAGAGTTCGGCGCCTATTAACAAGGAGCTGCGTTTACTAAGAAGATTTCCCACGTAAGTCACAAATACGTTCTATTCTCTGTCCCACGCTTTTTAGAAAGCTTTGTATACTTATCCTCTATGTAGAAATCGAAATTTAAGCATGACTTGAGGTCCAGGGATAATGAATTACTGAAAATGTAGAAGCACTAAATGCTATTTTATATTACATTTATAGAAAACATTGTACTTTTCTTCAGACTATTTTCAATGGTGCATTGTATATCTTCTCTAGAAAATCTTCCGCCTTATTTAATTTCGGACATTAACGACGAAGATCTTAAATTTTACATGGGATGTCTAAATATCAATTTTGGCTATAACAAAACAAAAATTACAGACGCTAAATCGTTGAATATATATATATATATATTTTCACGTATTAAGAATATGTATTCAGAATATTTGCCTATTCTTAGTTCTCTGGGTTTTTGAAAAATTTATTTATATTCTTTAAATTATGAAATTTACTCTATTAATAACAATAATATAAGGTAAATATTTTTGCAATAAATGTAGAATCTTAGGATAAAGCATATAGTGTCAAATTAATTAATTAGTAGAATTTTTGAAAAATAAAGTCCTCATTTTCCTTGAGGGAATTCCTCAAGTTGGATGTTCCTTACATCTGCCTCTATTTGTCATATTACATTAAAAAGGAATATTTTTATATAGTACAATTTAACAAAATTGTCACTCTCTAAAGGTTTCTGTCAAGTTTAAAAAAAAATAATAATAAAAAAATAACAGACAGGTGTTGTCCTTAAGAAAACATCTGGCATCGTTAGCAGTTTAGATTCATTATCTAGTTCTCTGAAATATGACGATATAATCCTTTATTTGAAGTAACACATTACTTCATATTTAAGCGTTATAAAATGTGCTAAAAATATTTGATTAAGTTTATGTTTAAATTATTTAATATTTATTTTTTTAAGTGCTAATATAAGGCTGCTATTCATTTATACTTACGAATACATTTATAATTTTTATCATCTGAAGTTTTTATCCTTTTTTCTAATGTTTGTTTCTTATTCTGGATTTTGGTTTGATAAGTATATTGTTAGTATTCTTTTAATGTAATTATCTTTTAATGTACGCATATGTATGATATAAGATATCATTTTTAGAAAGAACTTCGAACTCTCGAACTTTTTCTGAACCCAAACTGTATAGTATACGCTTAAAATAGCGTAAATGGAAATTGAAATCGAAAGTGTCTAATATTTTGGTCAGTGGTCTTGAAAGTAGTTGTCATGGAAGTAATCTATAGTTTGAATGTTTGCCGAAGATAGGCGGAGATAGCCGAATGATTAGAAGTAGATAAAGAGATAGTTGGAAGTCATTACCTCGCCGGCCTAGGAATAAATCAGGAGGACGACAAAAAGGAAGGGAGCTATACAAGTCTTAGTCTTATCTACTATCTTGGTTGGGTCGTGGCATGGCGGTCGGCGCCATCTTTGTCGACTCAAATCTAGCTTCCAAGTTAGCAAACTTCAGTTATCTAAATATCAACTACTGCAACGTTGTGGTGGGGTCTTGGGCACATGCTAAATATGACTTGTAACCGATGAGTTTAAAATGCTTTGACTTATGTTTAAAGTACATTATAAATTTTTTTGTAAGCTGCCAATGTATTCTGATCGTCTTACGGTTTGAACAATCTTCCATCCCAGGACAAGAATTATCATTCAGCATTCAAAAATAAGCTTATGGAGTAAGATCATCGTGGAATACTGAACTGGAAATTCTTGTTTACTCAATTTCAACTTTATTATTGGAGATGGTAGAATTTTATGAAAATATTGGACCACATCTAATCATTTTCATATAAAAATTTACAGATGTAAAAAAGTTTAAAGATACATCTACTTCTTTGTTTGGACTCCCAAATCCTAATCTTCCCACAAAACGTTTAAAAGAAAAGAGTGTCTTATACTTGAAAATACCAATAAAACAAAGATTTTCTTTAGCTATCCGTTTTAGAACAGTCGAGATGGCGGAAAAATTATACATCCTGTAACTACTTAAACTTAATTCTAACTTCTAGGCAATGCAATTATTTAAGTTGATACATCTTCCTTTACCATTATTTCACTAAATTACAGCAGCGAATGTTATAAATATGAATTGGAAAAACAGATGGAACATAATCTTTCTCGAATGACTTTAAGACCTGGGAGACAAATCCCAAAACAATAAGCGAACTGGTAGTAGAGGAAAAGAAGTCAACTCAAAAATAAAATTAAACATGTAACTTGTTTATTTTTGTTGTGCCTATCTGAGGGGCGCTTTTATCCGTTTAGATAAATCAACTTTTGAGATTGTACTTGTTCTTAAGCACAAAAAAAAACTTTTTGAGTGTTTAATCAGAATGTGTCTCTTTATTCTTCAACTCATCACTGCCAAGTATAAACCTATCTCATGAATTTACAAAACATATGTTTTACACCTAACCTTTGTCTGACAATTACAAAGAGATATAAATATAACAATCATTCATTATAATATTCACTCCCTAACAGTGCTCACCAGCTCCAAGGTAGAATAGCGATCAGAATGTAACTCTTGTGTTCAATCCTCTTTAACAGAGGAGGGCCTGGAATGAGTTGTCACCAGTTGCCTGACAGTCAGATCTACAGGGGCCAGCTCGTGAATAGATGAAATCTAGGAGAGTTATATTGAAGCAAAGCCCTCAGTCATACCGACGAGACTCTTATACCGATTTACTCACTAGTATCCCTCTGCGCCCCTAGTGCAATATGTTAGCGAACTGGTGAACTAAATCCCCCCCCCACACCTGAAAATGAGTACATCGGAAGCAGGAAAAGATGTACCCACGACTTAACCCGGACTACCATCGGCACACCCTGTAAATATGTAACGCCCTTTCTGTCGATCATTTCCAAATTACATATTTAAACGTTTCAAATAAACTAAAAATTAATAAATTCAATAATTGCCATGATAGCTATGGGAGTTTAGAGAAGGACGTAAACGTGAAATCGTCTATATCTCCTGTATTGCTTTCAATATCAAAAGAATGTTGTAAATTGTTGATAAAGCAGTGACCTAAAATTGTTCTTCCTAACATTTTCCCCAATCTGGAATAATAACGGAACTATTAGTATTTTTGTCTCAAGCCTACATTAAACCACTTCTTCTCTTAGACTTTTATACTTTAGAAAAACTTGTACATTTTTTATGATTTACGAGCGATTTTGAAGTCATAACTTGAATTTGAAGTCATGTTTAAAATAGTTAAGTGAGAAAAAATATAGAATACAAATTTTAGTTACGAAGAGAAAATGGAGATCAAATATATAAGGCAAGTTGAAAATCTTTTAGATTGATGAATATGGGAATTTGCCCTTTGCTCGGGAGAAATTACTTAACATATAACTGGGCTTCCAATGGTTATTGTGTATGAAGAACAGCTGCATATAATGTAACGTATAATATATACTGTCTGGATGAGTCATCTAAATATTACCACCCTTTTGTAGCCAGTTTATAATTGAGTATTTTATTAAGTGAGTTCATATCAAATAAAAAGGTACAAGGTATCATAATTCAGTCAGGACCAACAAGAGTCTGCAAATGATCATTCAAGGTGGTGTGCCGAGTACGCCAAAGAAATGCATTAACACATTCATCCTTTCGTTGTATATTTTTAGTAGTTTTTCCTAAGGAAGATCAGCTTGAGAGAATGAGAGATTGAGATCGTACTCGTGACTAGATGTTCGAAAAATGGCTTCAAATTGAGGCGACGTGGGAGGCCTGTGTGTATGCGTGTATGTTTGCCTGTTAACGCTAGTGGTCGTTGTTTTATCGTAACCAAATTTGATGTTTAAACGTAAAAGTTTTATGTAAAACTGAAGATCAAGTTCGTTAATGGTCGAAATCTGACCTGTGGGAGGAGCAGGGTAAGAGGGGGAAAACTCAAACTACGTTATCCCTCGATAATCCGACAGTTAAGGGACCGAGAGAGTGTCGGATTACCGAAAATGTCGGATTACCAAAAATGTCATATTATCAAAGATGTTTTATTCTTAATGCGTTTGAACACAATGAAGTTAAAAAAAAGGAAGAAACAGTAAAGGTACATGTAATTTATTAATACCAGGATACATGTACAGGCTCATCATCAACAGACTTTATGAATTTTTCAATTTTTTCCCTATTTTTCACAATATCGTAGACAGTAGGTCGTCCAATGTCATACTCTTTAGATATTGCACTGGGAGTTTCACCACGGTCTATTCGTTTAATAATTTCCCATTTTTCAGATTAACTTAATGTTTTATGTTTACGTTTCACACTTGTGCTTGCCATTTTTCACTGCAGGTTTGTTTTGCTTCCTGCCGGAGCGGTGGGAGGGAGATGCATGTTGCTGCCTGTAGCGCGTCGGACTACCGAGTACGTCGGATTAAAAAGTGTCGGATTATCGAGGGACAACTGTATTTCTTTCAACGTTAATTTGTTTGTAGTCGGATCGTTAATTTGTATAGAAATAGTATTATTGCAAATTTAATTTTCTATTAATGCTTTTCACATTTTTTCACTAACACGATTATTAACAGAGATATTTGCATTTTTTAGGTATCGAGCTTTTGTAAACCCACAATCCTATTCATTTCATGTTAAAAACAAGCTATTATGCCATGGACCACTTTATTTGAAGCTTAAAGGCCAAATATTGTTTTCATTGAACTTTCACTGTGCGAGATACATGGATATATGTTTTGTGCTGTTGTCATCAATTAAGATTTTGCGTTCTTTACTCGAAAATGTTTATATGATGTACACGATACTAATTATTTGGCAGTTTCATTAACCATTAATAAGCCGTTAATGTCTGAAATCGGACAAGGAATAGGGAGGGGTGGGGTTAGAAGAGGAGGGGATAATTTGTTAATCTCAAGTCGGATCGAAAAATGTCATTTTTTTTTAACTCAAACGAGTTCTTCATAATTTCTTCAGTTAGCCTCCAATTCTACTCATTGGATTTTTATTTAGAGCTAGAAAATATATGGTGAGACGAGATTAGCAGTGTGAAATACCAGCGCGAGGGAAATCTACTTAGTTTACGCAGCCCCTGCGTGATGGACTTCTTATATAATAATTATGAAATCTGTTAGGCTCCTAAGATTTTCAATAATGATTAAAGGATATGTTGATTATACGAACTGTAGCTTGATGTTCTGATTGCAGGCACGTGAAGTCTGTGCACTCGGAGAACAGGAGACTTGACTGCCCCCACTGTGACTTCACCACGAAGAACAGAACTCACCTGAGAAGGCACATCAATCTTCACACAGGACAGAAACCATATCAGTGCCCACACTGCTCCTTCTCGTGCACACTGCTAGTAAGTATATTATAGATAGAAATATATGAATCAACCTCCTCCTCTCCAAAGACACACGGATCCATTTTGGCGGTTTGCTTCGTGAGTTGTCCTTGCCTTACTCAGAATCGGCCACACATACCTGACACATTGATTCTTAATGAGAAGGACATAGAGCAGGTCCATATGCAAATACTGCAACAAGCACCTAATGATAAAACACACACTGACAGACTGCATTCAACGAAAAAAACCTTGACATACCCCACGATATGACTGAACTACTAACTGATAGCAGCCAATATATTCCACACACATGTAAAACATAAACACATTTACCGATACATATAGAATAAAAATACAATAGGTTTACAAAATACTTGCGAAGATTTAAAAGGGATAACTTTTATTATATTCTAACAGGAAAAGTACGGATATGAGAAAACTAATATATTTAACGAATATTTTCCATAATATATAAATAAAGTATCAAGGTTTTCATGAAGGAATTAATATATTATTTTAAACAGAGATCATGCCAATTGACCTTTGGGCATAAACCAAATAAATATTTCGAAATAAATATAAAGAATGATTTGATTTTTAGCAGCTATTTGGCTGTTCTTAGGACGCAATATTCAAAAAATCTATCGATCCTACCTAGGCTTGCTTGCCACCTCTTCAGGGGCTATCTCTTTTCAAAAATATATATAAACAATTAATAACATTAATTTAACAGATCCATTAATAATTCATTTGCTAGATATTGTATTAATAGGTGCCTACATCAGTGATATATTTATTAAATCTAATTATATATGGATACATGTACTTTAAAAATGTAAGTAGCATTCTTTAATTTATTATTATTATTTATTTATTAACGTCCACTTTTTGCAACTTAGGCTAATCGGGACGGGTTATCTACAGGTTACCACCCTTTTCTAGCCAGGGTGGGATTTTAGGACGTTATTTAATGAATTTCGTCACTAAATAATTTCCTTTGCCCAGGCGAGAATCGAACTCGCCACTCTGGGTTTACCATGTGAGATAAAGGTCAACGCTTTAACTCGCATGGCTAACCTGAGCCCCTATTTTTTAATTTGATTTAATAAATATATCATAGATGTAGGCACCTATTAATACAATATGTACCAAAAGAGTTATTAAGGGATATATTAAATTAATGTTATTCATTTTTTATTAATGTCATGTATATTTTTTTAGAAGGGATAGCCCCTGAAGAGGAGGCAACGAAACATGTAGGGCAGTTTCAATAAAGTTTGCACCAAAAAAAAAATGTTTTTTATTGGCGACCCTTGCCATAAAATATGAAGAATATACAAAAAATATTGGGTCCAGAATAAGAAGAATAAATACATATACATGTCAGCCGAAATATATTTAATTACTTAAAATGTCATTTTGCAGGACAACTTGCGAAAGCATGTTATCTACTCTAAACTGCACCCGGGCAAGATGTTGTACGAGTGTAGTGAGTGTGATATGAAGACGAACCTCTCGAAGGAGCTGAAGGCCCACCTAGTGTCGGAGCATGGCAGTAGTTCTGCAGCAGCTGCTAACCATGTAGCCAGTCTATATCGCCCTCTGCCAGAAGTTAGCAGTTTGGTTCCTGTCAGGGCTAACAGGAGGTAAGTTATGTCTAATACCAGCACAGCAGTAGCCATCTTTGGCCTGAACAATTCGGCAGAATATGTGCTAACCTGACTCTCACCAAAGCCATCTGGCAAACCCTTCATGTGCAGCTGAGCGAAAGATTTTCACTTTCATAAAATAAATACGATAGCTTCGCAAACAATCATTTCCTGAAAGCTCGGATTTTACAAAATTGTCTATAGACTATTATCTTTCACATAATGCAATCTCTTAAACATTTCTTTAAGATAAACTATGGAATCTTATTTATTTTATAGTTATTAGGCACTGAACCGTGAGAGTTGTTGGTGTCTAGTTAGTCAAAAGTCCATTTTCGTTATCCTTCCTTTTGATACTTATTCCCTCCCTTCAGAGATTTCGTCCACTCCATACCTCTCCATCATCCTCGCCGGTGTTGGGCCTCTCCGACTTTTCTCTATCCCCGAGCCTATGACAAAATAACAAAAATACAACAGTATCTTTTTAAAATCAATAAATACGTATCTTACTGACTTGTGTGCCCATATGTTGAAATCCTAATTATATTTCTTTATTTAGACCCGTAATTATTTGGAATGTAATCAGTTTTTTTATAGAGTGGCTATTATCCACTGAAGTCTGAAATAAAGCATTACTTATATCACATTATTTCCAAGTGGGAAACAAACCGAGGACTCAATGTTTACTCGTCAAGTATATAAATACCAAAGCCTTATCCCATATGGCTAATCTTTTTCCCCAAAAATATTAATGTTTAAAATACTTTTATTCATTTGAATATGAAATATAAGTTAGAAATTCGATTCAAATATTCGATATGGTATTCATAAATATCGTAGTACAATATTGTCGACACACTAATGAGAATTATTATTTAGTCTTAATTTGGACTATTTCTTCCCAATAAGCCTTCCATAAATACATCGATTTAATATTTACTTATTTTATAGTACTGGATAGCATTAATTATCAATAAATGATATAATTAGGTCTCCTCAATCATTCTCTTGTAATATACTGTGAGGGGATGTTCAGAAGTCGGAAGTAAACATTTAGGATTTCTTTCTACCAAATAAATACCAATACTGCAAGACATATTGTAATACACAACGTGTGTGTAATATACGTTTGTTTTTTTTTATTTTAGATAAACACGTTTGGATTTACATAAATATTGAGCCACTTAAACCACTTAATTCTAGTGGTATAAGCTATCGGGAGCTTATACCACTAGAATTGATTTGTTACATAGGATATGAAGGGAAAAATAAAATATAAAAAATTAGATGACGTCCAGTCAGTCAGCCATCACGTGGGAAATCTGCTTTGTTTATACAAATCCCTGAATGACGAAGATTTTAAAAATTAGAAAGTCATTATTACTTAACGTTTTTCTAATGGTCTTTATAGATAGTAATTAATAAGTGTTTGATCAATTATTATTTATTAACGTTCACTTTAACGCCAAACTCCTGGTTTCCTTCGGATTAGTTGCTCACATATGTACATTCATTGCACTCTTAAACTTTAACGCAAAATATTGGAATCCATATCCAGCATTCATAAATATCTTGATTCAATCCATCATAAACATTTCGCTTTATAAGCCTTAAGCCAAAATCCAAAAATTCCAAATTTCTCGACGGAAATGTAAGAATTTAAATTTTAAAAAAGAGAGATAAAAATCATAATTTCGGAGGCTCGGCTTTGGAATTTTCTGATCATCGAACCTTTCCTTGTGTGTGCTATGTTCCATTCCATATCCTCACATTTCAAGCCTATTTTCGCCGGACGTGAAGAGTGGGAAATGCAAGTCTGATAATATATCTGTTGACTAGCTTGTACCTTTCGTCGAAAGGGGAATGATCCAGCGTAATGAGTGGGAGAAGGGAGAAGGAGATGGCAAAGAAGGCCGCAATAAAATAGTGAAAATTCCAATGAAGTAAAAGCGGATTACAGCTAATAAGGTCGTGAAAGGCGAACGAGAGCAAAGAAGCCGTGATATTAGTCAGTGTCCGAAAGGCGGAGGAAGCCAACGGCGATAAATAACTCAAAATATATATTAACTTCTCCCACCACATTTAGTCTTAATAACCTGGCTAAGTCCCTTCACTCTACCACGGATTATAACAGCTTCTTAACCTCTCCATCCATTGCCTTAGTCAGGAATCTCAGAAAATATCACTAGTTCTGAAGAAAGCTGTGGGAAGAAATATGCCTATAATTAATAACACATTGAAATACACTCTTCTTGGAACATGTGACGGATATGTTATGCTATCCATATTCCAACAGAGGATTAAAATTAAATTAATGAGATAAGTTGGTGTATTAAGAATCGAAGGTAAACATTTATGGAAGGAAGCATAGAAAGTTAGAGTGACATAAATTTCACCTCGGTATTGTTACCCAGACATTTATGGGGTGGTTATGGGTTTGAAGTTTTGAAATAAAATATATTTTTGCGTCGAAACATGCATATTAACTTAGTATTGTTGTTCTTTTTGATGCAGACTACGCCAGGAAGTGGTTCCCGTGATGAGAATGTCGTGATGACACGAAAAAGAACAGGCAAGAATAGAGACGCGAGAATATGCATTGGTTTCTCGTTGTCTTCTACATGAGACTGTCTAACAATAAAGTTATCAGGAAAAGAATAATCAATTCAAGGCGAAACATTGATTGCCCTCAATCCGTGCCATATAGTCTGAATTAAATGACTAATGACAGCCGTTGCCAGTTTGAGAAAATTAGTTGTTATTTAGTCTTATTTCGTACTATTTCTTCCCAATAAGCAATCCATAAAGACATCGATTTACTATTTACTTATTTTATAGTGATGGATTGCATTATTGCAACTAAGGATAATTGGGACGGGACATCTACAGGTTACCACCCTTTTCTAGACAGGGTGAGACTTAGGATGTTATATAATGAATTCCGTCACTAAATAATTTCCTTCGCCCAGGCGATAATCGAACTCGCCACTCTAGGTTTGCCTTTTGAGATTAAGGTCAACGCTTTAACTCACGTGACTAACCTGAGCCCCTGATATAATTAGGTCTCCTCAATCATTCTTTTGTAATATACTATGAGTTGAAGATCGAAAGTCGGATGAGAACATTTAGCATTTCTTTCTACCAAATAAATACCAATACTGCAATACACAACGTGTTTGCGATAAACACGTTTGGATTTACATAAATTTGGAACCACTTATCCTGATAGTGTTTATAAAGTATTAAATAGTTTTTTCAGTTTATACCACTAAAATTAATTTGTTACATAGGACATGAAGGGATAAATAAAATATACAAAATTAGATGACGTCACTAGTCAGTCAATCAATCACGTGGGAAATATGCTTTGTTTATACGAAGATTTTAAGAATTAGAAAGTCATTTTAACTTAACTTATGAAGGGGTTTCCCTCTCAAAGCAACCAAAAGCTCTTTTATTAGTAGTTAATAAGTGTTTGACCAATTATTATTTATTAACGTTCACTTTATGATACTATAGCTATTTAGAAGGGGCATCTATAGGCAATTCTATTAGATTATATTTAATCATAAATGAAACAAAGCTCTACAAGTAAATCATGATTTCTAGCAATAAGCTCTTACAGCCTACTGTTGGGCAAAATCTACAAAAAAATGTTTTATTAAATTCACTTGTAATTAAATTTATCGTTAATTTTGTTGTTATTTACAACTAGGCGTAGGAAAACTTATAATAACAGTGGCTTAAATGGGCAAAACTTCATTTGCAATATTTTGAAAATTACTCCTTTGGGTTGTTTATTTATGATGGGTGTGTGTGTGTGTGTGTGTGTGTGTGTGTGTGTGTGTGTGTGTGTGTGTGTGTGTGTGTGTGTGTGTGTGTGTGTGTGTGTGTGTGTGAGTGACGAGTTTAAATTTGAATGATGCCTGTTTTTGTGAATAGTTTTTGTTTCAAAGTTACCAAGTTTACTTTCACTTATTTATTTACCACCTGTTTTTAGTTCTATGTTGTGTTCATGTTTCTTGTGTCTTTTAGTGTTTTGTGTTCCGTTACCTTAGTTTTGTTCTTTATATTATTTCGTGTTCCATTTTTTGTAATTTTGTTTACTTATCTTTTGTTTTATTTTCCCCCATGTTTATGAAGAGTCTAGTCGCCATAGTTGCGGAGCTCTAAATAATGAATAAATATTTATGACGTTTCTCTTTTCCTCCAGGAAAAAGAAGTCTGAATGTGAGCTGGAAGGTGAAGATCAGCTGCCTACCCTGGCTTCCGTTGCTCTAACACCACACGAAGAGGATGTCATATTCATAGAAGTAGGAGAAGGATTAGAAGGAGTTCTATATCAATCTGCAGATCCGACTTTCCACCTGGAGAACTATCATACCGACAGGGTATAAAAGTAAACTAAATTTCCAACCAAGAAGGTAAAATAGTGAACAAAGCCTGTAAACTGAACAAAGAAACAGTATAACATGTGAATATTATGATGCCTGATAAGTTTATGTGTCAAATAAAAGTGTTTACTATTCAAAATTGTGTATTTAAGCTTCTGTACAAAAATGATACATTATGAAATGTTTGTTACATGTAAGACATTAAAACAAAATTGTGATAGACGGAGAGTAATTTCTTACATTAAAGGTATGTGAAATATAAACTGCATTTAACATTTTTGCCCCATAGCCTTTCAGTTTTGAGTGATAATATGCCAGGAATTGAATGTCATCAACACTTCTAATACGGACATCTTTATTTGCATAAAAAAATGAGATAAGTGTTCGTCGCGAGACTCTTAAAAGAGATAAATATAGAAGAGTTTAATTGCGCTAATTGAGGTTAGATTAGGTTTAGGTGAAATTATCGAGAAGGCAGTAATCAGTCGAGAAGTTTTGCCGCCAGATCGAAGAGGCAGCGGTTATTAATCAGCTGTTAGTCGCTAATATTTGGCACGTTGTTAGATTAACTCACCCTCCATTAGCCAAGTCCCCTTCGCACTTTGTTCCCTTAGCAATTATAAATTACTTTAAAAGACTTCCACTCTGTCTATTCATTTCTTTCTTTTTTCTAATTTAATTTATTACCTTTGTTTTCTTTCAGGATCAATTATAACCCCTAATTCATCGTCTCTCTTTAAACTTGGATTTAATTTCTGTTCTGAAAACTGCTTTAGTGCACAAAATAATACTCATTTTCACTTTTTTCTTGTGATCTATAATCGTAGGTTATTTCGTTATTGAATGAAATTAGGAACCTTTTTACCAGTACCTTTTTAATGAAAATGTACTGTATGTAATCATTGTATTTGTGATTTTTAAATCATTTTTTAATGGAATTATTTATACTACTTGTACATTCTATGAGTCTTTAACTTCTCCGTACCTCGATGATTAAGGTGTTTTCGTATAAGCTAAAACGAAGTAAATGCCACAAACACAGTGTGTGTTTGTGTGTGTTTCTTCTTTTTAGATATACACATACAAATTTGTGCGAAAGTCAAAAGCTGAGATCAAAATCAGAATAGGTTGTACTCATGACGCAATTTTCGAAAACCTTCCTAAATAGTCCATGGATCCTACCTAGCAGATGACGAAAATGAGGCGCGGTCAAAATTGTATATATATATATATATATATATATATATATATATATATTTGTGTGTTAAAGATCTAGCGGTTGCAATTCTTGTATGATCGATACCAAACTTGATATTTAAACGTTTTATGTAAAGCTAAAGATAAAGTTGACGTAATTGATGAAATGGAATGAAATTGACCAGTGGGAGGGGGTTTTGAAGGGGGAATTTCGAAAATTGTTGTTATGTACGTTTTCCCACTATCTTGATTATTAACCGAGATATTTGCATTTGTTTTTGGTTTTCGGCTGTAAGTAAACCCCCATTCCTACTCATGTAATATTTACAATAAGCAGCTATATCATGGAGTACTTTATTTGAAACTTAAATACCAAAAACTGTAGAACTTTTAATTTTTGTGATAAATAATTTGTTTTAAAAATTACTTTGACTGTGAAACGCTGAATTCGTGATTAAGAGACACTTTTAAGAACTTTTTTCTACTTCAGTATATTGTGATTAGGCTTTCTGCATCTTCTTCTATTAAATGGAGTAAAAATGTACGAATTAATGGACGCACAGGTTGTTTCGTGTGAACTAAAGATTAGTCTACACATTTATTTTTACGTATAAATTGCCTTAAAATAATATCTAAATGAGCACTAATCATTGGTCATCACTCCGTTTGTAATTATATTATTTTCAGGATGACTTACGACGAAAACGAAGAGCATGTATTTATGTTTTTAAACAATTTCCAAAGAAAATATCCAGTGAAATCAGGTTGCACAACTCGACGGCCATTTATTTCATTTTGCGTGGGCTCTAAAGCATATTTCATTGCAATAACAGCTCCTTTTTCCTCCAGTTCTTCATTTTTATTTAAATTTTACAGGCTCTTTGCTAATGCCCTGAGAAGTGTAGCTCTTATTTATAGCGTCTGAGGGCATTTATACTTTCTCGAGAATTTTACAAAGTCTATTCGACAAGGCATTTTCGTTCCCAAAACTATAGAAGCCACTTGTAATAATATTAAATAGATATAAAGAAAATAATAATAACAAATATACGCGGTCCACATACTTTGTGTAAAGGATAGATAATGCATTGATGTTAAGTTTCTGGTGATATTTCAGTCTTAGCCTTTCGATGGTAACAGGGGTGATGCGTCACCCCAGGTAAATTTATTTTTTTTATGTTTAGTTGGCTGACATGGTAGGGCAAACCTCAGTTACTTGCTAATCTCACTTCGCGTTAGTACTGTTCGATTGAGAGTGTTGGCCCCCGTGTCAGAGCCTGTTTACTTGATTTATCACGTGCTTGGGGTGACTAGTAACCCCTGTTACCTTTCTCGGTTGCCGAATTTTTTTAACATTTATTTGCATAGAGTGGATTCCTGCAATGTTAATGACCCAAATTTTGCCGCATTTGTGAAAGAGTGTCTAGAGGAAGAAAGCAAAGTAGTTTCTGGTGATGATTCAAGTGGTGAAGAAGATATCCTACAGGAAGAAAGTGATGTTGATGACACAATAGAAGGATACTCTTCAGAAGAGTTGATTTCGAACACTGTAAAAGGTAAAAATGGTCATGTATGGTCATTGAAACCACCTAAACCAACCAGAACACAAGCCCATTATATTGTAAAAATCCCTCGAGTAAAACCCTATTCAAACATCACATTTGAACTTGATGCACCAAGCTTACTTATTGACCCAACTATAGTTCAATTTACAAACCTGGAAATATGTATTCTATGTGAAAATTACATCTATGCACACGAGCAAATGACAAAAAAAGTGAAAACTTCCTCAGGAAATGCGGACAACCTACGTGCAGCGAGCATCGCAAGTAGGTTTGTAGCAACTGCTTCAATTCGTGATTTTTCAATCTAATATTCATTTTTCAGGTGTCGATTCTATTAATAATAATTTAATATAAATTTCAAAATGTAAATAAATCATTGTGTTAACATTAATCTCCTTTATTGATTAAATAATCCCTTGGGGTGACTCGTCACCCCAGTTACCTTTCTAAGGTGTCAAAACAGTGTTACCAGCGGAAGGTTAGATTCGATTCTCATAAATAATGAAAGATTGGTTTACTGTAGAATTCAGGTTTACAGAAGGATGATATACCTGTTTTTAATTTGCATAGTTTGTTTTTAGCAGTTAAAATTAATATGTACGCCTATTAGTAACACCATCGTAGCTTTCAAAAGAAACTAATAGTTGCAAGTACATGGCATAGGATGTGTACATCTTGATGAAAATTTTCCGGTTCTTGCAAAGGATCACAGTAGTTCCTTTATAGGCATCATGAATTTCTCCATTTGTGTATCCAGAATTTACTATACCTTTTCCCTCGAATGATTTGTTTGATCACTCACTCTGAGATGACTTCCCTGCTGTAGGTATTTAACACCTCTGTACTTAAGGCTCTCATAGTACCTGAATTATTTGTACATCTCCTGAATTTTCCTAGTTTCGTACTCTACACATTTGGCTATATCTTCGCCTTCCGGTGCTTGCATTATACATATTACTCGTTTTCGAAGAACCATCCAAGTACCACTCTTAGAAGAAGGTTATTAGTAAATCAAATCAAGGGAAAGAACCTCCAGCATAAATGATACTGTTGTCATATCTGTCGGTGGAGACCGTCGTCACTGGCTGATGGTCGGGTACAGCTGGCATTGTGCTTTCGATGCGAAGGCACCATCTTTAAGCCGTCTAAAGTTGTACACCTATAGACGGCTTGAAGATGGTGCCTTCGTTATTCATCAGCAAATGAAGATTCCATAAGATCAATAACTTTCAATCTCTGATAAGCTATATCTTCGAACAAGCCTTTCTATCTCTCACCACCACCCCACACCACCTGTCTTCGGCTAACTGCTTTTCATTCTTTTATTGTTGGAGAATTATTTTACACATTTTCTAGACTCCTCTTGCAAGTGTGACTCAAAATTGGGCTCTTTTTGTCCATTATTTTCATGCCCTGTGCCTGCAGACGCCATTACTTAATACAGTACTCAGGTATAACGCTAGCATAACAAATGAGTGAGATGGGTCTGCTTATTAAAATAATAATCCTAGTTAGTTTGCTTAGGTTTGTACGTGTTTGAAAAACGACAATATCGTTCTAACTCCTTTGATTTCCGAAGAACTGCTGGGCAAAACTCACAATTGCTGGTTGACTACTGTTGGCTACGTTGATTGGTTATGTATTGTATAAACAGCTTCTTCCATTGCCAACTTAGTTACAGCGAACTACTGAGATCGTCACGTTGATTCAGTGGTATAGTGAAATCTACAGACCAAAGATAATATCGACTTCATAATTACATCCACAAGGTATTAACGTACTCACTGGTAAGTGACTTCATGATTACATCCACAAGGTATTAACGTACTCACTGGTAAGTGACTTCATGATTACATCCACAAGGTATTAACGTACTCACTGGTAAGTGACTTCATGATTACATCCACAAGGTATTAACGTACTCACTGGTAATTAACTTCATGATTGCATCCACAAGGTATTAACGTACTCACTGGTAAGTGACTTCATGATTGCATCCACAAGGTATTAACGTACTCACTGGTGACTTCATGATTGCATCCACAAGGTATTAACGTACTCATTGGTGACTTCATGATTGCATCCACAAGGTATTAACGTACTCACTGGTGACTTCATGTTTTCATCCACAATGTATTAACGTACTCACTGGTGACTTCATGATTGCATCCACAAGGTATTAATATACTCACAGGTGACTTCATGATTATATCCACAAGGTACGTACTCATACTCACTGTTAAGTGACTTCATGATTACATCCACAATGTATTAACGTACTCACTGGTGACTTCATGATTGCATCCACAAGGTATTAACGAACTCACTGGTGACTTCATGATTGCATCCACAAGGTATTTACTGTAATAACTGGTAATTGATGAATACGTCCATAAGGTATAATCGTGCTCACTGACATACTTCATTTATCACAGTTTTTGATTCTTCAATAATGAAATACTAAATAATTGTCACGGAATTAAATTAAATTCAGTTCAGTATTAACAAGTCATTTCAGTGACCTTATTTCTTTTTACTAATTCAAATATTCCAACTTGAGGTTAGATGCGATTTCCGTTTTTTTTTTTTTAAAATATGCTTAACTCAAAATAAAGAATATATAATTAAAGGTCAAACTGAATGCCATTTGTTATTGCAGTATTTCCTTCTGGAAAATCTCGTTAGTTAGTTACAGAAGCAAATTAAATGTTCCTGTTCGACGGGGAAAATCAACATGATTAGCTTTGAAGTGAACTACTACTCCTGTCAAGGATATTAAAAGGGAGTTTTTAACCCTTCAATTTCAGTAAATATCTTTGTTTTTTTCCATTGTTTTTCACTCTCTCCACCCCCTACCTCTTCGCATCCCCCTCTCTCTTTCTCTCGTGTGTGTGAGAGAATTTCCTGCGCTTTCATAAATTTTATTTATTTAATAGAGTAATGAGATTGTCGAGTTAGCAAATCGCTACTCAGTTATAAAATAGCGGGTTGAAGTTTGGAGGCTGAGCTAAGAGGCTGTTGGTAATATTGGAGGATGAGTTAATACGAGTAGTCGGTGGAAATGCCGAGGGGTTGGGATGGAAGGAGGGAGTGGCAGCCTTGATTTGTGACTCCAACCCTACGATGTATAATAATGGAAGGCTTCCAAAATGGAAGAGGAATCAGTAAATCAAGGACGCCAAGAACAAAAAGACGAAAGGCCGAGAGGCTATAAACGTCAGCCATAGATTCGGTGGATGTAGAGGGGGGGGCGGCTGTCCGTCACCCCCCCCCCGTACTCAGTGACGTCCTATAACTCAAATACTATCGGGGAGCCTTACCTTTGGCGGCCATATTCCCCCCGATAAGACCTCCTTGTTTACGAGCTCCATGGTAGAGTTCTATCTCTGATTAACTAGGCTACCACCTCTTTTCTCTCCGAGGGCTGAAATACGTTTGTCTTATCTCCCCTGGTTTAGTGAGCTCCAATATTTTCGAATTTTCACCATAAACTTTGGGGAAAGGGGCTGGCTTTAAAAGATTCCCGCCCTCTCCCTCGTACAATAAACTAGGGATTCTCAATTATCTCTCTGCCTTTGCCTGGATAAAGCCCCGCATTGATATAAAGGCAAAAAATGGCACTACGACTGGCGTTTTTTAAATACAATCTGCCTTTTCGGATTCTTAATGGCATCAGCCTCTTCCATTCTAGATTGCTTCTCTGAATGATGGTCCTACCAATAGCACCAGCTCCATGAATTAAAATCAATATGCCTCTTCAACATTTTTTTCATTTCAAAACGAAATTAAGCCACTTCTTTTTTCTTCTGGCTCCCTTACATAAAATCAATCGCCTATTTTATAAAATCGAATATCTAAATATTACGATACAATATTACCCTTAGGAGAATATATATGAATATTTTTAGCACTCAGTACTCAGGCGATTTTCCTTTGTGAAAGGTGTGTGAGACAAAAGAAGATAAGGTCAGCTAAAATTAATGAAATATATTCATAATAAAAACATTTCAATAAACTATTTACGAAAATTGAATATTCATGGCAAAACCTTTAGACTCCGATTATCGATTTTTAAATACGCACTATAGCCAAAAACTCCGTCACTCAGGGGCTGCGTAAATTAAATAGATTACCCAAGTGAAGTTTTACAATAGAGAAATTTTAGGAGAGCCGAACAGTTACGGAAACGGCCGAACAAGCTTTTGGCGGAAACTCACCACTAGAACTGAAGTTAGCCTATCTCGTCCGTTATCCTCACACACTTAAGAAAAATGCAAATATTCAAGATAGAAAATAAATGTATATAACACTATTTAAAGTAAATTTAATTTTCCATAGGATTGATTCTATACAATATTTCGATCCGACGTATAGTAACGAATATATTTTGAATTTTTGAAAATCCTCTCTAAACCCCCGCTTCCATTGGTCCGATTTCAGCCATTAACGTAAATGATCTTTATTTTTACATACAACGTTTAAATGTCGAGTTTGGTAACTGTCAAACGAACATTACGACAGCTAGAGGGTTAACACACAAATATATATAATTCTGAACGGACCTCATTTTCGTCAACTCCTGGGTAAGATGGATGTGCATTTGAAGAAAATGTTTGAAAATCGCGTCATGTATACGACCCCTTAAGGGAAATATGCTAAAAAGTGGTACACAACCTGAATGTCGTACTTACTCTGTTCTTAACCTCGCTAATATATAACAACTTCTCTATAGTAACGAGATAGACCCGAACACATGACAATTCAAAGAATCACCACCTTATTCGTAGGTAGCTTGACGTAGCCTCTCTGCTTACCGAAGCTAGAGCTTGTTGAATGAACTTGTATAAGGACAAAGGACAGACAGATATATTTTTTGCAATTTAAACGTGGAAAAACAATGTTTAGAGATTGAGCCAACAAAATATTTTTGGAGAATTCTATTGGTTTAAAATTTCTTAAATGCTTTATCAAATATGGTTGACAGTTACAACGTATTCGTAAAAAACCAATGAAGATTTCATCATTATGAATGTATTCATTCCAAGTAAATCAATTTTATGATGTTCCGATAATATAGTTTAGATAAACATTCGAACTATACTCTTTCGGTCATTTAAAAAAAAAAAATGTTGTGTATTACAGTTTTTTGCAGAAAAAGGTTTCAACTCTGCTCCTCAGTAATATTATTATTATTTATTAACGTTCACTTTTTGCAACTCAGGCTAATTGGGACTGGTTATCTACAGGTTACCACCCTTTTCTAGCCAGGGTGGGATTTTAGGATGATATTTAATGAATTTCGTCACTAAATAATTTCCTTTGCCCAGGCGAGAATCGAACTCGCCACTCTAGGTTTACCATGTAACATTAAGGTCAACGCTTTAACTCGCATGGCTATCAAATAAAATAAAGTAATACTAATCCTAAATAATATAATACAAATAATATATACAACTTTTAATATATGTACAAAACTCCTATTTTTATTTATTTTTTTCAATTTGAAATTTACATTAAACAACTTAATAAAGTACTGAACTAAAATACGAGTCAAATAAATAGAATTTTTATTATGTATGCAATGTATTTTTTTAATTTTGGTTTTAAATTGTTTTAATATTTTTTTTAATGAGCTATTATCTAGCAATAGCTATTATCTAGCAATAATTTTTGATACTCTTTCATAGATTTTTTTTTTAGTTTTATTATTTTATTTTATTTTTTAATAAAAACTACCAACAAGCATGATTATTAACTACTTGAGAAGGAATTCAGAAATGGACGAGATACCAAAAAGCCTTGGGATAATTGATAACGTTGTTCGTCTCGGTAATTATCGGTTCGAGAAGCTAAATCTTCCTAACGAAGCTCACTCAGAGGCTCCTCATGTCTCGTTATTACTGTCTCTATCATATTTATTTATATGTAAGACTCTCCATGTCAAAAAAAAGAGAGAAAAAAATCTTTTTCTCTCAGTTGGAATGGCTTTGGGAAAAAAGGTACCTGATGCCAGACATTTTTTTTTTCTTTAGCTAAAGAGTTCCGAGGAAAAGATTTATTCACATGGCCAATGACAACTGTTAATCTTCTTAATATTCCGACATATCTCTCTCTTGTGTAATTTTACAAAGATGTCTGTTGTTGCTATGTTTCGTCCAAATCAGGATAACTACGAACGTACTAATAAGGGCAGCTGCTACAATCTCTTGAAATAATCATATATCCACTTGTACAAAAACTGATTTTTAATCGGGCACAACAGGCCATCCATCATCATTAGGTGCAATAAAAAAGGTCCTTCACGCAGTGGCTGCGTAAACTAAGCAGATTTCCATCGTGAAGTTTAAAAATAGATAAATCTACATACTGGTAACAGCACCATCAACATCAAGTGAATAAATAAGAAACCTCCAGACGGGAAGCACCTGAAATGTAAACTAACAGGCGTGCCAACATCTTACAGGAAAGAAAAACAATTACGGAAATATACCAGAATATAACATATTAATTTTATTGGAAACTATTTATTATATCTTGTACTCCATAATGTAATGGATAAGAATAATTTTTATCTCAATCAAATCAAATGTTAGTAGTCCAAGAACTTAAGAAGGGGGTCACGATAACATATATGCATTTATCTCGTATAACAAAGGTCTCTTGAAAACAATTTATGGTATTTAAGCTTTGAATAATGTAGTTTATTACATAACAGAGTATTGTTTATGTAACGTGAGTAAAACTGGAGGTTTGCTGAAGGCTGAAAACTGAAAAATGCAAATATCTCGGTTAATGTTCAAGATAGTGAATAAATGTATAGAACAAAATTTATAGTAAATTTAATTTGCAATAAGAGTGGTTCTATACACTTTTTTGATCCTACGTATGGTAACGGATATATTTCGAATTTTCGAAATATATACATATTTTGAACGGACCTCATTTTCCTTATCTCCTGGGACAATTTAAAGGATCGAAGGACAATTTTCGAAAATCGCGTCCTGAGTACGACCTCAATAGCTGATTTCCCACGAGGGAAATCTGTTAAAAGTATGAAGAAGCGACTAAATACCAAAACTCAAAATTCCCCCAGCAGTTTGTTTTTTTAAAGATTTGTAAATTTTCAATGGAAGTGCGTCCATCCACGGATGGATGGAGTGATAGATAGATAAAGATTCTCCCATATTGTCTCAAAAATGTTTTATTTGATCTACACTATACTCAATATTTTTTTGGTAAACCTAGAGTGGCGAGTTCGATTCCCGCCTGTGCGATAGGAATTTATTTAGTGACAAACTCATGAAATAAAATCCTTAGTCCCACCCTGGTTATAAAATGGCGGTAACCTGTAGACGTTAATAAATAACAGCATAATATTATAAGATTTGAGACACATATGTTGACAATTGCTATTAACTTATTCCTCTAAATTTCGAAAGTTGCGAATGGAATAGGAAATTCGTGGTGTAAGGAGGAAGGGAGGTGTTGGTCCAATTTATTAGAAGTAATTGACAACAAATAAGTTAAATAAAGTAAATAATAACCTTTGAGACAATTGTTGAGTCTAATCCCTTCTGATGCCTCTCCAACTGAAAGGCAATACGTTTCCTTTAATCGGCCTCATCGAGAAAGTCTAAGGCGACAAGCTTGGACTTACAGTCCTCGGCCTGTCCCTTCTGACGGCTAATCTGTCACAAAGTTTCCAAGTAGTCTACTTCGACACTTAAAAGTTACTTTAAAATAAGCCCATGGTTTTATAACGAATGGACGGGAGGAGGAGCTGTAAAAAAGAAAGGGAATAAAGGAAAAGAAAAGCAATTTGTAGGTTCTTTGCAGCAATCAATAGAGAATCACTGTGTGAAGTTTAGAACTAATTAAAGTAAAAAGGACAAGGAAGAGGAGGAGATTGTGGACTTTGACAAGGAAGATCTTAAGAGTATGTCCAACAACTAACCTACAAGGGGAAAAACTCTGCCATCTTCCACTTATCCTCTTTATTTTATTTTTTTTTTCCAAACAAATTATCTCGTTATCACTAAAATTGTTGACAAGAGAGCACCCCGAGAACGTTCATAGATAAATTAATTAGAATTACAAATGAATGTGAAAACTGATTGGAATTTAGTCTAATCATAGTTTTAATTGAATCCCAGGGAAGATTCAGATTTCAGTTCGAGATCGCCAAAAGTTTAAATTGTCACAGAAATGTTGTTTTCACGGCCTTCCTGTGACGAGACAAGGCAAATGAACATACCAGCTTCATTCGAATATTGTTGTAAAGTACAGCATGGAGCTAATAAACTAGTGCTACGTAGTATTGTTATGGAGAATTTTTTCAAAAATACTGTCTGAATTAGAAGATGAGGTAGACATGACGGCCAATGACCCGCGCAATAGAAAAATACCTAACAATAAGTCTTATTGAAAATTGTTTGGTGGAAACGTAAAACCCACTTCTTAGCATTCGTTGTATTAATCAGTGTTATAATGACGGCTTCAATCCATGTGAAAGGGCTTAACACTTATAGCTCAGAGTTTTCAGTTTGTGTTGTATGCATGTATGTATATATATATATATATATATATATATATATATATATATATATCTATATATATATAATTGTGTTAATACTTTTGACCAGGTTATATTTATATATGGTGTTGTTATTGTTTTTTGGAGTTTTGGTCGATCTTGGTGAAAAAATCTTAGTTTATGCCAATATTTCGAGAATATTTATTTCTCTTCTTCAGGGCAAGACTAAAGGTACTTAAAAACTACTGTACATAATAGGGATACTTATTCCTAAGGTGTTGTTCCTAAGAATTGTTATTATAACCAGTATTCCTAACAACAATACATTATGTACAGTAGTTTTTAAGTATCTTTAGTCTTGCCCTGAAAAAGAGAAAATAAATATTCTCCAAATATTGGCATACACTAAGATTTTTTCACCAAAACTCCAAAAAACAATAACAACAACAACAACACACACACCCACACCCACACACACACACACACACACACAACACACACACACACACACACAAACACACACATATATATATATATATATATATATATATATATATATATATAAATTATATTTAAATAATTTAATTATAGCAATTTAACGTCAGGAGGTTTTAATAATTCATTTCATAGGAGTATAAGTAGGGTCACTAAGAGCTTAAGCAATACTTTATACTAAAGAATAATGTCAAAATAAAATGAGTTGGGAGTGGTGGGGGGGCGGCATTTACAAACAAGCACTTTCACCCTATAAACATTTTGACGAAAAATTGAAAAGACCATGTTTGTCCTGATAAAACATTATAAAGTTTAATTGATCTTTAAGTTCTATTGATATTGAGGTTCACGGTGTAAAGCACCTCACATAAGTTAATGTTCGTCTCCATCTTCTGTTCATTCGGTAGAAGAATACTAATGGAGAATGCTATGTTAGTTCAATGCATTGCAATATTATGAACATGCATTAAACACTCCATTTTGCCCCTCCATTTTCCCATTCCTACGAATAATATAACACTAATATGTGATAGGTGTATTAATAGAGCGGTAACATCTATAATTTAATCTATAATCCAGATTTTAATAGATTTAATCTTATCCAAAACATCTGAAGTGGGTGACACATCATTCCTTGTATTCCCTTAAAATTAAATAAACAAAATGTTTTGCTCCACTTCAATTAAAACGAAAGTTATAAACGACATCTACGTTCCAATGCATCGGATCAAAAAATGTCATAAACATACTGTATACATTTCTTTTAATGATAAATAAAAAAGGGTCTATAAAAATCTTCTGTTTCTCAAATGGGTACGGAGAAAATAGCAATTTGAAACTTTGTTGTCGCCCTTCTCTAGGTTGATTTCCATCAAAAGAGAAGGTATACTAACTACTATCAAAAACATTTTCGAGTCAAGAACGAAAAGTCGTAGTAAGTAAAAATTCAATGAACACAATATTTGTTATTTAATCTCCGAATAAAGTGGTTCGTAATATGTTTATGTATTATTGTTCTTCGAGATATAGAAAAAACGTGTATTCTAAATTTATAGGAAACTAGCTCAGATACCCGGCTTAGCTCGGGAATTCATTTGAAGCTGAATGGTGATGGTATATTTTTGGCAAGGCTTTACTTTGCACAATATTTTGACATTTGCCCGTCCCAGTGTTTAGGGTTAATACCCGTTGTTGGCATTTGTTAATAATAAAATTATTTTTTTATGTAAGACTTCACTGTCCTGCATATTGTCATATTTTCCGTCTCCTGTGCATTATGCATAGATTTGAATTATTAAGGAGAAAATATTGACATACATTTGAATTAATTTTTTCAGGTGAGGTACCTGGTAGTTCATATTGAAAAGAAGTGTTGAGCATATCAATATTTCTACGCAAATTACTTGCTCCACACATTGTTCCTGGAGAAATGTATAAAAGAAATGTTAATCTAAATAACAAAGTAAACAACTTTTGTTATGTGCATGTTTGCCGAAACACAAATAGGAAATCATTATTTTTATTTCAGGCCTCCCTTATAACCCCCACTCCCGTCCCCTAAAATGTTAGTATAGCTTATTATAATGGAAGCGTTAGTACTAATTCACATACCGAGTTTTGTTTAATTCAGTTGAGTCTTTAGTGCCAAATAAAATTGTGGACTCCCGCTTTAGTTTATAGCGTATAACTCATTTATGCTTTGTTATACGGCAAAAGTGATATAACAAAAGTTACTCTAAATAACAAAATAAACATCTTTTGTTATGTGCATATTTGCTGAGAAAGCAATAGGAAACGAAATATCGCTATTTTTAATTTCAGGCCTCCCTTATAACCCCCACTCCTGTTCGTTTTAGAGAATATTAATATAGCCTAAAGTCTAAGTTGGGCTAGTAGTAATATACATACCAAGTTTCATAAAATTCGGTTCAGCCGTTTATGCGTGAAAAGGTAACAAACAAACAAACAGACACGAAAGAAACAAAATGTAGTTATGGTGTCAATGACATGTGAAACGAAAAGTTATCGTGAAATTTCGCAAAAAAAATCAATGTACAGACAGAGGTTACAAATTTATATATATATATATATATATATATATATATATATAAATATATATATATATATATATATATATATATATAAATTACATATCTATATCAAACATATCTATATATATATATATATATATATATAGATTACATTTGCAATAAGATTGGTTCTATACAATGTTTCGGTACGGCCTATAATAACGGAGATGTTTTGAGTTTTCGAAATCCCACCCTTAAACTCTCCTCACACTGGTCCGATATTGATTTTGAGTTTGTATACAAAAAGTTTAAATATTGAGTTAGGTAACGGACAAACAAAAAATGCAACCACCAGAGTGGTTATAGACAAGTCTAATGAAAGTGTGTATAATTTTGAGCGGATCTCATTTTCGTCTTCTTCTGGAGAAGATCAATGGGCATTTGAAGAAATTTTTCCTCGCATGGTGAGTAATAACTGAACTCATTCCCCTTGAATTAAATCTACTAAAAAAGAATATTTGTTTGAGACTTGAGAAAATGAGTTTAGACCAACAAATTCGTAGAAATAGGGTTCTCTGGGCATCGTAGATCTTATCACTATCCTTGTAGCTAAGTTGTTAAATAATCGAATGAAAATCTGTTTGTGTACCCGGACTCTGCCATGGAATGAGACAAGAAACTTTGAAAGCACTGAGAGCCGCATTAAAAATCATGTTGAAGAAGGAATACTCTTAATTCAGTCCTCCAGATTAATGTGTCCTTCATTGCTTCTCATGCGTCGATCTTATGTTCCTTTATTGTGTGCATTGGAGATTCGTGTAGCAGACTCGCTCCCAGCATCTCTAACATGCTTAAAGAAGAGGTTTCCCATGACTTAATGCCTGACTGCGAGAGGAACGGTAGGGAAGACTACCGTTCTCTAACTGTCCACTGACCGTATCATGGAGTCGGGTTGACACTGCACGCCGGGCTATGCAAATCAGAGCTGTACTGCACATGCATATTGATGCAATGCCTACTTGAGGGACAAGCGTCTAGAGTCACGCCCAGCTCTGGGAGGTCGTCTCCGCTGGAGGATCTTATCGCCGCTTTCCAGGCAGGCTCTTCAAACTGCCTTGATATGATACGCTTATTGCAGAAAGAAAATCTTTGGAGTTGACGCTTATGAGAAAGTCGTTAAACCTGTCCTGCAATTTTTACAGCTTTAACTTTATGAGGAGAAAAAAGCAACAAAAAACCCGATGCTGCGATTTGATCATCGAAATAAATCATAACCTCTATAAATCAATTGAACAGGAACACTTTCATTCGCTTCTCAATCAGCTTTCGAGTATCTGTTTGAAAAATAGAAAATTTTAGCTATTACATTATGTTGTCATATCTGTCGGTGGGGATCGTCGGCACTGGCTGACGGTCGAGTTGTACTCCGAGTACAACTTTTTGACGGGCTTGAAGATGGTGCCATCGCATCGAAAGCGCTTGCCAGCTGTACTCCATCATCAGCCAATGGCGACGGTCTCCACCGACAGGTATGACAACAGTATCATTTATACTGGCGGTTCTAACCCTTTATTATTATATTATGATGTTTGTGTGCATTGCGAGTTTTCTAGATACCTTGTGTAAAAACATTTTGAATAGCATAAAACGATGAAATTTCAAGTATATTTATATTCATTTTTCCCTATATTTTCTTCTTCCCTATGTTAGTGTAACGAGTTAGAGAAGTCTTGAGACAGTCAGTTAAACTTTTTTTGACTAAATCACAATCATTGAGTGAGCAGAGTGGCAGTGGGGAAGCAATGACGTCATGATTTATATTTCCTATTTCTTATTTCTCGTAGCTTTCTACTAGAATTTTTATGCTTGAGTGGCAATATTTTCGATTTCCTCCATTCCCAAACTCAATTCGATTCCAGCACCAGGAGCAATATTTTCGTAAATATTTTGTTACGGCATATGTCGTAGAATGAAGCAAGCTCTCCAACATGTTTACTCAATCTAACTTTATTTTATACTCAACAAAATTAGCAATTTCCTATGCATTTATACTACTCAGCAACTCCGCCTAGGGAATCTGAAGATTCGTGATATTTTCAGTAGTTTAACGATAAGACTATTCCAAACTCCGGATCTAAACATCAAGGACGCGGTGCTTGAGACTAGACTTAGGATTGGCCACTCCCCCCATTCCCATTCTTATTTCATGTGAAGAATCTAAATTGTACTTTGATAGAAGAACCGGACGCTTTCTTCTCTCCAAGTACACAATGTTCTTAACTTTCAACAACACTGCTGTGAAATCTATATTGCTGAATGTATAATATGCGGAACGACAAGGATAGATACTATTGACAGAAGATAGCCCACAGTGTAAACTGTAGGATATTACTTGAAACACGTCAAAGTGTATAGTTACATATATGATGCATTTCCGATATTAGTTTTGACAATTAGTTTTCATTTCATTATGTTCACAATGCTTTCACTTTCAGTACCTTTGTGAAAAGTCAGTTTTCTTGTAATATCTTCAAATTCTGTTGTTTTTTCTGATTTGATTGATTTTTAGATCTGGTTTATTATATTTGTTTGTCTACTTTGTCCATTATATGTAAACTTTGATTCTGTTATTTGTATCCTTAGACTTATTTATTAATCCTATGGTAAATCACTAATATTTTGAAGCCATTTAACAAATAAATAAATAGAGGCAACAAGTGCATCCCTCAGCATAAAGCCATTAGCCAGCCAGAGAAAGGGAAGGACGACAAAGGCGAACGTCAAAGTTGCTTGGACCTCTTAGTAAGTTTTTGATTCTTTTCGAAAACTAACAAAGCATTATCTAATTTCCCGACCACACACAACAAGGTCATTATCATGCTGAAACAGATATATACCAAGGAGACAGTTCTTAATAAATGGAAGTCTTCCCACCAGGTCTTTTCGGCACTAATGTGCTCAGCATCATCAGGTGTAAACAAACAAAACAAAAAAGAAACATGTTTATGTCATTCAATGTATCCAATAATTGCATTTGAAATGTTTTAACTTAAATTCAATTGCATACTACTTCAGCCTTACAAATTGTCCTAGCTTAAAAATATTAAAATCGAAGTCAAACATATAAAAAGAATATATTATAATTTAATTAATAAAACATAAATTAATATATACTTATTTTGAACATGAAAGACATCTACGTCGTCTAAATAAATTTACTAGAATTTAACAATGGTCCTAACTTGGTTGAATAGATGGGAGAGCTACGGCTTTGGGGCCACTACTGGCGACTAGCAGAGAGGAAGGAGGCCTACTCACCAGAACAGAACTCTGCATTTCCAGTTGCATGTTTAGGCAGATATCAAGAAACACTGTGGGTGGGATTAGTCACTGGTTAAAATTAATAAATTAGTATGAAATCTATATCCACTACAAGGATGAGTGTTTGATGTACAAATGCTCGTGGGCTATTCAAGAATGTTACAGTGATAGCATTTGAACTGTATCAATATCTCAAAAATGACTGAATATTGAAGGAACTTCTCAGTGTCCTGGAGTTACTGATAATAAAATAAATGTCAGTTCCTCCATTTGATAACCCTGAGTATAGATTTGAGCCTCCGCCAGCCAGACATAATATTTTTTTTTTTCAATCTCCAAGATTGCAAAGCAGTATTGGGGAATCAATTTTTTTATGGCCTTATAATCTTGGAATGGCTTGTTGCGGAGTTATGGGGAAACTATTGAAAATAGCCTTTTATTCCCTGATTTATCTTATGATTTAAGAGCTGTTTGTGAGTAGTCTAAGTGGGACAGTCCACTGAAATGAAATTAGTACTCTATCCGCTGAAGTTATGTGCGGGTATCAGGCGACCCCTGGTCTTCCTTCTGATTACAAGCCTCAGCTCGCTCCTAGATTTATTGCTCTCTGATCTTTTTATGTTCTCCTCGCCTCTTCCGACCCTATTACAACAGCCAAGAGTGTATTCTACTGGGACGAGTAGATTCAGTAGCGGTCCAACCCATTTCTTATGGCCCCTCAACTTTCAGACCTGTTTTTCCTCCATTTTAACTAACTTAAGAGGTTACTTATGTGGTGTGTTAATTTTTTTTTTCCGGTAATCCAAAATGTCAGTTGATTTTTAGATGTTTTCAAGAGAATTAGCATGGGGTCAATATATGAAAAACACGTGAAATACCTTCCACTGATTTACAATTCCTCTACATGTTTTCGTCTTGACGTGACCTCTTCGATTTTTTTATAATAACTGTACTACTTCTGCAGAGGCACTATAGAGGACGCGAAACATGCAGAGGAAAAATAAAGTGGAAGTTATTTCAGTTGTTTTAGCAGATTTCCCTTAATGGAAATCAGCTATTGAGGTCGTAATCATGACGCGATTTTCGAAAAATTTCTTCAAATGTCCATCGATCCTACCTAGGAGATGACGAAAATGAGGTCCGTCCAAAATTATATATATATATATATATATATATATATATATATATATATATATATTTGTCTGTTAACGCTCTAGCGGTCGCAATTTTTGTTTGATCGTAACCAAACTCGATATTTTTCATGTATCCTGCCGCCCTTGCCCCTTAAACAAAGATTGTGGCCACGTATCGACGATAACAAGTATGAAATATGAACTAACTCATGAATTAAATTAAGTTTTCTTAGTTTTCAATTCTTAGTATTCCCTCATCCACAGTTTAACTTCAAACATGCATACGATGTACAGATTTTATTAGACAAGGGGGAGTAAGGTTTATTTGGGTAATCAGGTTTTTGTTCCCTATATCTTATTTAACACTGTCATATATTGTTTATTTTAGCATTATTTATTATTTGGCATAGTTCACTCTGAATTTTCTGTCGTATTGTTGTGTCATGTTCAGCTATATTGTTTTTAACAAATTAGGTAATATGTCTAGCATGTTGGTTGCATCAGATTACCAAATAATGTGTAATAATATTCACATATGTCTCTGAATATCATATTTATATTTCTTGTATATGTATGTTTTTTCTCCGAGCCTTACAAACTCATACTTATGCTTCATACGATTTACAATAATTTACCTGTTGTCATACGCGTACGGAAACGCCCACCTACAGAAGGAGTATTGAAAAGGTGTAAAATAAAAAAAATTGAAAAATGTCTAATATCATTACTGGAATAGAAAAATGTTATATAGACAATATTGTAAGGAAATTAATGTGATCAAATTCTTGTCTAAACAATTTTTCTCTAACTCGAATAATAACCGAGACCCACTTCCACTAGTAGGTGCTGCGTTAACTAAGCAGATTTCCCACTTGCAGGGATAACACAATGGGGATCTAATCTTACCACATATTCTCTATGTATACTTGAAAACCGATGAGTAAAAGGGGGGGAGGGGTTACTGAAGGCAGAAAACAAGAAAGTTGTTGTTACTCATCGCTTGAGTTAAAAAACAATGCATCGAATAACAATTGTAGAACATCAATAGTTTAACAGGATTGGTTCTATAACATTTTATGATCCGACTCATAATAACGGAGATATTAAGAATTTTCGAATCCCCCTCCCTCTTTGTACCCCCACTATTCCAGGTACAATTTCAGCTATAACAAATAAGATCTTCAGTGTTGACTGAAACGGTTAAATAAAGAGTATGGTATAGATCAAGTAAATATATTCGAGTAAAGCACGAAAAAATCGTAGTCGTCATCACATAACGTATTTGCATGTATCTCAAAGTAAATGTTCAATGAAAATAATATTTGGTATTTTTCCTGGGATGAAGCGATTCATGATATAAAAGCCTATTGTTAATATGACATGAGTAAGAGTGGGGGTTTACTGAAGGCGGATAACAAAAAAAAGTGCAAATATCTCGGTTAATATTCATGATAGAGAAAATATGTATATAGTAATATTTACAGACAATTAACATTGTAATAAGATTGTTGTTATACCTCCCTTTAAACACCCACCCCCCCCCCCGTTCGATTTCAGCCTTTAACGAACTTGGCTTTTAGTTTTACATAAAACGCTTATATATCGAGCTTGATAATGATTAAACAAACTCGATATATAAGCGACCGCTAGAGCGGTAAGTTACACATATGTAGAGTTTTTTTTTTTTTTTTTTTTTTTTTTTTTTTTTTTTTTTTTTTTTTTTTTTTTTTTTTTTTTTATCCGAGATCCAGTAGGGAATTAGATGGCGGTTGGGAGACAGAGTGAACTGCCTTGGTTGTCCCGACAGTTCCCCTTCTACTGAACACTCTGAATTCTATTTTAAGGGTGTGTTGTGAGGTTGATATGGGGTTAATAGAACTAAGGATGTGGGTTACCTGGCAACTGGAAGTACCGGATGAATATATAGATATATCTAGACATAGATTTATATATAATTTTGAACAGATCTCATTTTCGTCATTTACTAGGAAGGATCGATGGATATTTGCGAAAATATTTCGAAAAAAGGGTCATGAGTGTAACCTCAATCTGCTAACAACTACACCATTAAAAACCTCATCTTCAGCACAAATTTTAATTTCAGTTTACATAGGCTTCTTAAAATGTTAGATAGCATTAGAGAATAGGATGTAAAATGATGACATCAGTGCGGCATCGCAGCGAATGAAAATGTGCTTCCTGTACGCACAGCCAGCGTGGCTGACTTTTAGAACCCCGAAGATTAGCCCAGCCATAACAGATATGATAGACATATTATGGATTCACCAAAAAAAAATTATTAATTGATCCCGATTGTGAATTGAATTTTCCTGTCATTATTACACTGTGTAGATAATCATTACCACAATTATTTATTTCAGAACAAATAAAGTACATGAGGAGAAAATTCCATGGTGCCTAGTTAGTAGTGACGTGATGGCCTTTGAATAAGCTTGTGGAAGCGAGGTGTGATATATTGAAAAAGACCGTGTATTAATGGGCCAAAGCTATGATAACGTTTTTAGAGGCTGGGACTGTGGAATCCACAATAATGAAATAAATAAAATTGCTTTAGTTACTTTCGACTACATGTGTTTTCGTGTAAAATTGCCGTTAACAATATGTATGACTCTCCTGCAGAACTGGCAAATGTCTTTAAGAAACCAAATGTATGATCTGAGCAGCTGTTGTTCTCAAGAGGCTGTATGAGAGAATTTGACACTGCATATGTCCCAGTTATGCGACCAACATTAACTTTCATATGGAATATTTGAACAATATTAGTTGCTAATACTATAGTAGATTTGCTGTTAAGACTGAACAGTCCAAAATAGTTTAGTTCAGTACTAAGAATGATGAAAGCAGCAGCTTTTCCCTTAATGAGACTGCTCCTGGACACAATGGCTACAGCCTGGAGACAGAGTCAGGCTGGAAGTATATCCAGAAAGAGAAGACCCTCCCTCTGAAATATCACCACGGTCAGTATAAACAAGGATATAAATTCTTACGCCCCCTCCCCTCCAACCCCCCCCCTCCCCGACCTTATCCGTCGGTGGGTTCCAATTTAACATCGGTAAACTCGGCTTAGCCCCTGAAAAATCCGAAAGGTTTGACGGCTGAATCTAGATTGATGCTTGGATATTGACTCCAGCGGTCTCAGGTGGTGATCCTGTGTACTGCCTCCGGTGTCCCTTTCCCCCCATCTCCATATTTCTCAGCCGCTCTAAAGAGTTATGGCCAAAGAGAAAGTTCTAAATCAACTTTTTATAAACCCTCCTTCATGCTCAGACAACTTGTCGTTCATAACGGCCGAAGGTGGAAGGACTTTATTATTATTTATTATTCAATTTTTCTTTTTTTTTTTTTTTCTTAACACCATTCTTCAGGTGAATCATATTTTAAAAAAAATAAATAAATAAATGATACAATAATTTTTAATGTCAGTACGTTTTCTTAAAAGTTTAATACGGAGCGTCTTATCTGCGCCATAATCAGAGATCTGTCTTATTTATGTCATTCCGTTTCATTTCACGGGGCATTTATATTCTAATGTATGACACTTCTTTGTAAAAGCTAAATCAGTAACGCGTAATTCAACGGATGGGTTGACTTGTAGTTGGATAACCTGAGATCAAATCTCAACAATATATTACTTTTAGCAGATTTCCCTGAAGGGAAATCAGCTATTGAGGTCGTACTCATGACTCAATTTTCAAAATTTCTCTACAAATGTCCATCGATCCCACTCAGATGACGAAAATGAGGTCTGTTCAAAACTGTATGGCTGTATATATATATATATATATATATATATATATATATATATATATATGTCTTTAACGCTCTAGTGGTCGCAATTTTTAACTTATCGTTACCAAACTTGATATATAATTGTTTTTTTACAAAAAGAAAGAATAAATTTGTTAACGGCTGAAATCGGCCCTGGGGGAGGGGGGTACACATGAAATGTAACCCCCTCCCCCTACCCAAAAAACAGATCCCACATGAAAGTGTCAGTAATTGAAAGCCATTTTTTTTTTTTTATATATCAAACTATTTATTTTGTGTGATTAGTAGGCTCTTCAAAGACCTACTCTATATGGCCTTTAAAAGGTCACTAATCAAATAAAATACCATAATTAATTGTTAATTTAATTCCTCTGTAACTCAATTTCCTTCAAAATAATTATTTAAACTTACGGGTTTCACTAACAAAAGTGAATCCTGCTTTTACTATTTGAAAGGTGTCCTAAAATACCATCTATAAACTGAAGACGTGAAAACTGAATAGCAAACTCAATGATTGAGACCACAACTCTAAATGTAATCAATATAGAAAGTTAAATTTTTAATGATGAAATAAAAAATAATAAAAATAAAAGACAAATCTCTTTGAATTCTACCAGACCATTTCTCAAACAAAAAAAAGACCGTCACGCAGGGGCTGGGTAAACTAAGCAGATTTCCCACGTGAAGTTTTACAATAGAGAAATCTGCCTAATAACAACTGTAGTAGTAAGAAACCTCTAAACCTATTCACGAGGGACGAATAGTTACGAAAACGGCCACCAGAGCTCACGGCAGAAAGTCCGAACATAGACTGCTGCCGAGCAAACGCAGCATGTGTAAAAAAATATTCAATTTACAGAATAAATGTATAGAACAATATTTATAGTAAATTTAATTTGCAATATGATTGATTCTGTAATCTTTTTTGATCCGACGTATAGTAACGGAGGTATTTCGAATTTTCGAAAATCCTCCCCTCTAAACCCCCCCTCCCACTAGTTCGATTTCAGCCGTTAACGAACTTGATCTTTCTTTTTACATAAAACAATAACGACCAAACGATAAAACAATAATATAGAGTTTGGTAACGACCAAATAAAAATTGCGACCGCTAGAGCGGTAACAGACAAATATATATATATATATATATATATATATATATATATATATATATATATATATATATATATATACACACACAGTTTTGAACGGACCTCATTTTCGTCATCTACTAGGTAGGATCGATGGACATTTGAAGAAAAATCTCGAAAATTCGGTCATGAGTACAACCTCAATAGCTGATTTCCCTTAGGGGAAATTTGCAAAAATAGACTTCAAGGATTAAAAAGAAACTCGAATTAAAGAGATATAAGAAGCTACTATAATTATAACAATGACTGACAAAATACCAGTACTATGCTACAATTGTTTTAGGAAACACTACTTAATGAACATGAATTTACTGTAAATATTCAATTAAAATTGAACTTTACTAAGGTATAATTATAGTAAGGAATAGAAAAAGACCAAAACTAAACCAAATCTATATGTGGAACCTGATTTTAGAGATTAAACGGAAACAGAATAAAAAAAATCCACTCCCAAAAATAATAAAAATAAAGGACACATGATTATTGAAGTAAGAGTAGTTGTTTCAGGTAACCTATGGAGTCTTATGGGGCCAAAATTATGTGTTTCCACTTTATGTTAGTCGTTATTTACTTTACAAAATCGAATATTATATATATATGTGTGTGTGTGTGTGTGTGTGTGTGTGTGTGTGTGTGTGTGTGTGTGTGTGTGTGTATGTGTGTGTTAATTGCATGGTAGTTACGAAGCTTTTGTTTAGAGCAACATCGACAAAGCTACGAAGCTCCAATAAATAAATAAATTGCATGATCATATTCTTATTATTATAACTTATAACTATATTATAATATTTATCCCGAGTTGTGAGATATCTAGTGAAGCCATAAGAAGGAAAAGCAAGCAAGATATTTCCGTGCTTATCAGAAATCTCAAAGGATCAATATTTTTTCTAATAGATGTAAAGCAGCATATCCATGAAGCTAAACAGTTATTATGACAGTTGTAATAGTGAGTTTGATATACACTTAACTGAATTAGGCTGGACCTGAATAACCTCAGTGAATATCAGAGTAAACCAGAGAAGGAATACCGTGCTGATCTAAGAGATAAAAAGGGAAATACTTTTGGGGCCAACAAAGACCAGCAAGTCTTAAAAATTGTAAGCATGAAGCAATGAGATTTATAGCATAAAGTGAAATCTTGAAGGAATTAGTTTAGATATCAATTATTCACAAGATCATAGTGATTTCATTCCTTCGTTGGGAAATTCTAACGTAAGAATCATTGCAGTATAGATATTTGATAGTTCTCAACAGACCATTATGCCTTCGGGATTCCAATGGTGAATGAAAAGAATTAAAATTCATTCATCTTGGATTTGTAAGAGGGTGGATTTGAAGTGGAATGGCTTTGAGGAGGACTTGGCCCAAACTGGACTCATTGTCTCGCCAAGAGGACAAGTCTCTCGGAGAGACAAAGCTCTGCAGAGAGCTCGAGGGTTGTACAAAGAAGGGCGAGGCGGCATCGGCTTTGAACAATTAGCAGCAGGGTGTCTCTGGCCGGTCAAGGGCTGGCTCGCTCCGCGGGGAGCCTGCTACAGATTGGCTGGATGATTTGTGCGCTGCAGTCGGCAATGCATCGAGAAACAACACTCACTCAGGTACCCAACGATTCCTGTCGAATTACATCAATGCCACTTGAGCAACAATACGCTCCAGATCCAAGGGATCAACTAACGGTGAGTAATGTGGGAATGGTTTGAATGGGGACAACTATAATTATGAAACCGATCCGGATATTCGGGAAGAATGGCTTTACACAGCTGATATTCCCCTTCAAAGCCTAACCCCAAGACTTTTAGTCGATTGATTTTCATTACATCCCCAAATCGAATATAATCAGTTCGAGGGTGTCGTTTAGGTAGGTCTAGCTTACTTAGTACATAACACTTAAATAAACTTTAGGGCGTAAATAACTTAGATTAAGTAAAAAAAAAGTCCGTCACGCAGGGGCTGCGTAAACTAAGCAGATTTCCCACGGGAAGTTTTACAATAGAGAAATCTGCCTAATAACAACTGTAGTAGTAAGAAACCTCTAAACCTAAAACATCATTTAGGGCGTAATAACCCAGTAGTTTCTAGCCCCAAAAAACAGCTAACCTAACCTCTAAACCTATTCACGAGGGACGAATAGTTATGGATACGGCCGCCAGAGCCCTCGGCGGAAAGTCCGAACATAGCCTACTGATGACCACAAGCAGAATACAAATGCAAATATCTCGGTATTCAAGATACAGAATAAATGTATAGAACAATATTTACAGTAAATTTAATTTGCAATAAGATTTATTCTATACAATTTTTCGAACCGACGCATAATAAAGGATATATTTCGAACTTTACGAAAATACCCTCTCTAACCCCCCCCTCCCACTGGTCCGATTTCAGCCATTAACGAACTTGATCTTCCTTTTTACATAAAACGATTAAATTCCGAGTTTGGTAACGATCAAACAAAAATTGCGACCGCTAGAGCGTTAACAGACAAATAAATATATATGTATGTATATATATATATATATATATATATATATATATATATATATAATTTTGAACGGACCTCATTTTCGTCATCTCCTGGGTAGGATTGATGGACATTTGAAGAAATTTTTCGAAACTCGCATCATGAGTACGAGCTCAATAGCTGATTTCCCTTAAGGGAAATCTGCTAAAATAAGTAAAGGTTATATACGATTTATGATCACACATGACTGATGTTCATTCTTCACATTTTCAGGGTATTATAGTTATTCGTCTTTGATTACTTTCATTCAATGGTTTTGCATTCATACATATTATAAATATCTAGAATATATTTACATATTTTAGAATATTTGATCTACCAATCCGCCATTATCTTTTGTTACAAACAAATTATCTTTTATTACTACCTATGTAATAAAATTGCGGGTGATCAGAAACTACAATCTTATTGGCAGTCTCTAAGAACGTCCATGAATTCATTCTTCTACTGATTCTTTTCAATGAGTCTCCCGCTGAACCTTCAAAATTAAGTTCAGAGTCTAATATGGTCATTTTCTGTTGGGGTCTAGTCGACTGGCAGAAGCCTAAGAAACAGTAATTAGAGTATATGCAGCCTTAATTAGCTTCGTACATCACTAATTGAATCTTTAAGCATCAAAGAGGCCATTTGATGAACAGTATGCACCAATGGTTAACAGCTAGTGCATAATTACCCAAGATAATACAGTTTTTTAGAAACAAATAAATACAATAACAATAAGCACTTTTTATTCATTTAAAAAGCACAAACCCTACAATTTATCCACAGTAAGATGAAAATTTATTTTTTTCCTAGTATTTTAGCACTGGATCCAAAATGCTTTAATATCGTCAGAGGCTACGTATCAGTTTCACCTCAAAAAGTGTGATTGGGCGTTCTTCTGTGTTTATTATCTTGAAATTCGTTTCTTTTTAGTAATCCACGTTTAAAAATATAAAAAAACAAAATCAAAGGAGGCCGGCAATTGAATTGTAAAGTATTGGTCAACATTACTAAAATAACTCGTAAAATTTAGTTATTTCCATTGGAAGTGGCTGATATTAAAATAATTGAAACTATTATGTTTCACTTGGCAGAAGTAGTATTGAATCAATAAATTATCTATTGAATGCATTAGCCTTAACTATTTAAATTAGTCATTATTCATTTTTATAAAAACACAGGCAGCTTGTTTTCAAATCTTTTTATGTGCCCTACATGTTTTAAAAATTATTAGCAAAAGTAGATTTTTTTAAATCCACAAAATATTTGGTGATCCTAGTTCATATTAGAAAATAATATAATTACTATGCCCATAAAATAAAATAACAATATTGCTCACTTAAATGTTTAGATGGATCCACCCAGCTTGACAGAGCCGAAACATAGTGCTAATACATTTATTAAACACCAAGTTTCCCAAGCAAATATTTGAATACTTGCTTTTGCTAACACACCACTATTTTTTTTCAAAGTACATTCTTTACGCATACTTTTTTTATTTTTTTTTCAAAATTCCAAGAAGGAAATTGATTGACTCTTTCTTTAACCACTTTAATCAGACTTTATCACACCCAAAACAATGATAGCCGTAAATCGCTGTTCCAGCTCTTATTGGAACACTCTTATTGCGTGTCTGTTATGAAGCAAGGAGAATATACTGACTTCCCATTGGGAGTGGATCATACCTTCCCAGACTTCGTGCCCCATACTGGGAGCAAACCTATACAAGTGACCACATACAGCTAGTTCACACATGAGTGACCATGCACTAGAATAGAGAACGCCCCTTATCCGATCATGATTAAACACATTTCTCTCTGCAAGGAACCTTCGTAGCCTGCACAGTAGTCGTTGAAGAAAAGCATTCTGCCAATCAGATGGTCACCCAAGCTTAGGTTCAAATGTCATGTACTAAAGGTTATAATGAATTAGGTTTCCTCTTGAATTAGCAAAGATTTGAGAACCAATGTTCACGTGGGAATAAGTCATCCAAGTCTCTGCCTGTTGTTCCATCATTCAGTTAAATCATATAGACGTTGAAAAAACATTCTGCCAATCATATGGTCATCCAAGCTTAGGTTCAAATGTCATGTACTAAAGCCCATAATGAACAGGTTTCCTGTTGAATTAGCAAAGACTTGAGAACCAATGTTCACGTGGGAATAAGTCATCCAAGTCTCTGCGTATTATCCATCATTCAGTTAAATCATACAGACGTTGCACAAAACATTCTGCCCATCAGATGGTCATCCAAGCTTAGGTTCAAATGTCATGTACTAAAGGCTATAATGAATTAGGTTTCCTCTTGAATTAGCAAAGATTTGAGAACCAATGTTCACGTGGGAATAAGTTATCCCAGCCTCTGCCTGTTGTTCCATCATTCAGTTAAATCATATAGACGTTGAAAAAACATTCTGCCCATCAGATGGTCACCCAAGCTTAGGTTCAAATGTCATGTACTAAAGGCTATAATGAATTAGGTTTCCTCTTGAATTAGCAAAGATTTGAGAACCAATGTTCACGTGGGAATAAGTTATCCCAGCCTCTGCCTGTTTTTCCATCATTCAGTTAAATCATACAGACGTTGCACAAAACATTCTGCCCATCAGATGGTCATCCAAGCTTAGGTTCAAATGTCATGTACTAAAGGCTATAATGAATAAGGTTTCCTGTTGAATTAGCAAGACTTGAGAACCAATGTTCACGTGGGAATAAGTTATCCCAGCCTCTGCCTGTTATCCATCATTCAGTTAAATCATATAGACGTTGAAAAAAAACATTCTGCCTATCAGATGGCCATTCAAGCTTTGGTTCAAATGTCATGTACTAAAGGCTATAATGAATAAGGTTTCCTGTTGAATTAGCAAGACTTGAGAACCAATGTTCACGTAGGAATAAGTCATCCAAGCCCCTGCCTGTTATCAGTTAAGTCAAATAGCCGTTGAAAGAAAAAAAAAGGTAATGAATACGACGTTTTACAATGAACTATAAGAACAACTCCACTGCATAGCGTTCCTTGGCGTTGTGTATTCTTCATAGGAATATCCAGTATTTAGGGGCAATAGTCTGACTTCCTGAGGTGAAAATGTCCTACCGGGAAGAGGAGTCCTCCCTTTGGTATTTCCAAATTCCATTCAAATTTCTTCAGTCCCTTGCACTCTTCATACACTCTGCACCAACCATGTTCTGCAGATTAGACTATCTCTTCCGCTATCTGACTCTTGTTCTCTTCCCCTTATTGGGTACATCTTCCACACAAGTACATTGGATATTTTACGTCTCTTCTCTTTTAGCCACAATTCCGTTAAATGGAATAGCTAGTTCAAAAAAAAAAAAAAAAAAAAAAAAAAAAAAAAAAAAAAAAAAAAAACCGAAACTAGCCAAGAAGAAGTGGATGAAAACCAATAATTCCGTTGATACTGAAAAACAAAACTTTTCTGGATTTCAATGCTTCCTTACTTTATACAAGAGAAACGCGTTTTAAAGATCTATAAAAATGATGGACGTTAATGGTAGTATTAAATAGTTAATAATGTTAAATGAAACAACAAAATGTTTATATATTTACGAGTTCAAGACGCCTGGAAGTTGTACCCGTCAAAAGGAAATACTGAGTTCCATGGAAAGGTTAGGAAGACGATCAAAGAGACTTCCTGTGGTTTCCCGTGTCCTTGAAGATTTTCGCTAACTCTTTTTCAAGAGACTAAGCCACACTTCCGATTCTCCACCAACCAAATGTTTATGGTTTTCTTAATATCTGTGCATCCTCCCTGCTGCTCTGTGGTAATTTTACTAGTTAAAACAATTTTACAATGGGAAACATTTTTAACTTAAAGAACTGTAGCATAAAACAAAGATGGTTGATCCCCTTCGGCCAGCAATCATGAGTAATTTTGGAATAGTTGTTAAGTGTCGAATCGCGGGACGGTAAAGGCAATCGGCCATGAAGGGAGACAGGGCTACCAACTCCCTGATTTATCGACACCGAGAAGAAAACGGATAACAAATATTATTAAAGATGGATGGTCGGGGTGAAAAACCGCCGGGAAATATGGCTCGCTCGTTCCGAATCATTTCCAATTGACGGAGAGGTCGAGAGGTTGGACGGGAGCCGTGTCTAAAGCTATGAGAGCAATCAGGGTGGTTGAATTAAACCCGCCGATGTGAATGCCATAGAGATAGCAGTTTTGAAGTAGTTAAGCTGGAGTCATTCACTGATGGTTTCCACGTTAGAGTCATGTAATAAGAATGAGACAAAACTTCTTTGGCGGCATTACAAGGTCAACAAAGTACATAACTCTTAGCGTGCCAAAATAATAATGATCTTGTACGTTGTTGAACTATTATTCTCCCATCCTATTATCAACACTACAAAAAATAAATATATATATATATATATATATATATATATATATATATATATATATATGCTTAGAAGCTGGCACAGAAAATCCTAATTTTCACGGAAACAAAACCTTTTTGACCAAAATTATTTTTCTACATATTTTTTGAAACTTGTATATTGGATAATGAAATAAGCTAGTCTATTTTTTTCTATTTGAAATTAATTTACTTCTACTTGTGACGAACAAACAATGTTCAAATCTTCAATAATTATGTAAGATAATGATTAATGTCAAGCTAAAAAGTTACTAAATATTCCCAACAAAAATTGCACATATACAACATTTTTACATATGATCTGTAGGTTTACATTTACATATCAACGGCGGTTTAGCCTCTGCACCTTACTCTGACTTCATCTAGAAGGTCCATATAAATACAAATAATATATTAATAGATTATAGGGTTTTTAAAATAATGGAGTTAGAAGATATTTTTTAACATTTTCTCAATATAATTATTTTTTTAAATTATTTTAGACTCAAAATCAGCCTTGTTTTACTACTATCACATATATGTTAAATGCAAAGAAACAACATTTTAATTGAACACACCGCCTGTATATTATAAAAATCATGTTAATAAATTATATTAATAAAACATTATAATTCATGGTTTGATTTGGTCTGAATTGGTCTTTTAAGGCAGATACTATGTAAAAGGGAACGTAAATAAAAATTAGATATTTAATTTCATTATAGGTCATCATTTGTCAATAATTTGTGTCTTTCTGGAAAGTAATGAGCTAAAATGATTTCATATGTCTGTTTCAGTCGGGATGATAAAAGGTATTTTTTCTATTCCTGATAACAAATTTCAAGATGTTATTTCAAATGACCAACGGCAAATGATAGGAGTAAGCATATTTGGAATCTGGTGGACATTAAGACTTCTTGAAAGGATATACGGTTCTTCACACAATTTGGAAGCTGTTCGATTTTTTTAAGGGATATACAACTTCTAACAGTTTGGATGTAGTTGGCTATCCGGAATTTTTACTGGGATGTAAAGAGGATCTATTAAAACAATAACGTGACAAGGGAATTCTCAAAGAAAACTCTGTGTACCACATATAACCTAAACTAAAAAAGTCCGTCACGCAGGGGCAGCGTAATCTCTGTTAATATTCAAGATAGAGAAAAAATGTATATGCTAATATTTATAGTAAATTTAATTTGCAATACCCTTAAGGGAAATCTGCTAAAAGAACCTTGCGAACTTATTTGATGACTAGAACCACAGAGTTTTTAAACCCCACTCAAACTCATCTGTCGTTCTATTCACTGAAACTTACTCGTGATTCATCATTCAATGCCTCAAGAAAAGCTTACATTCTTTCTACATAACAATATAATGGGTTATGTATGTTACGTGTGTTTGTATGTAAGGGCGTATTTTTGAGATCTTCTGATATATAATATTGCTTCAAATTTCATTTCCAATATATGTATTCATGATCAATCTTATAAGTATGCTTTCTTCTAAGTTAGAAGAAAACATGCTAAATTACGTGAATACAGTAAATGAAGTTAACATGAATTATGGGAGAGAATCTATCTTAGCCTGCCGTATGCTAGTTAATATCTACCCCTAAATATATTAGTGCATTCCTCCGTGAATGTGGTCTAATCTAAAGTTAAACTATCTAAATACATTGGACTTTTAAATTTAAAGTGAGTTTAAGCATGAATACAATTATGTAAATGTGGAGGTTGTAGAATAATTGTCCTTAATCTTCTTTCTCAAGAAAATAGGAAAAATGATATTTTGTTGATGTCGTGAATAAAGTATCAGGATTCATTATTTTCGTATATTAGTGTGAAGTGTAAAAAAATAAATAAAAACCTAGTCCAACAGTTGAGTCTTTATAAGTCGTCCAATGCAGTCAGTGCAGCTTTGTTGTCGGAATGGGCCTCTTCAATTCCTCATTAAACTGAATAAATTGTGAACATTATTCTGTTTTTATTGAATTTCATCAGAAATTTAGATTCGTTAACAGCTTTCAAAAAAGCGAAACTTATTTCCCATTTACTAGAACATATAAAGACATATTGGGCAATGAATACAATAAAAAAAACATACCTACGTGTAACATCTCATACAATTTAAAAATACTAAAAATGCATATTTTGTCATTTGTCAATCTGAATAATCGATTAAATCTATTTTAATGAATAGAAGGTTAAAAAATGAGCAACGCAGAGAAAATGATAATGAGTCTTTGATTTGAACCTGATTAAATACAGTGCTAAAGTCAAAGAAATCTAATTATAAGGAAAATAATTCTTCTAAACATATGAAAATAAATCAGTTTCATAATAAATAAACGGAAAATGAAGAAATGAAAGTTAGAACTTACTTCAAATAATTTAATTAATTAGTTTATTAAAAACGGTAAACAAATTATTAAATGGTAAATATCAGCAACAATAAGTTCAATGGCAATAGGTACTAAATTCTTTATTGATAATCAAGAACACCCACATCAGAAACAACTAAAAAAATAAATAGCCGAAAGAAAGTTGGGAGGAGGGGGGGGGGCTTAATTCTCAAATATATTTGAAAACACAAAATATTAAAACATTGGGTGTCAGGAAAACTTTGAGACTTCTCTTCAAGACTTCATGAAACAAAGATCCATCGAAAATAATTGAGTTACATGCTCAGTTTCAAAAATCACTTTCTTGGGACACAAGTCGACTTTGGCCGATGTAATAATCCTGCAAATATGTTTTCCACATCATTTTTTTTCACACTTAAATTCTCTATTTATTTATATAGAGGTAAACTCCTTCGCCACATTTTTCGGCCGCTTACTCAGCAAACTGTCTAACAAATCAGACCATTCACTCAATAAATTCACTGCAGAGCCACTTATTTTTATGATTTGTAGTGTCAAATTTTCGAATGTTCAAATTCCCTATATCTCAAAATGCCGAATTTTCACGAATTGTTATGTTAATATTCACTTTTTTAGGAACTTCAACCGATTGCTGGAAAGATAATTTTGAAAACTATATTATGATCTATTTGCCTTTTATACGTTCAATAAAAATTCATTTACAATGGTTGAAAAGTCACTGATAAACGTGCTACCCCTTTTCGTGAGCTGTGCCAAAATAACTAACTGAAAGTAACGAATATTAAGTACCCCCCCCCCGCCGCCCAATGTGACTCCCACCGATAATATAGGGAATGAAAGGAAGGCAATTTAATGGTATAACAATAATTGTAAAGTTAAATTTTCGAATTCTTTATTTCTGAAGCCATTTGTATGTGTACTTTCCATTGCCCTGGAAATGTTTCATCTGGAATGGCCTATACTACCTGGACCAGGCGAATTCGACCATCACGAAGCTATTAGAATACAAAGAGGAATGCAGAGAGAGCTTGGGTTTTCACGCAACCATTCCAAGTGTTATAATATACATAGTTTTAACACACAATGGCTTCTAATTGGACAGTGCTGCACTCTAGCGACAATGAGCTCGTTTATCTTTTAATTGCCATATGTAGTTTTTAGTGCCTTCCCGCCTAGTACCGGTTTAGTCAGTAGGCAACCTCGGTTCATTAAAGCAACCAAAACTGACGCCCGTTTTCTTGAAATAATTCTAGACCAGAATTGCATTCGATTTTGCCCAAAGAAGTCATTTTAGTCTAACATGGACATATAAAATCTCTCAAGATTTCGTCCGAGGTTCCGCTGCGGAATCGAACTCTGACTATATAAAACTTCCTAACGACTATGACATGGTACCGATGCAATGGATATGAAAAGCCCCGTTCAAATTCTCAGGATTGAAGTGCATAAGATATATCAATTTAATTTTTTTTCTTCTTCATTAATAACTCCTTGGCCATCTTTATCTTCTTTTCGAGGGAACTGTAATGATGATATTTTACTCATGAGATATTTCGAATTTTTCTACTCTAAATCCCCCCTCCTCCCATGTCGGGTTTCGGCCATTAACGATCTTGACCTTTAAATTTACATAAAAATTTTAAATATCGAGTTTGGTAACGATTAAACAAAATCCCAGGAAGGATCGATGGACATATGATGCCATCGCGTCATGAGTACAACTTCAATAGCTCATTTTTTCTCTTAAAGAAAATCTACTAAAATGAGAGGGGGGGGGTTGGTTTTGTAGTGGAGGAACTTGCCTTATATTGAAACCTTGATAAAAACAATATAAAGTTACAAAAAAAAAAACATTTCATTTATTAATCTTCTATAAATATTAATAACGTCTCTAATTATTATATGGAACACAAACATAATGAACGCTTTAAATATACCGTCTAAGAGCTTACACTCTTCTCGAGTGACTTAATGAACTTCTTGTGTTCCTTGGAAATCTTTTCGAACTGTCCCTTGTCATAGTTTTGGCGAAGAGTCTTTTCCAGCTGTTCCATTCTCTCTGCTTCCTGGCTGGAGGTCATCTCCTCGAGAGCATCATGGTCGTAGGTCGAGTGGAGGAGTAGGGGTAGAACGCCAGCTCTTTGTGTTATCCTCCTCCTGATGTTAGCCTCTGCTTGGACCAGCTCGTCCATCAGCAGCCAGAATCTGACTCTCTCGAGGTCTATCTCAGCCCTTCGGACCTTTTCCCAGGAGTAGTGCTTGAGGCAGTATTTCTTGGGGACGAGGCAGAGGTCTGGACCCTCTTCGAAGAGAGCCTTCGTCAGGGGGCAGCCGCAAGCTTGGTCACTACTCATCGGCGCTTCCTTTGTATGCTCTGGACAAAGAACTCGCAATCGTTTGCAATAAGTCTTCGTCGGAGGATTGTAAAAGTCGCAGAAAATGTTGTTCCCTTGAACCTTCGTTTTGTAAATTGACCCAAACGACGATTGGCTTTCATATTTTATAAAACATTTTTCCATATGCTTTATTGCTGAGCTCGTATGGATTTCTTGGCCGCAAGTAACGCAATAGATGCTAGATTCTTCTTTTTCATCCTGAAATAGAAGATTTATTTTTTTACTGTATCTCTTCTCAAGGTCAGCGTCTATTTTAAAAGATGGCTCCAGCAGCTTTCCTTTCGCTATTACATCTTCAAGTTCGCGGCATTTTTTATCCAACTGTTGAAGTGCCTCTTGAGCTTTTGTCTGCCGCATTCGAACATCTTCCAAAGCCATTTTATCTAACAGCTCAGCATGAGATGTTGACATTGACCACTCTTGAAGTCTTTGTGGTAGAATTTGCAGAATTCTGTTTGTTGCAAGCTTCATTCCACATTTATCACTGCAGTATTTGCTATTCGGCTTAGAACTCTCTGTGCATCCCGGTCCGTAGCATTGACTTCTCATGTTCATGGGACATCTAGAAGTCTCTTCATCTTCTGATTGCGACGACTTCTCAATTTCATTGCTCATTGGATTTAATAATTTTACACAAATGCGCTCGATGCACCTCCCTCTTCGTTTCGATTTGGAATTTTTAGTAAACCTACACACACAACAAACGCCGCAATTTGAAATTCGATTGCAATTCTTGCAAACTCCACAGGCCTTCCAGGGAATTCTTTCTTTTTTTTCTTCTTTTTTTAAAAGGGTATCTTCAGGAATATGAACACCTTTCTTTACAAGTTGACGTTTACATTTAGGGCCAGATATCTTGTTACAGACTTTAAAAACTGATACCAACGAAGGATCATCTTTTTGACAAATAATACAGTAATATCGTTCGACATTTTTATATTCCCTTTCAGACATGCCTAAACAGCTCCCATGATAATGGCTACCACAGGAGTCACACGCAACAATATACAAGGAACTATCTTGTGACTCACATATACAGTTGATCAGTGTGTCTTTTTTGAAGAGGGATGCCAGCTTTGATTTTCGTTCTGGTAGCTCGAACTGCCTCGCGATTTCTTCTTTCGTTAATCTCTCGGCCATTCCTTACAATATTACAGACAACAAATGTAAATAGTGCTAAACAAAAGCTCACACATAACCTTAACTAAGGTTAATTCTTAAAATCAATAGACAGTGTTGCCACTGTTGTCCAGAGTTTTTATCTAATTTGTATTCGACATTAATAATAGAAATATATAACATACATGACATATAATATATATGCTATCATTGTAATTTATCTATAATAATATTGAAGTTACCTTATAATCGTTTCAATTAATTTTCGGACAAGGATATATCAAACTCAACGTCAGGAGGCAACAATGCATACCCCCCCCCCTCCACATCGCTTCCGCTACCGTTGTTTCTACTATTAAATACAACAATACACTTTAGAGGTACGCCTTCATGAAACGCACACATAATTCTCACAAATAACACGTTAATTTAAAAAAAAAAAAAATCACTAGCCACATTCGCTGTGGTTAAAGACAAATACAATGTATATACAAACGCAACTGGTGTCTTTTTGATTAATTTCTATAAACTAACTTTCACGAATTGCTGTTTATCATAGCAAATATACCTTGCTCTATTTTATTTAAAGCACAATGCTTAATAATTATGAAAACGGAAACATGGGGTTCCAATCTTAATTTTGATTATTCACACTAATAATAAGAACAAAAATACGATAGATATTACTGACTGTTTATAATCTACATAAGTTAAACCATAATATTTTAAAAGTGTCTGTTCGTCTCTCAAGTTGTCAGTTTAGTGACAGCTGAAATAATCGGCAGGGGAAAAATAACCGAAACACGACTTCGAATTTGTTTAAAAACTCGAAAATGAGAAAGGCATGAGCTAGTTCTATATTTTCCCTAAGTTAACTTCGACTATATTCACATATGGAAACAGAATATATTTACTTTATAAAACAAATAAAAACTTTTTCTAGCATTTATCATCATTTTATGACACTATGGCAAAAATATTATATAACATGCCTTTATAGGTATGTTTAGAAATTTTTTGATATTTAACAGCTGTGTAAAATCATTTAATCATCTTCTTTTTGAACTATAATGTTTGTTTGGGGCTCAGGTTAGCTATGCGAGTTAAAGCGTTGACCTTTATCTCACATGGTAAACCTAGAGTGGCGAGTTCGATTCTTGCCTGGGCAAAGGAAATTACTTAGTGACGAAATTCATTAAATAACATCCTAAAATCCCACCCTGGCTAGAAAAGGGTGGTAACCTGTAGATAACCGGCCCAATTAGCCTGAGATGCAAAAAGTGGACGTTAATAAATAATAATAATGTTTGTTTTAAATTATAAAACATCCACGGTAAGTACTGCGTCAAATCTATACGGGTTATCTACAGGTTAGCACCCATTTCCAGCCAGGATGTAACTACGGATTTAATTTAGTGAGTTCGTCAATAAATAAACTCCTATTGCCCAGGGAGGGATCGAACGTACGACTCTTGGTTTACCAAGTTTACTAAGACTATTATTATTTTATATATATATATATATATATATATATTTGTCTGTTAACGCACTAGCGGTCGCCATTTTGGCTTGATCGTTACCAAACTAGATATTTAAACGTTTTATGTAAAAATAAAGATCAAGTTCGTTAATGGCTCCAATGGGTTCAAGTTCGTAAATCGCACCAGTAGGGGGAGGGGGGAGCGTTTAGAAGGGAGAACCCCTCGAAAATTCGCAATATCTGCGTTACTATACGTCGGATCGAAAAATTGTATAGAATCAATCTTATTGCAAATTAAATTTACTATAATTATTGTTTTATATATATATATATATATATATATATATATTTATTCTTTATCTTGAATATCAACCGATATATTAGCATTTTTCAGTTTTCAGCCTTCATTAAACCCCCCACTTATACTAGTGTTACATAAACAATACCCTGTTTTATAATAAACCACATTATTCGAAGATTAAATACGAAACATTGTTATCGAGAGATCTTTATTATACTAGATAGATGCAAATATGTTCTTCCCCCCCCCCTCTCCCAGTCTTAAATTCTTGGACTACTAAAATTTGATTGATTGAGGTTAAAAGAATTCTAATTCATTATAAATTATAGTACTAAGTATAGTACATAGTTTTCAATAAAATGAATATGTTATATTCTGATATGTTTCAGTTATCGTTTTTCTTTCTGTTGAGCCGTTGGCTGACCTGTTTGTTTACATTTGAGACGCTTGCCCCCGGCAGGGTAAAGATTTCTTATTCCCTTTTGTCGTTTTTCACTTAATATTGACGGTGGTGTTGTCTTAGCAATATGTAGGATTATCTATTATTAATCTTCGAGGGAAATCTGCTTAGTGAAGGACTTTTTTTATTATCTCCTACAGCAGGAACGATGAGCATTACAGGAACGTTTTGGAAAATCGAGTAATGAGTACGACTTAAATAGTTGTTATCCCATAAAAGAAAAAGAAAAAAAAAACTTAATTCTATTAGATAAAACTGATTATGGAAACCTGCCCCGAGGCCTTGAATATCTGGGGCAATCCGAACGCTAAATCAATTCTCTTGAAGTTCCCGGAGGCTGGGGTTGAGCGGGTGTGAAATCTGACGTCCCTCCTTTTGCCTTAGCTGGAATACTTCTTCTGGCGGAAATTGGAAAAATAAAGAAGCAGCTGAGAAGAAAAGAGTGAGGGAGATTCCTTTGCAGAAGTAGGGGATGTTCTTTAATTAGGTTCTATCGGGCGGTCAACCCACCCCTACAATACACCTCAATCCGCGTCCCTTCTTATCCGGCCTATCTCCTATTCTCTTCTCTCTTTAATCCGAAGCTGCGTCTATAGTTGTAGTTTGATCAATATCGGGGTCCCACTGTCTTTTACCTTCGGTTGAATGATCGCTAGAAAAAGAATAACCACTTTCCCGGTACTCAGGAGAGAATCTTGGTAATACAGCAAGAGCTGATCCACCGGTTTGGGAAAATGAGCTCTAACAGTTGTGGCCATATTAAAGGGGTATGAGATGGACTCTCGCAATCAAGATTGAACTAATACAGCTAAACCTTTTATTAGCAGATTTCACTAAAGGGAAATCAGCCATTGAGGTCGTACTCATGTCGCGAAAAAAAAGTCCTCAAATATCCATCGATTCTACCTAATAGACGACAAAAAAGAAATATATAAACATCTCTGTTAGCGCCCTAGCGGCCCCAATTCTTATTTCATCATAACGAATCTAGATATAAACGCGTTTATTTAAACTATTCTGAAACACTAATATTGCTGTCATTTTCAAAATCATCTGCTACTTTTCTGTACAAAAAAACTTTTTGATAATCAGTCACCAAACCTACTGGGGAAGAAAGTGCATATTTTGGACTTGGCTCTTTTTTCCCCAGGTTTTCAGTATTTAAAATCCAGGGAAGATGAATATGTATGAATAATATTAAGATTATTTCCCAATCCAGAAGATTGGGATTCAGAAATGAATACTAAAATGAGTTTTAATAATTTATGTCAATGAATAAAAATGCCAAGTATTCAATTGCAATGAAATAGCAAAAATAGAGGAAAAGGTTTTGAAAATGAAAGTTTGATGTTTAAATTTTGTGAAAATGAATCAGTTTTCTTCAATGTCTTTTTATCAATTTTTGTCTTTAAACAATTCCTTCTTTTTTTCTCCATGTCACTATGCGGTAATTCCAAAAAGTATTTTACAGCCTCTTGCAGAATTTTGTTAGGTCTTTAATTTACTTATTTAATAAGATTTATTGTTCGACAAGCATATTTTTATATCTGTTGAGTCAAAAATGATGAAATATTCACTCAACTTTGCAGCAACGAAATCCATCTACTCATGGACTTGGCTCCATCTTCCCGAGTACCTTGTGGACTTGGCTCCTACTTCCCTGGCACATGTAATCTTCACTCATGCTTTTCTATGTCAATGAGCACGTTTTCCCCAAAACAAACACACCATCGTGTTCAGCATCAAAAGCTGAATAAAACTGCGTTTCAAACTCAATTTCAGAAAAATATGGACTTTGCCCCTTTTTCCCCTGCCTTCATTTATTCTGTATATTCAATATCATTTGCATTATTTGGGTTTCAGCTTTTAGTAAACCCCCACTCCGACTCACGCGAGATTAGTAATAAGCTGTTATATTATGACCACATATATATATATATATACACATGGAGTCTCTGGATTTTCTCTTTATGCTATTAATCTGTTTTAGGATTGGGTTTTACTAAAGGTGGAATAAAAATTATATATAATTGGGAATCTACTTAGAAAAATGGGAAATCAGCTTCGTTTGAGCAACATGAATGGTCAGTGCTTAAACGGGTGACCGGAGAATTAGTGCATTAGTATAGTGGCGGGATTCAACCGAGTAAATTAAATTAACAGGCCGTCGATATGACAAAATATAATTAGGCATATAGGTATATCTATATTTATCATGACAGACGTGTGTGTCAGTGGTAACCCCATAGCGGTTGCCATCTTTGTTTAGCAAACTCGATATGTAACCGTTTTATGTAAAACTAAAGATTAAGTCCATATACGGCTCAAATCGGAAAAGTGGGAGGGGTGGTATAGAGGGGGAGATTTTCGAAAATTTGTATTATCTCTGTTATTATATATCAAATCGAAAAATGCCGTAGGTACATTCTTATTGAAAATTTATTTTTCTATACATATTGTTACGTAATTTTTTTCTGTATCTTGAAAATTAACCAAGATATTTGCATTTTTTTTTAGCCATCAGTAAAGCCCCACTTCTACTATGCCATACGAACAATAGGTTGTTGTATCATGAAACACTTTATTTGAAGTATAAACACCGAGTTTTGTTTCCATTGAACAAATGTGTTCAAGTCTTCAAGTAAGATTTTACGATAGCTCGAAAATGTTTATTTGTTCTAAACCATACTCGATATATAACCGCTTCATGCAAGGCTTAAATTCCAAAATGGGACTAAGAAAAAGGGGGTTTTAGATGGGGGATTCGAAAATTCAAAATATCTCCGTTATTATGAGTCTAGTGAACTACAATTGTTGTTCTATACGTTTTTTTTAAACTCAAATACTAAGCGAGTGAATAGTACTTTCTTGTTTTCAGCCTTCAGATAGATTAGATATATCTTTCTATACATTTGTCTGTCACGGCTCTAGCGGTCAGAATTTATGTTTTCTCGCAACCAAGCTCAATATATAAGCCTTCCATGCAAAACTAAAGATCGAGTTCGTTAACGGCTGGAATCGGACTGGAGGGAGGGGGGTTTAGAGAGGAGGAATTTCGGAAATTCGTAATATCTCCGTTGTTATATGTTATATGAAAAATTGTACCAAAGAAATCTTATTGGAAATGTGATTGCCTATAAATGTTGTTATATACAAATTTTTCTTATTGTACTTTAACATGTTGAGATAAATGCACACATGTGGAAAATCTGCTTATTTTTATTTATTATTTAACGCAGCCTCTGCGTGACAGACGTTTTTACTCATTTACTGAGATTCGCAAAGTTTGAATGAACGTTTGTGTAATTTTGTCCTATGAGCAACCTCAATAGCTACTTTTCCTTTAAAAAAAATTCTTCTTAAAATACAACTACGGTTAATTCAGTGTCGATAGTTGGCCATAGCCAAAGGTTTTTATCGTCCATTTCTAAGAGATGCTGAAGAGTAGGTTGGAGTAATTATACTATGGTGGAGGGAGGCCTGGAGAGCTATGGAGAGACCCCTTGGGAGATTTATAGCAGCAGCGGGGATCCTTCGTTTACACCGACTACTGTATACTTCAACAAGATTATATCTAATCCCAGTATAAATTATAACATTTATTTACATTTATCAACAAATGTCCCCGAGACCAAGATTTGTTTAACTCTCTTGATTCGTCTCCTTCCTTTTTCTCCAAACTTGAGTGACTGTAAACAGAATGTGTGCTCTCTTCGATAACAACAGGTTTTTTTTTGTTTCCATCAAGGAGCTGTTTAAGGAGCGAAGTAACTCAGAACGTTTTAGTTTCAGAATGCTTAAATGGAAATTGAAATGAATAGCTCAAGAAAATAATACTTTTTTACAGCAGAGGAATATAGTGGTGTAAGTCAAAATATCTACTAATTCACTACTGAGGCACTATAAAAAACAAATCAATGAACCATGCAGTGTAACTTCATTGGCCATTTTTAGTACTCTGCATAGTAAATTTACCTTACACTAAAAAAGAGCATTTGCCTCTCACTGAGATAAATTAATAATAAAAGTATTTAAGGCATTAAAAAGATCTTCAGGTCTCACCATTACTAAGGCAAACGTTTCGCCCTCCAGGACATTTACAATGCTAATAATACAGGTATATTTTAATTAATAATTATTATAAACTAATATTTAAGGCATCCATAATTTCCCTAAAATCTAAGAGTACAAACCTAAGTTTTAAAATTATTCTCGATATAAACCTAAACACGTAGCAGGAGTATAAAAACTTACGATTATGACTTATGTGGTAATTTGTCAACAAAATGTGATAATTAGTTTTGTATGTTCTATAACTCTAATTAGAGCTAAGCTATATCTATACTGTATTGCATAAATAAATAATAAATATCCCAAATTATATGATTTAATAAGATACCAATTATGTAAAATTTTACAGCCAAGAATTAAAATTAACAGCAATAATAGTATGCTCTAAAAATACAATTACATTTTCATTAACATAAACTTCAATTTTTTTCAAAACCTTAGCCTAATAAGTATTCACATTTTTCTTGTAAGTTCTAAAGTGATCTGCATTCTCTAAGTCTCTGGATATTCACATAGAATTTTCCTCTCACCAGACTTTGATTCCTTATTGAAACTTTTACAAAACAGTTGGTTTAAAAACCTTTCTAAATTGAGGTCTGGGACCAATTCCGGATGTCATGGAACAAAATAAGAAAGAAACGGGACTTGAAATTTAAGACTGAACTACTACTACTAAAGTACTTCAGTCTACTAAAATTAACTGCTACTACTACTACTATTTTTAGCCCCTTTAGTAGTAGTTCAGTCTTAAATTGTATCTGTGTTTATCTGTTGATTGCTAAGTAGTATGGTTTTAAGTAAAAACTGGTTTTCTGTGATATTTATTTATGTTTTTAGTTTTATTTATTCAACCTTTAACTTGTATTTTAATTAGGCTAAGGTTTGTATCTGTTTAATATATTAAATAATTTTGATTGCATGTTTTTCATTTGGTTTTGACAACAGGCATTGAAGATGGAGCTGTTGCTCTGAAAGTGCACTTTGCCTCAATAAAACGCATTTTAAAGGAAAACAGGCCTTCTGTGAACATCCAAATTGATTCGTTCATCTATCACCTAGCTTCCTTGGAAACATTAATGCTCTGTTCCATTGGTGATAGATAAATGATAATATAATGTATGCAAAATATAACAGAATGTACAGAATATAGAAGAACTTCTCACCCAGTAACTAAATTAACTCCCCTAAATGGTTTAATGTTTCTAGTCCTAAAAACTCCTTTTACAGTAATAACTCCTATATCCAGTTTAATAAAATATGGGGTTCTTTTTCAAATTCAAAGGTTTAGTCAGAGGTTGTGGAATGTTTTTAATCTCTGTTTATAAGAGGAGAGAGGGTCTTACAAGAGGTTCCTCATCCGACGGCCGACATCCCCTCATGTTAATTCGAAACGGGATAAATGCTGTAGATCATTTTAAATTATTGCCCTCCTATGATATATGACTGACGGCTCGTTTGCCCTTTACAAACACACCAGCCTCCAATTCATATTAATACCCTTGTACCACTTGTCTTTTATTTCGACTCCTTATGTTCCCCGGGTGTCGTTGCCTCATTCCGCTCTCCGCCATACAGGAACGATGAGAAATGTGATCCTGTCACAAGTTATTCCGTCTCAGCGTTGCGGCTGGCTTTTAAAAAAAAACGCTCAAGTAATCGACCTTAATGAAAGTGAAGTCAATGAGTTTGACACTCATCTCTTAAGTAATGAATAACTGAGAGTTTATTTATTTATTGGTCCAATACATTGGATTTTCCACTGTAGAAATGATATTAAAAAATAAATAAAATAATACAAATATTTATATGTCAAAAATGTCTTCATTCAGATCTCTTTCGAAGAAGCATGTTTGTTAATGGTCCAAGGTTCTAGTGGACTGCTGCACTCGACTTACGTTGATGATACTTCCACACTTGCTGATTAGAAGGACACGCTGCCCAATTCCCAGTGTAGTTCTCTCCTCACATAGTCACCTCACACATGAAAGAATTACCTACGTTCAATCCTTCGATTTTTCGATAATTGCAGTGATATCATTTTTGAAAGCGTAGTAGTGTAACGCTTCAGTTTTAAGCTTTAGTGTGGCTCTTAAGTCAAATTTAATAAATCAAAAAGCACAGTACTTCTACACCAACCTAGCACACTACTTCTGACAGATAAACAGTTTTGCCATTCTGGACCAAATAATTCTACTTCTTTATTCCAGTAATTCCCTGCTATTTAGTATACTTAGGCTAGTCATTCGATTCGAGGCTGGCCTTATCTCTCACGGTAAACCTAGAGTGGCGAGTTCGATCCCCGCCTGGGTAATAGGAATTTATTAAGTGACGAACTCATTAAATAAAATCCTAGGCTAGAAAAGGATGGTAACCTGAAGATACCCCGTCCCAATTAGCCATAGAAGCAAAAATAAATAATAATTCTCGGATTTCAGTACTTGTATAGTCCTCTTGTTTGAATAAAATTTGAAACCACAAGCTTCGGCTAGTATCCTCAGATCTCTGATCCTTCTCAGCAGGATCTTTTATACTTTACTTGCGAACAGATTTGTGCTTTTGATGAGACTTTAGACAGTTTATCATGGTTGGCAGTAATGCCCATCAGGATAGAAGTCCAGTTAATAAATCACTGTCTTCGGCTACGTTTCTTGGTCTGCTGCCCCCCATATTGGCCTTGCTTCTCCTGCATGCACTCCAGTGGTCTTCCCAGGTTAAACCACTATCATCTGGACCTGGTTCTCTTTCTTTACCGTTTGTGTACAATTCTATTACGTGTATAAAAAGAATACCCAAATTAGCAAGGTAGGCACCGGATAGAGCTTATACGTTTTCTTCCCTGCTTAATTCGCCATTAGAATTGCTACCCCGATTCATCGCCCTCTAGATCTAGCGAAAGACATTCACCCATTTCTGACAAAGGGAGAAAGAGAGAAAGTGCGGGGACGCTAGAAGAAATCGATGAATTCCCAGTATAGCGTAGAGACGGACAAGCCCTGTTTCAACCCCATCTTGCCCGGGGGCCGTAGACTCCACGATTTACGATACCCTATTTTTGCGGCTAATCCTGCCGGCTGATACTCTGCCGTCGCCCCGTGACGCACCCTCCTCATCCCTAACCGACTTTGTCTAGTTTATAGCTTCAATCCCAGCGGCCCTGGTCCATCTCCACAGAGCTCTTGATTTACAATTATCACAACACTGCCTTCCTGATATTGCCCTGCCCCACCAACCGTCGTATATCTTCTCGTTAGAAAATGCTATGAATCCTCTCTTTAGACCACAGCTCTGCAGGAAATGGTCCACGTTTTGTCTTGTATAAACCTTTTATATTTTCCCTCACAATTCTTTCTTTCAATTATCTGTAAAAGCCTCATTCTGCAGGGTAAAATATTATGCTTATTGAACAATACTATTGTCTTTATGGCGATATCCATTAATGAAGTCGGCTATAAATCGATTAACTCGCACATGATGAGTCTCGGGACAGTAGGAACATATCAAGTGACGAATTGCATCTTGCCTTGTTGTTGTTACTCTCAATAAGATTAGAGGTTTCTATCATTTGAAAGCACTGATTGGGCAATGAGAGTCAAAAACTCTCAAATAAAATTGTCAAAAGTCTTACAAGTTTTGAAATAAACCAGATAATTAGAGTCATTCAGATTTTTGTTCTCAATTTTGAATAAAGTCCTTTTCTCCTTAACTTTAATAAATCTATTTGAACTAAAAAGAGATACTTTGAAATAAACCTTTTCCATCTATTCTTCTCTCTTCAAACCTTTGGCTATGTGACTAGTTCACTCGTCTACTTCATCTCCTCACCAGATCATCATTTTATACCCTCAGGATTACCATTTCACAATACAAGAATAATAAAAAAACATTTACTTTTGCATGTTTCTAATTGTTCTTGCCCAACACTATTCCATTTACACCAGTAAACTCTCTGCATTTGGTAGTTAAAACGGTTTAATAAATTCATTTTGAAAATATTATTACAACCTCCATTGCTGATTTCCCATAGGGGAAATCTGTTTAAGCACTTATCTCAATAAAAAAGTTTATATAAGCCTAGAAAAGTGTTTTATTCTGTAACCTACAGCTTATACACCTGAATGAATCAATAATTAATTTATGCATACGTAAAATGTTGGGGTTTTTTATAAATATATAATGATCATAATCGGAGGAAATAGTTAAAATCATTATTATTTTTAAAAAATGGTTCACTCTATATGTACTCCATTAGATACAATTATTGAAAATCCCACAACTAAGACACCATCTAAATTATGCCAAAAACATTTTCATAAGATTTTTTAAGAAACGATAAGAATTTTTAACAAATGTAAGTTCTTGGGAATTTCGAGTCGAGAATTTGGTGCAACTTAGGCCACAAATTGTTGACAATTTACTTTGACATATTTACGGTTGATTTTTTTTTTTAATAGTTGTTCAATGACACCTGGGAAGTTCTGTCTAATTTTAATAAGATGTATTATATATCCCATTTTGTTTTTTATTATAGAGATCTTTTTCATTAAGAGGTGTTGGCAAGACGTTTATATACAATACAAATGTAATGTGGATTCCACATGACTTTGTTGTTATTCCATTAAATTAAATAAACAAATTGTTTTGGTTAAATTTCATTTGAAAGTGATCTCTCGAATGCATTGGATCGGAAAACTGCGTAAAACAAAATTTATACATCTTTTAAAGCTAAACAAAATAGATCTCATACAAGAGTTTTGTATATCTAATGTATAAGAAAAATCAGAATATTTTATTTGTCTTCCTCCTCTAATCTCACTAATCTAACCCTCCCCCCTCTTCCCTTAGCCGATTTTAATCAAAATAAGAAGTGTGCAACTGGACACTACAAAAATCTCTAATATGAAATTTCATCGTTTTAAAGTTAGCCCTTTTAAGCAGATTTCCCTTAAGGGAAGTCAGCTGTTGAGGTCGTACTCATGACGCGATTTTCGAAATTTTTCTTCAAATGTCCATCGTTCCTACCTCAGAGATGACGAAAATGAGGTCCGTTCAAAGCTGTATATATATATATATATATATATATATATATATATATATATATATATATATATGTCTAATATATAATGTCTGTTACCGCTCTAACGGTCGCAATTATTGTTTAATCGTTACGAACTCAATATTTAGTGGTTTGATTTAAAAAGAAAGATCATGTTCGTTAATGGCTGAAATCGGACCAAGAGGAGAATTTCGAAAATTCTTAATATCTCCGTTATTATGCGACGGATCGAAAAATTAAATAGAACCATTCTTATTGCAAATTTAATTTTCTATAAATGTTGTTATGTACATTTTTTCACTATCTTGATTATTAACTGAGATATTTGTATTTTTCTGTTTTCGGGATTTAGTAAACCCCCACTCCTACTCATCTTGTATTAATAATGTTCCATTATGTTATGAAGCACTTTGTTTAAAGCTTAAATACCAATTATTGTTCTCACTGAACTTTTAATTTTTGAGTTAAATGCCAAAACGTGACGCAGGTGGGAAATCTGCTTAAATAACGCAGCCCCTGCGTGATGGACTTTTTGATTTACGCGTGAAACGTACATCTAGACGTCAAACTAAATTTTGTTAAAATGTAATCTGAAAATTTTCTGGTCTATAAAACTTCCTTTATTTCGTATAACGAAGTAAAATGGAAATGGCCTATGACTGAGCCTCCTATATCATTTCATTGGTTTTCCAATAAGAGAGACGTTGTTATGTGAGACGTAAGTTTACTGCGTTCTGACTCAAGTTTACCAACTTCTTAGCCTGCAACTTTTTGAACTCGCGACGAAACACAGATTCAAATGAACCATTTCGACTGAGTTCAATAAAGCGCGCGGCAACTTAACAATTCCCATTAAAATAAGTATAAAGTAATGGCGTCGACTCACGACTGCCACCATTACCGCTCTAAATACGGTCTGAATAGCCAGTAGCGGAGATATCATCTCGCCGGGACGGTCCTTATCTAGTTGGCGGATTTATACCTCGTGACCCGGGACTATTGTCTGTTCCCGGTACAAATAGTACAAGTATTGACAAGACAATAGGTAGGCCGCCATGTTCCGTACACTACCGGGCTTAGTCCAATTACCCCCGGAACGCGTGGAAATTCAAATACAACATTTACTTTGCATTTACTTAGTTCGGGAACCCCTCCGCAAAAGGGATGTCACTCCTGCTAGGGGTACCACCTGGGGAACCCATCCTCCAATTGGTAATCGAGTAAAAGAACTTCTTTGATCAATTTGCTACAACCTTATGAATGAGCTGTTTATTCATCAATTATTCCAAATCATTTCGTATATTAAACATGGTATTAATTAATTTCATTGTATTTTTTTACGCCTGCATTATTGTATATTACAATAATTTGAAAAATCCCTTCACCTACCTAATAATTTACCTCATTAATTAAATTAGTAATTATTTTCTGATGTCCCGTTCTAATAATCAATAAATTCACTGATCGAAAGACTTTAAAGTTAAACGATAAATTAATAATTAAGTTGTAACCAAACATAACTCACAAAAACTACAACACAATTAAGAGTCACCATCACAAATGCACACAATTTCTAACGGAACATGGACAGACAGGACTTACTTACTTAAGAAGATTTAAAATTCAAGACAATGACAAATGTACTTCCGACAACACAAACGATTTTACATATACTTTATGACTACACAACATTTAATCAAAATAGATCAAATTTAATAATGAACATAATTTTAATAGGAGGTAATAGGCCAAAACCACCTCATATTATATTTAACAAATATAATAAAGAACTTATAAAGTTTATTAAAAGTATAAATAAGGATGTAGCAAAAGTACATTAGAATGTAAAGTTGATAGTGAGGAACGGGAATCATAATTCAATACATTTACCTTACATAGACTCGCAAATTAAACATCGTTGAGTTTAACTTTAATTTATATGTTTTTATTCTTATTGTATTTATTTACTTTTTCATTTCATTTATTAATTTTGTTTGTAATTACCATACTTATTTTAATATTGTATTTTATTTTATTATTTAATTTCTTGAATATAATATTTGAGTAGATAGTTGATAAACAAATATGTATTGTAAAATAATGATGTATTTAAACATAATACATGTAATATGCCATGTGGCAATGGAACATGTATTCGAATAAATAACTCCTCCCAGGGTTACTATGAGGAGAAAAAAAAAAAAAAAATTAAAACCAGTCAGGGGACTGCCGGTAGAAGTGAAAACTCCTTTAGCTTTGATCGCTCAATTTTGGCATTGCTGAGGAATTTTTTTTACGAAGTCTTATTTTAAAAATATTTTTAGTTATTTATCAATAAGTAACAGTTATGTTCTATTTTACATGAAAAAATGAAATGACAAAAATAATAGTGATAAAAAAAAATAATGTACCACGAATTGTTTTATTTATCAATATAAAACACTATACATAATTATTTCAGTTATTTTACATAAAATAAAAAAATTACATTTCAGAATTATTACAAATGCTTTACAAAAATAAGTTAAGTACACTCAGAAAAATCAATTTCTATCCATAATTTCAACAACTCTTGCACCATCATCACTGCCAGCATCATCACCAATTTCTAAAACTGATACAATCGGTATATGGTAGCTAAAGTAGGATACAAACAGTTTTGATTCGAATTTATTTAAATATCGGAATTTATTTAAATATTCGAATTTATTTATTTAAATATTCGAATTTATTTAAACTTCGGATTAAAATATCTATGAAAGTAAAAATGGTAGATATATAGTATCTGTGAACGAAATGATGCTGGTTTTGCCCTCTTTAAAATGGTATGCGAACGAAAACTCTAGCTAATTTGGTTCAGGAGTTATGAAGAAAAGAAACTCCTTTAGCTTTGAGTTGAGTACTAGTGGTGGCGGTGGCGGTGTCGCGATTTCATACTTTTTTCCTCTCCCGCAAATGCTTCCTTACGGGGTGCACAACGTGCCTAAAGAAGTTTTCACTTCAATTGTAAATAAACTATCAAATGATTAGGTTATAAAATACCATATGATTTTATTTCTAAACCTTAGTACTAGCGGTGGCGGTGGCGGTGTCACGATTTCATACTTTTTTCCTCTCCCGCAAATGCTTCCTTACGGGGTGCACTACGTGCCTAAAGAAGTTTTCACTTCAAAAAAGTTGTAACAGTCATATAAACTTGCGGTTGCGTCACCTGAACCCCCCTGCTTTAAAATTTACTAGTGATTCGGTAGTGAGTGTGGGCTTGTGGCAACACTGCGTACATAACCTGTCCATCGAGGTTAGAGGAATCAGAGAGAACAAGTGAGTGTGTCGTGCGAGACTTCCCCAAAAACATTGTAAATTGTTGACAAACTTATTCAAGTTTTGTTCACTTCTCTCTTATTATTCTACCCATTACCCACACTAAAAAGTAAACTTAAATTTCACGGCTCCGATTCTTGTGTGGGTAATAAGAATTTATTTAGCAACAACCCTCCAAACACATCAAATCTTTTTCATACCCTGACTAGAAATAGGTAATAACCTGTAGATAACCTATTCGCGATTAACCTCAGTAGCACAAAGTGGACGTGCTCATAATTTATAATTAAGAAATATAATATCCAAAACAAAATGAATAATATAAATAAACCATCAATACTGCTCAGTAATGCAATGACGGTATCTTCTTGAAAATCAATAATTTAAAGGGAATTTTGTGAACTAAAATGATTTGAACCCATAAGATAAAAAGTCCGTCACGCAGGGGCTGTTTTAACTGCTAAGCCATGTTAAGCAGATTTCCCACGTGCGTCACTTATGTACATTTATATCAAAAATTAAGAGTTCAATGAGAACAATATTTGGTATTTAAGCTTGGAACAAAGTGGTTCATAATATAACAGCTTATTGCTAATATGAGTATTAGTGTGGGTTTACTAAAGGCAGAATACTAAAATATCCAAATATCTCGGTTAATATTCATAATAAAGAAAATATTTATATAACTTTAATACGACATTGAATTTCCAAGAACTTCGATTCTATATACGTTTTTGATCCGACGTAAAATACAGAAGATATTTTGAATTTTCGAGAATCCTCCCCTACAAACTCCCCCTCCCCACAGTCCGATTTCAGCCGTTAACGAACTTGATCTTTTCTTTTTACATAAAACGCATATATATCGAGTTTGGAAACGATTAAACAAAACTTGCGACCGCTAGAGCACACACACACACACACACACACACACACACACACATATATATATATATATATATATATATATATATATATATATATATTGAACGCACCTCATTTTCTTCATCACCTGGGTAGGATCGATGGGCATTTGATGAAATTTTTCTTGGCCTGCCTTCCAGGTTTCTTGTGTTCCAGCACAGTTCTTCCACTATCAACTTGTCTTATTCCATTAGATGGACGCTACTCGCTATCCTCCATTTGTGATAATCTAGCCGCCTTCCTTAACTGTAGATTCCCAGGATAACAATGTTTTACTTGTGCTCGGCAAGAATTCACGTTTAACTGTCACATTATGACGATATCACAGTTAAGCTGATGTGTGTTTTATAAATATGTTATTTTTTAAAATGGGGTTTAGATACATTTTGAGAGCGCTTTTATCTCATGTTTTATTAATTAAAACTGATAAATAGTTTATATAAAGAAACTGAATTATTTCTTTATCCACTTATTAACGGAAAACTGAAGCTTTTATTCTCTAATATTAAAAGCAGTAAAAAATAAATTTGGAAAATGCAACGTAAATAAGAATATAAAAGAACATAAGTTAAATAGAAAACGTATTGTCGGCGATACTGATACTGGTGGCATTATTATCAATCTCAAGGCATTCAAATAAAATTGGTACAAACAAAAATTAATCGTTTCAATAATAATAAAACTGACAATAAAATAGCAGTCATGGAAAATATAAATATATACATAAACAACCAAAATAATACTAATTTTACAAATAAAAAATATAGAGAAACAAAAATGGATTGTACAATGAATTACAACCGCACATTAGCCAGGAAGATTTCATCGATATGTAAACATATTGGACAAATCACTTGGAAATATCAAAAAAGAGTGAAAAATAGCTTCAGCCATGTAAAAGATAAATCAAAATCAACATATACCAAATATATTGTATACAAAATTAACTGCATGGATTACAATAAAAGTTATTTAGAGAAATCATCACAATTACTCAAAAGAAGAATCAGTCAACACCTGATAAACGTTGATCATAAGGACAATGAAACTCCCCCAGCCGGCCATCTGATTAAATACAACCATGACTATGATTTTGAAAACGTATGTATAATAGAAAAGAAAGAAAATTTCTTTCTTTTCTATTATACTTACGTTATGCTTATATTTAATATAAGGAAGTGGAGGATAAAAGAGAACATGCACGTCATGAAAAATAGGAAAAAGGTGATCAATAAAAAAACAGAGATAAAACATGTGAATTATATACATTTTTAGCAGATTTCCCTCAAGGGAAATCAGCTATTGAGGTTGTACTCATGACGCGATTTTCGAAATTTTTCTTCAAATGTCCATCGATCCTACCCAGGAGATGACGAAAATGAGGTCTGTTCAAAACTGTATATATATATATATATATATATATATATATATATATCCATCTATCTATCTATCTATCTATATATTTGTCTGTTACCACTCTAGCGGTCGCAATTTTTGTTTTATCTTTACTAAACTTGATATATAATCGTTTTATACAAAAAGACAGATCAAGTTCGTTAACGGCTGAAATCAGACCAAGGGGAGGGGAGGTTTAGAGGGGGAGAATTTCGAAAATTCTTAATAACTCCGTTATTATGCGTCGGATCGAAAAATCATATAAAACCAATATTATTAAAATTTAATTTTCTATAAATGTTGTTATGTACATGTTTTCGCTATCTTGATTATTAACCGAGATATTTGCATATTTTAGTTTTTGGTCTTCAGTAAACCCCCACTCCTACTCATCTCATATTAACAATATTCTATTATGTTATGAAGCATTTTATTTGAAGCTTAAATACCAAATATTGTTCTCATTGAACTTTTATTTATTGAGGTAAATGCAAAAACGTGACACACTTGGGAAATCTGCTTAGTTAACGCAGCCCCTGCGTGACGGACTTTTAATTTATGAGAAACTTTCAAGTGATAGTTGATCAATTATAAATTTCTTCTTCTTTTTCTTCTTTTCTTCACAAATTAAACTACACTTCATTAGGGACAATCGATACATTTTTATTTCGTGAGGTATCAATACAAATCAGCTGACTTGGCCCGCCATGCTTTGTAAGCCATTCTCGGAATATCATGGGTAGTGGAAGGGTCAATAGAAAGATGTAGTTTAAGTGCCTTTTAGTAGTATAAATTTCTACTGATGAGGCGTCAAATGGACGCGAAACTAGTAGTAAAAATGATTTGAAGTTTTCATTCCTTTGTTGACCTTCCGCCATAGGTTAGTGTATGAAAGATATATGTATTTCAATAAATAAAAAAAAAAAAAAGTTACTTGATAAAGCAATGCATGAGTTTCAACTATGGAAGCATTAGAATATAGAGAGAGCTTGAAACTTTTAGATCGAAATAAACCTCATATTTAATTTATAAAAAAAAATGTAGTGCTTCATAAGAATCTATTTCCATATCCATTGCTTTATTTTCCCATTACCAAAGACTGTCATATTTTATGACAAGGGTTTTATAGTATACCCTGTGAGGTCTCAGAATGTCCAAAGTGACTTTTGTATAAATATTGTACAATGTTTTACGTTTTCCCCGACAGGCTCGTAAATTAAAAATATTCCCCAAATATTAGGTTCATGCTTCTGACAATGGGCTGTCAGCTTTAATAGGCCATTATGTTGGACTAAAATGTTGTACTTTTATTGTCGATGAACTGTTATATAAGGATCATGTTTCATGTATATTTATAGCTATTCCAGAGCTCATTGGGTTTCCTGCCCATATTTTAAGTTTCTTTAAATCTATGGTTTTAATATTTATTGAAATTATTCGGATTATTTTACGATTTTTTTTAATCAAAAACAATCTACCGTACTATTTTATAAACAGGTGGTCTTTAATTACTTATAAATGAACTAATATGCGCTAAAATCCTTGTAGGACATAGGCTTCTGTCATACGCGGATGCCAGGAACCAGGTTACGTCAACGAACCCCAGACTCTGGAGGTACTCCTGTAGACAAATCGGCTATGGAGGTTGTACTCATGGCCTCGAAAAATATCCACAAATTCCCTTCGATCCTACATAGTAGATGACGAAAATGAAGTCATTACAAAATTATATAAATATATATTTTCTGTTACCGCGGTCGCAATTGCTGTTTAATTACTACCAAATTTGATATTTAATCGTGTCATGTAAAACGAAAGATCAAGTTCGTTAACGGCTGAAATCGAACAAGGTGGAGGGGGGTGTAGAGAGGGGATCGAATTATCTCTGTTGCTATACATCGGATGGAAAAATGGAAAAAAATCAATCTTATTGAAATTAAAAGTTCCTACAATTGTTGTTGCAAACGTCATTCCATGTAAATTCTCTTTAATCAAAACTTTAGAGAATTAATGTAACCTTTAGTGGGCTAATTAACAACCTGGGGAAATTTCCCCAAACAACTAATTCTTTGCGTACCAAATATTGCTCAAGTGGCTGCTTCCAACTCCTTGGATACTGAATAAATCACTTATCATTTATCGCGAAGGTCTGCCGATTACAAGCTTTGCAAAAAAAAACACTAGGTACATCAGTTCCTAGCAGCAACTAGCTTTCCACAGCTGACTTCCAAGGCACACAAATGCTCTAAGCAGTTCTAAGAACACACTGATACCACTAATCTCCCAAGTACCTGTGGGAATTAGATCATTCTAATCCACCTATTAAATCCATATTTCCATTCTGGCTGGAAAAGTATGGTAACCAAAGTTCGTCATGCAGGGGCTGCGTAAACTAAGCAGATTTCCCATGTGAAGTTTAGCAATAGAGAAATCTGCATACTGGTAACACAACACCACCTTGAGTAAATACAAACGGTAATGAGAAATCATTCAGTTAATTTTAATAAATTCCCAACTGAAACGGCTTCTGAATTGTAAGAATAATTTATATTTTAATAACTCAAATTTTAGTAGTCCAAGAACTAAAGAAGGGGGGGGAGCGGTTGAACAGTACTTATTGCATAAATCTCACAAAGAAGAACCTTAACGAAGGTAAGGAAAGGTTAGAAACGACAGGCAAGGTTAGAAGCTACCACCAGAGCCGAACAGTTACGGAAACGGCCGAACTAATCCGAACGATACCCGAACACGTCCTCCAGACCATAAGAATGCAAATATCTCGGTTAATATTCAAGATAGAGAATAAATGTATATCACAATATTTATAGTAAAGTTAATTTGAAATAAGATTGGTACTATACAATTTTTCGATCAAATGCATAATAACGGAGTTATTCGAATTTTCGAAAATCCCCCCCCCCTCCCTTTGGTCTGATTTCAGCCATTAACGAACTTGATCTGTCTTTTTATATAAAACGGTGAAATATCGAGTTTCGTAAAGATCAAACAAATATTGCGGCCGCTAGAGCGTTAACAGACAAATATATATATATATATATATACATATATATAATTTGGAACGGACCTTATTTTCGTCATCTCCTGGGTAGGATCGATGGACATTTGAAGAAATTTTTCGAAAATCGCGTCATGAGTACGACCTCAATAGCTGATTTCCCTTAAGGGAAATCTGCTAACAGGAAAGGAAGGTGGTAGCGAAAATTTGCATCCTTTACTCTTTTTAACTGGTAATACCAATAACTTTATCAATATTGAAGAACAAGCTGTCAACAATTATGCTCCATTCTTGTTGTCGTGTATGGGTAATATCTTATATATTTGATTTTGGCTAATTACGTTCTTTAGAGCCTGCGGCAGTTGAGCTAAGTTCTAAATAAACTTAGACTTTGGCGCGGTTCCTTTAATGATAATGTTCTGAGAGTTACTATTAATTAATTTCTTGACATCGATTATTTGTAATTTTCTCAGGTAAGAAAAAACGCCTCGTTCCTTCACTATTCTTTTTTTTTTTTTGATTTCAGTTCTTAAATACAATTTACAAAAAGCATCAACTAAGCCACTGGGAACCCTAAGATTCTTAAATTTATTAATAATGTAAAAAGGAAATATTTTTAGTCTCTTACAGCTCTGATTGAAAAATATATTCTTACATGCTAATCCATGTTTCAAGTACAATTTGAAGAATAATTTCTTTAATTCACTATCGTTCATATACCTATTTACTGCATCAACATTCTTACGGCTTACGTTGTGCCAACGTTGAACTCCAGACATAGCTTGGCAAGCTTCTATATCCATTTTTGAGGTGCTGGATGGTGAAGGAATTATTATCTCAGGTAAGAAAAAACGCCTCGTTCCTTCACTATTCTTACGAGATGGAACGAGGCGTTTTTTCTTACCTGAGATAATAATTCCTTCACCATCCAGCACCTCAAAAATGGATTTGTAATTTTGTTTTTATTTGTAAAGTTGAAGCTGGACATATAAGATTACGCTTCAGTAGTGTTACTTCATTTTTCCCTCTTTTGCAGATTTGAAGGTCAAGCACGATGTTCTTTATTTAATGGGGTAGCTGAATAATGGGCGAGATATTAAATTACCATATTGACGAAGTAAAAACATTTTCCTACAAATTATGGCTTTTTTTTTATCAATGAAATAGGTAGACAAGGAACTCCTTTATATGGTCTCAATCGGTTCTCATAATTCGAATGCCTCATTTCATATCAGTTTACGTAGAATGCTGTGGTTTCTAACTATGGGATTATACTTAATTTAAATGTTAATGTAACATGAAGAAGTCAATTAGAGATTCAGAATAGCTGTATCCACTTAAGTATGGCTTATCTTCCACCTTATTAGGCTATTCAGATTGATAGCTTTCTCCAAAGTGGTTACTATATCATCCGAACGTACACTCCTAAATGCATTACTGTTTTTGGACTGCTCTCCGTCCAGCGAGGTCCTAATTCAATGGTTTCTTATACAAGGAGATACCGTACTCGTTATTCTTCCATGAAACATGTCCGATGTTTCTTGTCTTGGCCCGGACAGCAGCCTCTAAGGGATTCCATTCAACAAATCAAACCATACAATCAACAACGCCATTGCCAAACTTATTTAATGGCGAGTGTCAATGGTATAAAAAGTCAAGTAAATTTATAATTCATGCCAATAGTATTTTCAGCATTTGTAGAACTGCATTCATTTATTTGTAACAAAAAAAAAAAGAAAAAAAAAAGTAATATCCTTACTGACATAAATTATAATATAAATGATGGTATGGGATGCTTGGTTAAACTCTCTCCAAATGAGTTCAATGAAATAAATACAATTCGCTGGATCGGTTGCTGAATTTAGTTCCAGAATTCTTTTTTAGGGTACCCAAATTGGTTTACCCTGGTTTATGATCGACATTTATTTACGAACGGAGTTGCACAAACAACGGACATAAACAAATTCAATAAAACAGCTACAAAGCAAAACTAATTGATTAAATTAAATAAAAAACCATGATTTAGCTTAAAATAACTTAACGATTATAATGCAATGAATGTTTTTTTAACACTTGAGTTAACTTTTTTTTTTTTTTTTTTTTTTCATAGTGCTTAATATTTGAAAGTTCCTTATGAAACAATACGCTAAGTCTTAACGGTTTTATTGAAATCTAGAAAAGAGAAGGAGAGGGATGAATCATTATAGGGAAGAAACTGTATTTAGAATTGTCCCTGGCTTTTTTGAGATATTTTTTTTCCTTAAATATCCAAATGACAGTTGGAGATACTTTTTGACCAAGTCTGATAAATAAGGTGAGGGATTGTTAGATACAGTAACCAGTGGACAGAAAATATTGGTTACACCAGATGATGCAGAAGGCCTTAGTTGAACTTTTCTACTTCACATTTGGCTCTTCATACATCTAAGATCATATAATAGATTTAATAGATTATCCATAGGTTTCTTGGATCGTATTTACTTTAATAATATTTCCAAAAGAAACTTTAAGCAAATCAACTGATATCTAAAGGACATTCTTTAGGACACTGGCTCAGGTAGTCTCCACTTAAATTGATATAAGCACCTTCTCCATTAAAGATAATGATACCATCTTGACATTTTTAGTGAAAGACTGAACACTCAATTTAGATGATTAATTTTGCTCAATTCATTTTAAGCAAAAAGGTAATATTACATAAACATATATGCAACATAACAACACATTCCAGAAGTATGCATTTTATGAAGTACACCCAATTATTATACCAGATGGGAATAACCAATATTAAAGAACATTCCTCTATAGTTCAGAACTTGAGTGTAATCAAGTCATCCGGATAGATCTTGCCATAATTTGGCGAGAATATTCTCCTACGAGAACAATGACTAGTATTTATAATAAATACTTTTTTTTAATGCTTATTAAAGTCTATTTTATGGTTTATCGAAACGGGTAGCACTCTTTCTTATCCAGGGCGAGACTAAGGATTTTAATCAGTTCGATAATAATGATTTCCTATGGCCCATATGGGAAGCGAATCTACGAATTGAAGGTTTACAAAGTTTGTTGAGGCTTAATTTTAAGGTTCAGTTCTAATTATACTTCATCAGACAATATTTATGAGTCGTATTCAATATAAGCAAAAGTTATAATGGTAGTAGTATGGAAGTAGAAACAAAAAGCACAAGTTGAAAGGAAATATTTAACCTTCATTTTGTTAAACTCAAAATCCTTTTAAGATATTATTCCCTAGAATATAGCTGCTCCCAGGCTCCGAAGTAGGACTTATAACTTCTATCTGAATCGTGTCTCACCAATATACTTGCTGATGATATATATATGCTCCCATAGCTGCTACGTCCAAAAAGTACATCAACAGCCGCATAACCTTCACAAATATTTGTTTGTTGCTACAGATTGCTATTTGTGGTATCAATTAGCTGTATGTGATGAGAAATCGTGATGAAATCTTTGAAGCCGCAGCAATATGTTTTGTAGAGCATAGAGTATAACATTACAAGAAAAACTTGCGCAGCATTCAAGATTTAATGACTCCCATAATTTTTTTTTTGGATACGTATACTCACGACTAGACTATAGTCTTTAGCAACCCATAGTTCCACCACCATCGGAATCTGTATATACCCGTACTCTTTCAACTGATCGAAACACTTCAAGATCGAATCGATTATTTATCACAAATCATAGCTTGACAGCTTAGAGAGAGCAGCACAATAAAATGGCACGTTTGAGGCGAAACAGCAACGAAGATGATGACAGTTGTAAAAAGAACGTTTCCAGTAGCCACCCCACCCCCCCCCCCCATATTGGCTACCAACAAATGAGGACTAAGAAAAATTTTGCGGGTGACTGTAAGTCTTCATATAAAAAATATAACAAAGGTTTCCAAATACCCTGAATTCACGTTTACTCATTATAAAAATATTTTTCCAAGTCCATGAATATGGTCAATAAAAAAACACTCAGAGAATATAGGGGAAAGAGTGATATCCTATAACATTAGAAATATCAACTTTTCATAGTGATTAGAGTTCCCCCTCATCCCAAAGTATCTTGGGTTCAACAAAGATTAAAAATAAAAATAAAATAAAAAAAAGTCTAGAAAAAATAACCCTAAAAACTTTAATAAACATAACCCCCGTGCTGGAGTAATTGTCAGCCAATAATATTACCATAATTGTCTTTTCCTTTTACTATCATTGCTTACTGCTTCAATATAATGGTAAAATAGTCGAACGGTTGTTGTCATCCATACTAAAAAACTATAATTTTGTGGCTCAGATTAGCCATATGAATTTAGGACTTGGTCTTGATGTCAGCTGGTAAACCCAGAGTCGTCTATTCTCACTTGGGCAACAGGTATTCATTTAGTAATGGACTCATTAAATAAAATCCTTAATCCCACCATGGCTAGGAGGGTGATAACCTGGAGGTAACCTGTTCCAGTTAGCTTTAATAGCACAAGATGTTAATAAATAACAACATGATTTCGTTATTGTTATAGATTATTTAATGTATATTAATAATTCTAATGGGAGTATTGATCAAGTGGTAAACGAATTGCATTACTGTACAAGAAGTGCCAGGAGCAGGAAGATTGCGCTTTAAATGTTATTTAGCTTTGCGCTCACCGATTTTTGAGGCTGGGCGTTTATCTTTTCCTATTAACCGTTGTAGCGATTGAGTAAAAAAATAGATATATTTGGTCTGAAATACCATCAAACTTTAATAGAGAATTGGTCAAGCTGGCTATTTGAGTGCGCCAAAACCATGTGCTGGTTTCTTTAATTTATTTCGTAAAAGAAGATTATCTACTAAAGTCTTGATAGAGGGAAAGCAATATTGTAAATTTGAGAAAGTGTAGAAGAAAAAGGGAAAATGGAATTGTACCTCGAGTAATTGTCATTAGTGTAGGGGAAGAAGAGAAGGGGTGTAAAGAGGGGTTGAAGGGGGAGGAGTGGGGGGTACGTTATACTGTTTATTACTAATGTAGTCCTGCTGAGTTATTGTCCCTATCTCCGAGTGACGTCACTGGCCGCTAACTCATGTCGTCATCTAACCATAAAACATCATACTCCCCGCAGCCGGGGCAAATGAGGGACCTCGCTGCCATTGTTGTAGCGACACCGGCTACTTTATTCAAATGAGTTATACCGGCCGAATTCACGGGGCATTTCTTACGGCGGCGGATAAAGCTAGAAACCCATTCAGCTCCCCCTGCCCGTGTAATATATTCCCGTTTAGGTTTGTCCTTCTGTCCGAATAATGGCGAGGCTTCACAGGCCCAGGTTACCTTCAGAATTTTGTTGTTTTAATGCACGCTTTGTCAGCAGGGCCTTTTGTCCTTTTGTCATCAGTTAGTTTCTACGACTACCCTCTCATTGTCTCAGAAATTTTCTGAAATGTTTGAGTAATTAATTAGATACCTCAACTCCAGTGGTATGATTTAAACAATGAGCAGCACCTTAGAAAAAAAAAAAGATTTGTCAGAAGATTAAGATAAGATGGGCCTTCAAGAAATTAAACAAACTCTTATGATTCCTTGATTGTGTTCATTACTATTGAATATTTTCTCCTTTCCACAATCTACAGTCTAGTACAATAAATATAAAAATTATTATGATAATAACTGATAAGTTAGCTAGCCTTGAAAATTACTTACAGTAATATTTGTGAGTTAGAGAAATAGTTCTTAGCTTGTCTAGTTCTTGAACCTTGATCTCTCCAGTATCAAGACCATCGCTCTTCAATTTGTTCTTGTCAATAATGGTGATAGTGTTTCTTCAGTTGCCTATAAATACTACCTAGCTCATAAAGCACAAACACACAAACATAAATCTCTTAATAAACCACAACATATCATGATTATTTAAAAGGGTAAGACATACTAGTGTATGAATAGTTCACAGAAATTCTCATTTGAGATTGAGCTGGAGTTGATAATCTGTCCAACATTGTAAAACCACTGCCTTGCCAATTGGACAACCACTAAGGCTAATTGGGGCGGGTCAACAAGTATCCACCCTTCCTAACGTTATGGCTATTCTCAGGAATGTGAATTTGTTAAATTTTGCTAAAGAAATAATTTAAACAAAACAACGGTGAAGACGGGGATGTACAAAGTATTTTTATTCTTTACTTACATTGCTCCGTTAATATGTTATTCATAACCAAGCAGACAAAGTTCTATTAAGGACAAAAATTTGATGTTTCGGTCCTACTAGAGACTACTTTTAATTATGATTACGCCTGGAAAGAAAATATTAGACAGATACAATCCCACAATTTTTGTTTTTGGGGCCACTTGGAGAGAAACAGTTTTTTCCCCAAGGTTATAATAATGCTTATTGTAATACATGATTACGGTTTATATAGTGGGAGAAGGTGGATTTGAACCGGCTCAGCTTTTATTCTCCTATACTCAAAAAAATTAATTCTCTTCCTGTGAGTTGTAAAGGTAATATACAGAGATCGGAAACGCTAATAGATTTTGTACAGTCGAGCCTTGCATTGAATACCATTTCCCTAAAACAGGGAAATAATGACAACTTTTTAGCCTAGGGAAATTGAGCCTTAATATTTTGCGAGCATAACAAAAGTTTCCCAGAAAGTTGATACATAAATTTGTATGGACCTCATTTCGTCATCCGCTAGTTAGAATCTACGGGCATTATTCAAAACTCCAGGATAAGTACAATCTCAATGATTGATTTCTTGCTGGATAATAGGATTGACCCACAATTAAGGACTTCATTACAAGGAGTTTCTCTGAACATATGAATTGTAAACATATGTTTCTTGGGCAAAATAAGTTGTCAAATATTCTGAATGTCCTGGATGCATATGCCTTCTTGCAAAACATGGCTGAGCTTATATGGATTGAGTGAATTTGAATACAATCACAGGTTCACCAATCTGTTATTATATTGGAAGCTTCAGATCTTTCGAATTCAATGGGCACATTTATATAGAAATGAAGGCTAAATGAGTGTATATTGCTCTCATATTTTTATTTTCTAAATTACATAAACTTGTCCATAATGATTTAACTAAAAGCGTTTCTTTTTATTTAACCATTGGGCTTAAGGAGACCTGGAAACAGGAAAAAAGTTGTAGCGAGAAAGGTTGAAAAGCCCCTGTCAGGAGACAGCTTGAAAGGCGATCTTCCTTTCATCGTCATCCGAACTCCAACGGTAAGCCTGCAAGTGTAATTCCTATTCCCAAAAACCCAGAAAAATTCCATCCCATATGAGAGTGTCCACTCACAAATCCCATCTCTCTCCTTCTCCTTACTCCGCGTGTACTCTAGCCATTTCTCTGCCTTACTTTATTATCAATATATTTTGTAGCGCTCTTATCAATCTGTCCCAATTTTTCAACTTGCTCTCACAGTTTGGTGCCAGACGTAAACCGACGAGGTGCGTAAAACAATAGTTTGTTCCGACTTCTGATTTTTCTGAGTTACTTATTATGGATTATGATTCTAACCTATATTTCTGAACAAAACCCAACGTTTACTTGTTTCCTCGGGGAAACATCGGGAATCTCTGCCAAATATAGAGACAATCGCGAAAATTCCAAATAGAATTCAAAATTTAAATTTTTTGAAAATGTTATTTATTAACGACTTCTTTGTGATACTAAAGCTAATTGAGACGGGTTATCTAGAGGTTAGCATCATTTTCTAAGGATTTCCTATTGTCCAGGTAAGAACCGAATTCACAACTCTAGCTGTACCATGTTAGATTAAGACCAACGCCTTAACTTACCGAGCAAAGAATTAGGTTGAAAATGAACAAGTAAATGATATTACAGTTTTGGTGCCAGCCCAGCTTTAGAGCTACGAGAGTACAAACAATGACGAAAATATATGAACACACACCTTCCACGAAACGTTAAACACATATAGACTAAATAAGAAGACAATCTCCCCCACCCCCCTCGCCCCTCCTGTCACTGTTCGTATTACAGGGGGTAATTATTGGCAAATGGATTGTCAACTACGCAAAAATTTTCTTCACGGAAACAAAACCTCCAGAATCAGTATATCATCACAAAGGTAAAAACAAAACTATAAACAAGACCTTAAACATGAACATAACGACCGGACTTTCAATGACACATGTTGTGTAGGGACTCTACCCTCAATTACCCTTCCCAATCATACGAAAACTCAGCAAACTCACCTCTACATGGGATATAGGTATCCACTTGAAAAAAGCTCTGTCTACAGGGAGTTGTATAACTGTGTACTGGTTTACCAGATGTACATATAAACTATGACAGATGATTCTTCCATTGAGTGGCAAGGTATTTATTAAAGCCGAAGTTTCTATCGTTTCAAACCTTATCTTACAATTCCTACCATGTCTTTCATTCAACCAAAATAATTCTCTGCTATTCAGACACTAAAAGAATCCTCAGAAGAAGAAAAAAACCCAAAATCGTTACATTGGACCATTTATAGAATATTACATCAGCAATAAGATGGTTCTACACAATATTTCGATCCGACGAATAATAACGGAGATATTAAGATTCTTCGAAATTCCTGGTCGGATTTTAGCCATTACCGATCATGATCTTAAGTTTTACATAAAGCATTTAAATATCGAGTTTGGTAACGATCATATAAAAATTGCGGCCGCTAGAGCGTTAGCAGACAAATATATGTATACAGTACTGAACGGAGCTCGTCTTCGTCATCACCTTGGTTGGATCGATGGACATTTGAGGGAATTTTTCAAAAATCGCGTCATGAATACGACCTCTATAGCTGATTCCCATTAAGGGGAATCTGCTAAAAAACACTATAAATTTTATTTTATCTACATGATTCACGTCCCGCAAATGTCACTTTTGGAACGCTCTTAATCGTAACAAAGAAAACATCTACATCTTTGTTCTTGGGCCTTTTACTTCTGAGATAAAGTCAATACTAACATACTGTCACAAACATTTATTATTTACTTGATCCTGAAGCAGAAGACCTAATAGCCGTTATACAGGTTTTCTAGCTAGATCGCCATAGTTTTTCAGTTGGGAAAGTACCCATACTAATTTTATCTTCTGTTGTCGCGATCTGTAATTATTAAAATTCCGACTCAAAAATCTTCTAATTAGACCAAACTCATATGTGAGTTTTCCTTCTAATGGGGAATGACGCAGGAAATATATTGAAATTTATAAGCTTATTAGAAATTTGAACTAATGTATTCGGCAAGTAAAGGGACCGAATCGTATATTTTGTAGCAAACATTTAGGACATAAGTAATGCGAACGGCGTTATTAAATTCTAACCTATACGTGGTGGGTAAGGACGGAAAGCGGCCATCTTGTTTGAGGTGGACAATAGCTGTAAGTCCGTGCTAAATGGGATATTGGGATGGGAAGGGAGCACATTAAAACTTACACCCTCCATTATAATATAGGATAGGAAGGGCGTAAGGGTCGAGAATTATGGCAGAAATAAATTGAAAAGGGTATTTCTGCCAAGCACTGTTATGTTTTACCGGATTATACTTTACGGTAATTAGGAAGCGACAACCACCTCCCATAATCCATTCGACATAATATCGTTCGTTAACTTCTACCAGATATAATAACAATAATAATAGTATTTAAGGGACCTTGGGTCATTTGCATTATAATGAATGGATGCCACCCTCACTCATCTTCAGGGGGATAAAGAAGAGGATACTGTTTAAAAATATTGATTTCAGGCATCCCCTCCCATTTTAATTTTATAAATATTACTACAGAACTTCATCTGTACAATGTCCCGATACAGAAGAAGGAACAACACCAGCGCAAATATTTCACATTTCTCGTAAAGAATAGTTCAGTACGCTAAATTGTTTACTACATAAATCCAGGGGGAATCCTGATTAAAGCATTAAAGGATACCTAAGAAGAAACTCACATACGTCTATTAAATAGTGAAACAAAATAAAATTAACACATCATTCACACACGCACGCACAGAGTTATTTTACACAAGTCACATACAAACATTTTTTTTTTTTTTAAATTCATAAATAAATATTCTTATATCCTATTATACAATACCTATATTTTATTGCATAGCTTCTTTGCTAACGAAATGATCCCATCTACTGATTGTGAAGTGTCTTGTAAGGCCAATTTTGTTTCTAAGAATGTCTAATTCTTCAAAAATTCTTTGCACAGATTGACATTTTTCTATAAGATGGAGTATTGTATGTGGAACATGGTATATTTCGCTTTATTGTTAGTTATGTGTGAATGATTTGTGTGGCCTACACACATCCAGGTTGCCACTACCTCTTCTTTTCGAATGCCTCTGAAGGCACTGTTGCCATGTCCCTGGAAAATCTTTTATATTTCTTAATTTGTTTGTGATGGCTACTTCCTTGCTATGGACTTTGCTATTTAGCCAGGTGCTCATATCATTCTTTAGCTTCATAGACTTGAAGTTCTGTCCCCCTCTTATGAGCTGCTCCTTTTACTGCTTTATCAGCAGCCTCGTTTTCTGCAATTCCGGAGTGTGCGTGTATCCTTAGCAGTTTTGTTCGTGTTTTTATTTTTTAGATTCTTCAGGATTCGCAAGTAATTATACATTTTATTTATTGCTAGTTCGGCTTTAAGGTGGTTCTATATGATTTGCAGAGCTGGCATGGAGTCAGAGCACAGAAAAAAATGTGTATGGGTGTTGTCGCTATAACTTTGCGGTATGTGTGCAGAAAAATGGTGGCAACTTGTATTTCTTTCTTGTATCTCCTAAGACCACTGGGTGCCCTACATTTTTTCCATTTTTTGAACCATCCGTGTATATTTTTTTGTTTGGTATCTTGGTGTGTATTTAAGCAGTCATATATTTCATGCATTTGAGTATTAGTATGTATAGTTCCTTTTATTGCATCATCATACTCCACATGGATTCCACATATCTCAACTGTTACTTGTTGATCTCAAATAGCAAGTGGTGCAGGGTGGTTTTGTTTATTGTTGTACAATCAGTTGTGGTGTGAGTGGAAGATGTAATTATGCGCCGAATTCCTAAATTGCAGCTTCATTTTGGATATATATGTGTTGATCAATGTATGACATCGAAACACAAATGGTAGTACAGAGGCTTCTGCGCATAAACTAACAACATGGCTGGTCCTGAAAGCTCCTGTTGAAAGTCGAATACCCGTGTGGTGAATTGAGGACAGAAGTAGGAGATTTCTATGGCTTTCCGATGAGTATACCATACTTCCGTAGTCTATTTTAGATCTAATTAAGCTGGTGTAAAGTGTTTGCTAGGGCTCTCATGATTCGTAGTCGTTTGAAGCATTGGTATTTGAGTTTGAGAATATTGTTCTTGCAGGATAGCTTTTGCCTAATGTCAGACCTTATGATTTTGCCTCTTCATGAAAATTTAAAATATTATCATTCAAGTTGAGTACTGGATGTGGGGTTGGAGTGCGTTTTCAGGACAAAAAAATACATTTGGTCACAGAGAACCGGAGACTGTTTCCTTTCAACCACTTTTGGAGACTACTGAGAACATTTAGCAGGCTTCTTTTCGCCCATTTTATATTTGAGGAAAATGGTGAGATCATCCACGAAGAGAAAATATTTTATTGGACGGGGTATGACTTCACCTATTGAATTTATGGCTATCGCAAAGAGTGTGCAACTTAAAACACTATCTTGTGGGATGCCGAATAATGTTTCTTTCATATCAGAGATTGTGCCGCCAATTCTAACTCTAATATATCTTTTTGCCAGAAAACTTTTGATGAAATTTGTTATCTTACCTCTGATACCCCATGTGAAAAGCGTGCTTATTATTGAGCACCTATTTATGGTATCGTATGCCTTTTCGATATCAAAGAATATGACTATAGCTTCCTGCTGTTGGATAAAGCAATTATATATTTCAGCCTCTATAGTTACAAGTCCGTCAATAGTTGACCTACCTTTGCGGAAGCACATTGATTGTCCGTTAACAAATGATATTTTTTGATTACCCACATTAATCGTTTCTTTATGATTTTTTTCGAGTAATTTTGAAAGACAACTAATAAATGCGATAGATCTGTAGCTATCGATAGACAATTTGTTTTTACCAGGTATTAATATGGGAATGACTACTGATTTTCTCCATTGGTCTGGGTAAACCGAAGATTTGTTCTATACATTGTAAACCGAATGTTGTTCTATAAATATTTTCTGTATCATGAATATTAACCGAGATATAGGGATTTTCTAGTTTTCGGTTTTCTGTAAACCCCAACTCCTACTCATGTCATATTAACTATAAGCTGTTATATCATGAACAACTTCATTCCAAGGCTAAATACCAAATATGGTTTTCATTGAAATTTTACTTTGTGAGAAACATGGAAATATGTTGTGATGGCATCGTCAATTAAGAGTTTTCATTCTTTACTCGAAAATGTTTATTTTATCAATACCATCCTCGACAAATAACTGTTTCAGTTAACACCAGAAATCATATTTGTTATAGGCAGAAATTGGACATGGAATAAATTGAATTCGAAAATTCAAAATACTTCCATTAGTATGAACGGGATCGTAAAATGTTATAGAACCAATCTTCTTAAACTATTGATGTTCTACAATTGTTCTTCAATGCTTTTTTTCGTAACTCAAGTATTTAGCGAGTTATTAGCATTTTCTTGTTTTCAGTCATGAGTTACCCCAGACCTTCCCTTCTCCTTCTCATCGCTTTTTTTTACATAGAAATAGAGAATATGTGGCGAAAGGAGATCACAAATGTGATATAGCAGCACGTAGGTAAACTGCTTAGTTTAGTCAGCCCCTGCGTGACGGACTTATTTAGTATTGGAATTCTTTACATTAATGTTTGTCTAAAATTATTATTGTTATATTAGGTGCTACCAGAAAATGGGTTACATCTTTATTTATTTATTAAATGGATTATATTGTGCACAACAACTTTAAATTTATTGGATAATTATATTTTATGGATCTAACAATAGTTTAATTTTAATAACTCTGAAGATACTTCTTGTAGTGTAATGTTGAGTGACCGATGTTGCAGCTTCCAGTACTTCAGGAAAAGAAAGATGTATTCTTCCTGCATTAAGTATTTTTTTTTAACAACTGGTTTCACCGCATCAGTGAAATCTTTAGGCAGTCAGCCAGCATCCTATTCCAGTTAACATAGCTTTGAAGATGCCACGGATGTGAAACCACTTGTTAAAAATAAAGATTACATTGCAAGAGGACTACATCTTTCTTATCTTAAACTTCTTTTAGCTGTGTGGCCCAATTGTAATTTGCTTTATTTGGGGAGGAGGGGGCATAATAGTATTAAAAAAGGGTTGAATGGGTCAAATTCAACCTCAGGCAATACAACAATTGTTCTCTCAGTAGTGTAACCAATAAAGCCGTTGTAAAGAAGGAGTGAAATATTCTGAAAGACTGGAGTATCAGGGGAGCAAGTAAATGGAGAACCTAAGTTAGAGGTAAAATATTGCTAAGTGTCCAGTGTAGGCCGTGGGGGGAGATTGAAGAGGACTGGATACCTACCGCAGCCTGGCGGCCCCCATTAGAATTACTACAGGGGGGACATCAAGCTCCCCTCACCAGATTAGGGAGACACTACTAAACATGTCTCTTCGACACCTACTTTATCTCACACTCGTATTTATTTCTCGGAATAAACTGCAAGCAATTTTCATTTTCAAAGTACTGAATTAATTAATATTGCACCAACTGAAATTTACATACACTCAATGTATATCTTTAGACTGATTGGAGCATTTTTTATTTGTTTTTAGCAATATACTTTATAATACACTGCCAAACATACATACATACATATATATATATATATATATATATATATATATATATATATTCTATAAGCAAGAGAGCAAATACTATAAACGGCGTGGACGGTGTCATACTTTCTAAAACGTGGAAAGCCATACTAAAATAAAACTCCAAAACACATGATTATTTGAAGTAGCTATTCCTATCATATTTATTTGTCTGACGAAGATGAACGCATTTCCATCGAAAATTTGCAAACCAACAAACATTCCAACCGCTGGAGCAGATAGCCGAAGTCCTCTCAATGAAAATATATATATATATATATATATATATATATATATATATATATATATAAAATAGAAACTCTAAATACAGTAAAAAGATATTTTGTAATGTTATACCTGCTGAACTATATCATCAGATGTCTCTCTGTTTCTGGATGAAAAGTAGCAATGCGTTGTAACTAATGCACATTATATACGAATTGACTATACAGCACTATTTATTTACTAAACATCACACATTTAGAATACAAATTCGTCATTCAAACTTCAAAATATTAACCGTCAATCTTTCATAAATTATCATAATTCACACTAATAATTTAATATTTTTGTAGTGGTTGTTACTCCGGTGAGGTAACAATAGCGCTGCCATACCCCCCAGCCGCTTACCTCTTTGGCAAGACCTTCTCTAGGCTAACTTACCTTCCCGGAAAATAGTGCTGACATTTATCCGTGAATGCACGTTTTTGGAGTTTATTTTTTTTATCATTTATAAACGTCCACTTTTTGCAACTGCGGCTATAGGTCACCACCCTTTTCTAGTCAGGGTGGGCCTTAGGATGTTATTTAATGAATTTCGTCACTAAATAATTTCCTTTGCATGAATCGAACTCGTCACTCTAGTTTTACCATGTGAGATTAAGGTCAACGCTTTAACTCACATGGCTAACCTCAGCCCCAATTTTGGAGTTGCTTCTGGGAATAGTTTTGTTAATATTGCGGATCTAATGGCAATTATGAATGTGGGAACTGGATTAAAAAGGTTGTCCAACCACTGGACTGTTACTTTAAGTGTAAATTGTTTTTATTATATTAGAAGATCAATTATATTTTTATTCTTGTGTTAGACGACCAATTATATTTTTTAACTTTATTTGTTATTACTTACGTTTCTTATTTAGAAAATCAGAACATATCCTTACAGTTCTTTTTTTTTTTAATTTGGTAAAAAAGTTGATATATTAGGTAGTACATGAAATTCTTTAGTAACTCCATTTAAAAAATGACTATAATATTGTCAGAGAAACTAAGTGGTGTAAGCCAATAAAGCTACTTTTGAATACGGTTTTGCGTTTGGCACTAGAAATATCAGTGAATTATGGAGAGTAACGTCATCGTTATAGATTATATAGTTAATGTATATAATATAAATTATATAGATTATACTAACATAAATAGCATATTAGTATAATCTTTACAGATTAGGAAATACAGACTTACGTCGCCAAAACCACAGTATGGTATATGACTACTGATAAGGAGTTGGTATTCTTATTGGATTCTAGTTGACCATTGTACTTGTCAATTTCCCAAGCAAAAAGCCCGTCACGCAGGGCTGCGTAAACTAAGCAGATTTCCCACATGATGTTTTACAACTGAGAAATTTCACGAGAGCCGAGCAGTTAAGAAAACGGCCGAACTAGCTTTTGGCGGGAAAGTCACTCGTCCGTTAGCCACCCAGATTTAATAAAAATGCAAATATCACGGTTAATATTCAAGATAGAGAATAAATGTATATAACAATATTTATAGCAAATTTAATTTGCAATAAGATTGATTCTGTACAATTTTTGTACACAATCCAACGTATAGTAACGGAGATATTTCGAATTTTCGTAAATCCTCCCCTATAAACCCCCCCCCTCCCACTGGTCCGATTTCAGACGTTAACGAACTTGATCTTTCTTTTTACATAAAATAACTAAATATAGAGTTTGGTAACGATCAAACAAAAATTGCGACCACTAGAGCGGTAACAGACAAATATATATATATATATATATATATATATATATATATATATATATATATATATTTAGATAGATAGATAGATACACTTTTGAACGGACCTCATTTTCGTCATTTACTAGGTAGGACCGATGGACATTTGAAGAAAAATTTCGAGAATTCCGTCATGAGTACAACCTCAATAGCTGATTTCCCCCAAGGGAAATCTGCTAAAACAAGTGCTTAAACATAGTATTAGCTAACAATATATATTCCTTAGAAGAGTAACTGTGGAGGATTTCGTCCAGAGTTCATAGATGTATTCGTAGATGCTCTATTTTCATATTATTGACCAGAAAGTCCCATTCTTGTATCTTTCCATCCCGCTTCACTAAACTCAAACAAATAACCATCCAGAGACTCAACGTTTTCAAAAAGAACTGTCAATTAAAATTTAAAAAGTTGTCTTCCGATGGTCATTTGATTCGAATTTGATTCTGTTTAGCACTAAATCCAATTTCGACCCTTTTAAAAAATACTGAATATATGGTATAGATGAGCCACAAATAAGAAACAAAGCTCAGTAATGAAAATAGCACAATAAACTCTACATGAACAAAGTTTACTTGTCAAGACTATAAGGTTTCTAGTCGGACATAAAAAGAAATGTATTAAACTAGTTGCTATTGTGCTATCTAATAAAGGTAAATAAAATATTTAAAAGCTAAAATCAAACTGACCAAAGAAATAATCGTTATAAATTAATACAAAAGACTGTTAAGAAACAGGCAATATGCAGTACTGCTAGATTGCATAAGAATATTCTCAAATACTCCAAGTTAAAAAATTATAACCCAACATAAATTATATACATACTTTTATGTACCATTAAATAAAAACAAGGACCGGTTCATTGAGAAACTCCAATTGAGGCACCGAGAAGCAAAGGGATGTAAGTGACAAAATTAAAACTTTGTATAAAACTTGTGTCAAGTTTAGTGTATATAATCAATTCTAGAGTTTGTTAATACATGTAAACATTGTCTAATCATGTTCTATATATATATATATATATATATGGCATTTTGTTTATGTAGTTTTTAAGTATATTCCTTAAGATAAAACTTTGCTAGATTTTTTTTCCAAACACCCTACACTCACTTACATCCTTTTGTTGCCAACTATGTTACTTACACCCCTTTTCAAATGAATAAATGTAGGTGTTTGATTGAGGGTTATTGATACTAAAAATAATTTGCTTGTAATAAAATTTTAATACAAACTTTATAATGTCAACAGAAATAAAAACATAAAAAATCAATACATTGAGAACTTTATAATGACCTAATGTACCATGGTTATAATGAAAAAAAATTGATTCATTTGATTGATTCTGTTTTATGTTTTACTCTAATCTGACTCATAAATCCTGTCTAGGTCGTCTTCTGCTTCTGCCATTTCTTCAAGGGTACAAGTAGTCACTTCTGTTGAGGTCCTAGTACTTGTTACTTGTTGACCATTTTCTGTTTTCTTTTTCTTCTGGCTTATGTTCTTTTTGCCGTTTCCGTGTTTCAAGTTACTCCCCTGCCCCTTTTCTTTTTTACCATGCTTCAGAGTTTTGTAAAATTCGTGGTGAATGGTGGCAAAAATGGTAGAAGAGACTGTAGGTCCTTGTACTTGGCTGTTGTGATTGCTACTGGTTGCTCATGTAATGGTTTCAAATTAAAAGATGTAGGTCGTCGCCCAGCTTTCGGCTTAGCCATGTCATATTTCTGAAACTCTAGGTCCTCATTCAGCAATGTCTTATAGTAGACGATCAATGGTTCTGCCTTTGTGAATCGAAGCCATTGAAATTGGCTGATACCATCAATACTATCTTTTAAGTATTCATTCATGCTCTCAGTGGAAAAGAAGTCTTTTGTAGACATCCTAATGACTTGAAACTTTTTATTTTCTTGTGATATTGCTGAAATCCAATCATAGGGGACAAATACGTACTGGTTTTAATGTAGCACTTACATCCCTCTAGCGCCAAACAGTATGAAGCTTTTACTAAGTAGTTTTAGCAGATTTTTCTTTATGCCGTCACATAACAGCACCTGTTAAGGCTATCACTAACACCCCTTTTCCACTAAACAGATTGGAATTTCCTCTATCATTTGCAGTACTTATCTCCGATTTTTTAGCTTTTTCACTTACATCCCTTTGCTTCTCGGTGCCTCAATTGTAGAATATCTGCGATTTGGACAGAAAATTAAGGTGCAATCAAAGTACGGTTTCCAACAACTTTCCTCAGATGGCATTTTATGGGTTTTACTACGCACTCCAAACAATGTGGAACTGAGGAGCAAAACGAGACAAATTCAATGTCGATTTCAAAAGAAAAGTTATTAAAGTCTTTAAGACATTATTTTTTTTTGGGCTCGGGTTAGCCATAAGAATTAAAGCGCTAGCCTTAATCTCATGTGGTAAATCTGGAGTGTCGAGTTCGATTCCCGCCTGGGCAAAAGGAATTAATGTGGAGAAAGGGTTATTATAAAAAACCCTTAGTCCCACCCTGGCTAGAAAAAGGTAGTAACCTGTGGATAACCCGTCCCAATTACCCATAGTCGCAAAAAGCGGGTGTTAATAAATAATAATAATAATATGTTATTTAAATCGTTGCATAAATCAAGAATAAAAAAAACTGTTGAGGGCACCGCGTATGAATATAAATTAACAAAATATTAATTACATTTCATTTAAAATTGTTTTATTTGATAGAGCTAAACGACATCGCCGTTCTAGCGGATCAAAATATGTTATAGAATACAGTTTAGAGTTATTTTTATGATAAACATAGAAGATCCTCTAAACATTTTTCTCTAATACCTACGCAGAAATCTGGTGAAAATGCAGTTTAACCCCACGTTTGGCGGCGCACTTTTGAAAATGGCGTGCGCAGCTATTATTTTTTTTTAACTTTATCTTCTTTAACACACTTAATTTGGTGGATCCTTAGACTGTGGAGGATAAAATTTAGTGACCGCATCCAAAAATTACCAAAATGCGTCATCGGTCATTTTCACCAAGGGTGGGGTTAAACTGCATCCCACCCCTGAAATTTTAATATTCGTCCATCTGTAAACTCCTACCACCCTTAGTCGATTTCGGGGAGGTGCACAACTAAACGTTACACCAGTCCAAATGTGCAATTTGAAGTTTCTAAGCCTAACCATTTGTGACACGCATGATATGTTAATGCGTCTCGCCGAAACCAGCCAAAATGTGTTCAGGGAGATTATACCATGTAATTCCATTGAAATTTGAAAAGCGAAATATTTCGCGAATACAAACTTCCTTTACATCGAACGAAAATGGTCGACCTAAACCGAACTATACCCGACCACAGACTTCATAAAAAAGTAAATAACACGGTTAATATTCAAGATAGAGGATAAATGTATATAACAATATTTATAGTAAATTTAATTTGCAATACGATTGGTTCTATACAATTTTTAGATCCATGTTATAGTAAGGGAGATATTTTGATTTTTCAGCAGCTCTCCTTATTAGTACGTTCATAGTTATATATATATATATATAATTTTGAACGGACCTCATTTTAGTCATCTCCTGGGTAGGATCGATGGACATTTGAGGAAATTTTTCGAAAATCGCGTCATGAGTACGACCTCAATAGCTGATTTGCCTTAAGGGAAATCTGCTAAAAGCTACATGCACAACTTTATGTTACAATACCATGTATCCCCAGACTAGACGATTTGAGTTGTGCAAGATACGGATACATTAAGCAGAAGCTGGTCAAAATGGTTAATTCCGTTGAACTCGGAATACCAAAAATATTCGCAATTACAATACTTCCGTAACTTCGTACAAGTGATTAATAAAATGTTAACATCTTATTTGGAGGAAATTAAATTAAGAATAAAATAAAAATTAAACATTTACATGTTTCATTGATTTCCCCCCACATTCTATTCTGTTTCCCATAACACTGCTCAACAAAAATGAACTTTTTTTTCCACAAAAACTAAAATAACATTTTCTAGAAGTATTTTTCGTGCTGAATTAAAATTACTTTAGTTTTCTCCATCGGGCAGGAGTTTTGTGTGATATTCATTTGAATTTTTATAATATTCGATCAAAATCGATTTCACTTAAAATTATAACTACTCATTCTGACTTACCAATAAAGTGTTAGATAGTGATTTTCGGGCATATTTTGCATCCGGAACGTCTCTCTTTTTGATCTAACAGTAGTCGGCCAGCATACTGGAACTCCACTTGCTTTGATACCTCTTTTCCATAGTAGAAATTTACTGATGAAAACGCTCACCTGCTCATCACTGGCAGCTCCAATATTTTCGAGGAAGAAATCTAAGTGAGAGTCCAAGAAATGAATTTTTAATGATAAGTTGCATCCCAAAGCTTTATAAGAATGCCGGTCAGTCACTATGTCATGATAGTTTTCTGTGCTTTATGGTTTCCAAGAAAATTGAAACATAAACTTTTGAAAGACTGCCAGGCTGCTTTCTCCAGTGGATTTAACAGCCTTCCGAAATGGTCATCACCCATTAATGACCGAATTTGTGGTCCTATAAAAATCCGTTCTTTCAGATTAGTATCACTGACTTTGGGGAATTTCAATATCAAGTACAATAATCCATCAGACTATTCATCCATAGCTTAGACGAACTTAATATGTAATGCAGGTAGCAATATTTTTTCAGGATTCACTAACGGGACATACAATGACCCATTTTTCTGGCCAGGGATAAGAGATTCACCTTTAGGCCATGATTTTAGTGACTGTGAGACTTCCTATCTCTGACCGAGAGGCACAAAAACAGCAAAATTTTGAAGTTGCAAACCTACCAATGACCTTAAAACCCCACATATATTCCATTCATATTTTCTATATTGTATTTTCTCTAAAATTAGTTTCATATTTTGATATGTCTCTTTCATATCTGTGGCATGCACTACAGGTATTGATGGAAGTTCATTACCAATATGCCAAACATGAATGAACCTGCACAGCCTTGTTTTATGTTGCCTTAGCATAATATAACAAATAAATTTTCCTTAAATACAGCTTGAATAAAATCGCTATATACGAGGTAAAGGTTCCTACGAGAAAATAAACATTAATAACATTATTTCAAAATAACTAAAATATTACAAAAGACTGAAATAATAATACTATAATTGTCGACAATAATTTGAATATTTCTTTAAAAAATGTTGTTTATAAAATATTCTTATGTAACTAGATAATAAAAAAAAAATAAGAGAACTGAATATATTAAAACGAACAAAAAAAAGTGGAGCCAATATTTTAAATGCACTTTTTGCTCAGGATTTCAGCACATATCCAGGGAATAAATTCAGTTTTTATTCTACATCCTGTCATTTATTTTTGAATCCCAGAAAACTGCTCAAATGTTCCTCCAACACTTGAGTAAGTCTCTGGCTAACCTTCTCTCAATCAATGGCTATATCAGTCTCATAGCATCATTCAGGATGATTTCCATTTGCAATTTTTTTTCAGTCATGAAAATTGTGAAAATAAGGTCCCATTTGGAATAATGACAGCCCAAGACTCTTGGCTAAGCCTTTGGTACCAAGAATATGAATTACATGGTTGTCTGCTGAGGTTTTGGGCCAGATGGTTTTAGTTTTCCCTCTTTTTTGCAAACATATTCTGTACCTTCACTACTACCTTCATCAGCAATAAATTTAACTACCCGATTCATCACTAGTTGCCTGGTTCACTGGCATGTTCACTTCCAAATTTTCATTGCAACCTTCAGCCTCTCTATCATTTTTCTCATCACCATGAAGAAGCCCCTTTTGAGTTGGTATTCTGGCAAGTGGAAGCGACTTCTAATGTAGGTGGGATGAAAAAATTGGCTATACTTCCACTATAACAATTTATTAAAACGGCAGAGCTCTTTCGAAGCTGTGTATCATCGTCAGTGCTCTGTTGACACACAAAAATAATAATTACATCACTATTAAAATATTTTAGATAAGGGGTAAACTCGATAACATATAACAATAAAACTTATCTTTCTTAGAACTAAATAACATATAAAACTTTTCATATATCAACATGCTATTTTTATTAAATTAATTGAGTACAGGTAGGACATTAAAACTATCTGAAAGAAAGACTTAAACTTGACTATTTAGACAAAGAAGAGAAAGGAGAAGTGAGAGGGGTCTTAATGAAGGTCTTCGATGTTGACCTGACGGCTGTTGGAGCTGGACTGGCATTTCATCCCAGCTAGCTGTGGCATTGAGGCTAATGGTACAAGCTTCAGTAGGCAAACATCTTCTTTAATTTTAATGTTTTTCTTTGAAGTTAGAAGGTCCAACCTAATCTCTAGTCCCTCAACCCTGTCAATTTTCCTTCCTTTAGGTAGGCGATGCAATAGTTCCAATTGTAAAGAACCCAGGTCATGATTTTCAGTCACTAGGTGCTTTTTCATTTCACTTGTTTTTGTGGTGAAATGCTCTTTGACCCTTGCCTTATCTTCCTGCAACTCTGCCCTACGTATGTAGCTTCACAGGAATGGCAAGATATCCGGTGGACTCCAGATTTCTCCATAGCGGAAACAGGATCTAAGATCTTAGACTGATGAGGAAGCCACAGGCCTTTCTTGTACTCCTGTTAAACTAATCAGGTAAAAAAAAATATGTTGCTGTATTTTTATTTTGAAATGATGTTCAATATCCTAGTCCTAATGCATCAGAACAAAAAATGTGACACAACATAATTTACACATCTCTTTATGATGAACTAAAAAATATATAAAAATTTTCTGAATTTCTAATAACTACAAAGAAATTTGCAATTATTTTTGTTTGAATTTTGGCATAGAAATAAGGAATATTTGGTGAGATGATCTTTCAGCCCCTATATTAAAGACTTTTTTTTCGTGTAAATAAAACTGAGCTTTGGTGTGAGGTAAAAAGAAATAGGACTGTGATTCTTATATCTACAATGCACCAGAGTCCAATAGACAGCAGTGATCACCCAGAAATTATATGTTTACTAAAACCGGCTTGATCACAATCATCCATCACATTCGTCAGATCTGAATACCCACAAAGCTTAAAAATGATTTTTAAATCAGGAATCGAAAACATCAGTTCAAAAGATTATTTGTTGAGGGTTCATTATCAATTTAACAACATCCCAAAGGAGTTGGTCCCAGGAAAATGTGCCTATTTTGTAAATTGAAAAAAAAGGAGTAAGTCAAAGTATTACTGCCCTTGTGCTAAATCCATTTGTGGAGAACACACTCAAAAAAGTGTGCTCAAAGATAAAAATAATATTTATATACATTCATGCATTACATGTATTGCTTTTTTAATTAGTTAATTAATTGTTTAGTTAAGTCAGATATTTTAGAATTAATTTTCAAGGAATAATGTTATAGATTGTTATATATTACTCCAATAAGATAAGACAATGTATATATCTTATATATTTCATCAACATTGTTTTTGTTTTATTTATTTATATGTTTTTTCCAACTACTTGTAATAAGTATTTGTTTGCTATGATTATTTCAAATTTTAATTTGTTGTTTTGAATTAAACTTTTTTTTGATTCCCAGATTCCATAAGCTAACACATTTTATTAACATTATAATCTAAGCAAAGCTATTGTTGTTGCATGGGAAAGGAATGCCTAAATAGAGAAAAAAATAATCATTGGGATACATTAGGTTTAATAACACTGTCAATCAACAATCACAAGGGACATACATATCAGACTGAGAAGTTGGGGTGGTCGTAGAATAATTACAACCAAACACGGCTGATCAAATATTTATGCAGTAATTATTTCTCCAACAGCCTTGCATTATATTGACAGGCAGCATGGTCAATTGATTTAAATACGATTACACCTGAAATAATTGCTGTCAATTGTATTAAAAATTTGAACAGACGAATTCTAGAAGTAAGTAGCTTTTCAATAAGTATGTTCTCTACTAAACTAATACCGGTAATAGATAATTCAGTTGCTGAATCTGATGTAATACCATACCTTCTTCTATAAAAACTTCCAATTAAAGGAAAAATGTGGATGCTCCATATTCAAAATATTTTGACTAATAGAATCATACTTGATTACCCGACCAAAGCCAACATTCAGCAATTCAGAAAAATACTTCTGCATCCACTACATTTTGACTAATTTCACTTTTATGTTTAAGTTAAAAAAGTAGATAAATCTCTTAGCAACCACCTCTTAAACTCGAGTGTACCTAATTATATGAATTTCATTCCCGTAAATGCTTTTAAAAGTATCATTCTGTTTTAGATAAGTTAGTTCTAAATTAATATTATATTGAAAATGTCATTTTTCAGTAATTATCATGCTACAGCATTGTTAGTTGGCATTCAGAAAGCCTGTAAAATGATATAGTGTGTAAGAATATTACACTTACTAACGCCCTGAGGCATAAATGAACAAATCATTCAATTTCTCTATTCCTTCCTTGCAAGGAGAGTTTTTAAAAACAAGGCAAACAATGTGGTGTCTGAAGAATTTTACCCCAAGAATCTTCATAGAGTGCAACTTTATCCTGGGTCACTGTTAGTGACATAAGAAATACAGTTCAGGCCATCTCATGTGAGATCAACATTGAGTTTTCATTCTTTTTAGGAATGAATCCATTGATTATATATAGTGGAAAATTTAAATTGCTATTAACAACCCTTAGCAGTGGGTTGGTCATAAATTGTTCTTGTTGTATAAATTGTTAATTCATTTGTTGTATTTGTTTGGGGGAAAAAGTGTGAGCTTGTTTAAACAAAATAGAAGATCAAAGACATTGAAAAGAGAATGGAAATAAGTTAGGATTGGAAAGAATATTTGAAAGTTAGGATTGGAATATTGGAAAGTTAGGATTGGAAAGAATATTGCAGAGGGTATAAAGGCTACCAGTTAGTAGTTGAAATAATAGCATGATGAAGGAATCACATTTTTATAATCACATCTTTATAATTCATAAGAAAAAATTATTTCCAATAATTGTGTGATGAATCTCCAAATTTAAGTAATCATGAAATTAAGATTTGTAGAATTAGGAGCAAAATAGGAGAGTTAAAGGTCAGAGTTTTAAGTGAGTTTCGAAGATGATTATTTTTAAATTTATAATGGATGTGCATTTCTCCAAATGTAATTACAATTTTAAGCACTGTAATTACTTGAAGTTTTATTTATAAGCATACGTGTGTTTAAAGAGCCCTGAATTGTCAAAACTGGAGCTAATTATTTTTTATTTAAAATAATAAAATCAAATAGTCTATGGCTATGCTGGATTTTGTCCATGAATTCTCCAAGACAGATTGTTAAGGACAATAAAATTTGTGGATGTGTTAATGTTATGCATGTGGCAGTGGACAGTAGAACTTCCTCAAGAGAAGGTTACCGATAGTTTCCTTCCTGTTTATACCCAGCAGACCTAGAGTGGTGGGTTCGATTCCCACCCTGGGCAGTAGAAATTTATTTAGTGACGGACTCATTAAATGGATTCCTTAGTCTCATCCCTGTAGATAACCCATCCCAATTAGCCTAAGTAGCATAAAGTGGACGTAAATAATTAAAAAAAATGAAACAAAAAACTGAAATATGGGCCCAGCATGTTAGTAAGTTAATTAAAGTGTCAGTGAAAATCTTGAATTAGGTAAAGTAATGAGTTGTAACTTGTGGTCAGTTTGAGTATGATTTATCTAAAAAAAAAGAAGTATGGAGAACATTACAGTAAAAAAGCTAAAAGGAGAAGAAAACTATACTCTGGAAGTCCTATTGCCCCTCCCCCCCCCCCCAGTGCTCATTACAGCTGAACCCAAAGGGTATATCTGTACTAAGAGGAATTAAGACGAAGCTTATTCAAGAAGGTTAGGACTTAGATTTACGGAGAGCTCTTGATTCAAAGGGAAGAGAATTATTAGTAACCGGAATGGAAGTATGACCTATGGTTTATTTATTGCCAACAGCATCAGAAATGTGGTCCAAGTTGTTAACCATATATGAACAAAAATCTGAAAGCTGTACATCTCCAACATGGAAATTATTGTTTAATTATCAGTATGAAAATAAAAAAGGCATAGCAAACCATATCTCTTCAGTCATTTATATTGATACAAAACTGAGACAGTTGGGGGAGAATATATCCAAAAATCAGATAACGACAAAGATACTGATGTTTCTTCCTTCTGATTTAAAGTACTTTGGTTCAGCTTGAGAGTTTCTGGATACTGGAAGACAAACAATATATGAACTAACCTCAACGTTAATATTGAGGAAAGTAGGGTATGCCATAAAGGGCCTTCATGCACAGATGATAAAGCTCTAGCATCTAAGAGCCTTGTGTGCAGTCTTTGTTGGTGCAGTCTTTGTTATAAAAACAAACCAAACAAAAACCCAGTGCTTTAAAAACAAAAATAATTTTTTAACACAAAAAGTAATATGTCATTTTTTTCCTAAATCTAGCCATATAAAAAAGGAATGAAGATTTTATTTAAATAACATAAATAAATTTTACCAAGGGGATGGTAAAATCCAAGGCAAGTGGAAAAATGCTATTATAAGCTAGCCTATGTTAGTGATTCATGAGATCATAATAAAATAAATTTTACCTTGACTGTGGTGCAAGTGAGCGTATGTCCCCCAACAGGGAGTATTTTGTTAACTTTGTAAAGTGTGATGTTAAAATAAAAATTGGCGATAGAAGGCAGAAGAAGGCAAAGGTGACATTAATGTAACTTATGTGAGCAATCAAGGGATAAAAATATTATGAAGGATGTTTTTATAGGTCACTAAGTTAAAAAGTAATCTGTTTTCTGTTACAAAAGCACTTTCTTAAGGTCACAAATTGATAGGTGAAGGAGATGTGTAAATTAGAAAAAAAGTTCGGGTATTTGCTGAAGCCAGACTGGAAGACAAAATGTTTGTGTTGAATATGCTAATTGACTGTGAGATCAGTGTCTTATCAATACCAATTAAAAATGATTCTCTTGACTTAAGGCACAAAAGGTTTGGCCATCAGAATGTGCGTCACGTTTGAGAACTTTCTCTAATTTAAACCTAGATTTTAATGATGACGAAAGTTTTAATTGTGAGCCATGTATTATGGGGAAGCAACATCGTTTACCAGTTCCTAGTCAATCTAGAAGTTCTGATTTATGTGAAATACTTCATGTCGGTCTCATGGAAGTGGCTAGTCTTGGTGGTTCTAAATTTTTTTTTCTTAAAAGATGACTATTCCCATTTTAGATTTTGCTACATTATTAAGTCTAAATCTGAGGTGCCTGAATTGACTAAAAGAACAGTTACTTTAGCAAATGAGAAACTGGTAAAAAGGTAAAGATAATGACAATGAAATAGTAAAAAGAGAGTATAGAACTTGAAATTAGAACATTGGTGGAATTTGCTCGTACCATGATAATTTCTGCTGATCTTGATAAATCTTACTGAAGCAGCGAACACTCTGAATTTAAATGGATCTAGCCCTCTTAAAAATAAAACATCATATGAGCTTTGGTTCAAAATGAGAATTGATGTGAAACATTAAAGAATGTTTTGTAGTAAAGTTACCATAAACATTCCAGACCAAGAAGGAAGAAGTGGGATGATAAGTGAAGCCTGGCATATTTGTAGGCCATGAAGAAAACATAAAAGTATATAGAATTTATTGCTTAGTTATTTATTGTTTGTTGTTGTATAGAATACAAAAAGCTTGTAATGTGCTATTTTTACAAGACTGTACTCCTAAATCAAATGAAGATTCATCATATCTAATAGTAGAAGATAATGCAGAAGAAAATAATGATTTACTAGTCAAAGTAACAACTCTAGTGATTTTTTGGGCTTCCAGAGTACTCTAAAATAGGAAGAATTTAAGGAAATAGAAAGTGTCCAAAAAAGGGAAACACAGCCTCTAGTAGAGGATAAGGAACAAATAGATCTACCTCAAGGAAAAGCACTTCGTGAAAAATTTGAATTGAGACTTCCTGATAGATTTAGAGATTTTGAAATGGCACACTTAACTGAGTGTGAGGGAATGTTGACTTATAAAGAAGCTTTTAGAAGTGATGAGAAAGGGAATTAAGTGCTTTAGAAGAAATTTACTCATGGGAGGAAGTGGAATTGCCTGAAGGAAAGTATTCAATTGACTGTAATTATGAACTCTGTATTATGAATATGTTAAAATTCAAGATATTACTCCAATTTTAATACAATCAAGCTGCAATTTTTATTGTGAAAAATCCTGATGCTAACAAGAAATTGAAACACAGTGGAACTAAATATCATTTTGTCCATGAAAAGGTGTGTGACAGACTGCGACAAAGAAATATATAAACACTAAGGACCAAATTGCAAACGCTCTTACAAAAGCTGTGTCATCGAACAATTTGTGTTGTAATATCCGGTTTTAAAGACATTGGTGTATTTTTGTTTTACTGTATTGTATTAGGATTGTCAGTTTGTATTTTTGATGAAGTTAATTGTATTTTAAAATTTTATTGAGGGATGTGTTGTTATGCATATGGCAGTGGACAGTGCACTTTCTTAAGAGAAGGTTACCTATAGTAGTTTCCTTCCTGTTTATACACAACCCAATGTTCCTTTGTTATATTAATTTATTTTGAACTGAAACATTGTTCATTTATATACTCACTTCCATACATAACCCCATCCCAGATCTCCCTAAAAATATTATAATTGACTTATAGTAAATCAATTTTGACAAAAAAAAGTTAAATATCATTGCCTTGCAAAAATAAAACAATTCTTTATATTGTTGAATTCAAAGGATCTATGAAATTAAAACACTTTACTGCTTAATTTGGTAAACCTAGAGTCATGGATTTAATTCCCATCTGAGCAATAGAAATTTATTTAGTGTCAAACTCACTAAATAAAATCTTAACTTCCACAGTGGCTACAAAAGGGTGGTAACTTTTACATAACTTGTCCTGGCTGCCCGTAGTTGCACAAAGTGGATTTAATAGATGAAAGAAATATTTTGAAACAGACAGTAACAAATAAAGTAAATTATTGACATGTTACAGAAAGAATTTTATTTATAAGTCCAATAAAGTGCTTCAAGTATTTCTTGAAGATGCTCATTTAACAATGACAAACAGGGATACTAAATACAGAAAAAATTATTTCAATTTCTATTTATTTATTTTAGTGTTTCTTTCTTTTTTTCATTTTTGTATAAATATTGTATATATTTATTTTAACAATTTTATCCCTTTTTTGTATTAATATTTATTATATACTACATGTTTCATGGTCATTTATTTTAACAATATATCATCCCTATTTTTTAATTTTAAAAAAAAAATTATTTACTTTATACGATTTCAAATAATAGGAGTCTACTAACAAATATTGGCCTTGAACTCCCTTTTGAAGAGTTATTTAAGTGAATAAATAAATAAATTACATGTGGGTGTGAAAAAAAAAAGAATGTATGTCTAGTTTTTATGTCTCCTTTAACAATTTACTAGGGATTAAAGCCGTTCCAAGACCTGGGCCCTCTGCGACAATAACCTTTCTTAATATCACAGACAATATCAGGTTAACTATGCTCATTAACAATTAGAAAAAAATAGTTAAATAACTCCAAGATTGATATGAATTTTAATAATTTTCAAACTGATAGGGAAATCAGCTATTGAGGTCCTCACTTGAAAACATTCCAATTTTCACTTATTCTACTTAGTAAATGATGAAAATCAGTTCTGTTATAATTGATTTGCAATCATATTTATATAAAAATATATCAATAAAATATGTCTCCTCCAAGCCTCCTGACCTGTGCCGCTCGGGTTAGAATACTGTTATTTAATTGTGTGTCAATTTTTAAAATATATGTCATTTCATATGGGAAATACAATATACAGTTGATATAAGAATTTTAAGTTGTCTGCAAGTAAAAGTATATATCTTCCTTTTATTCCTATACTAATTATTCTTTGTAACCTGTATTATTAATTGTATTCATTTCTGATGTCATTAAGAATATATTTCTTCAATTATAAGCCCACCATCACGCAATTTTCTAGCTGCACTCTTAAGAATAATTCACATAGATACTAAGACAATCCAATTTTTGAATGATATATTTTTTTTGTATATATTTATTGAAGAATAAAGGCCACCAGAATAGAGGAGATGAATGTTAGATCTATGCATAAAAAGGGTAAGAAATTTAAATGTAGAGGTACAGCACTTCTTCCTGCTGTCTTCAAGATAATATAGATGGTCATATGTCAGGCTGTGGTGGAAAGGAGTGAAGGGGTACTGAAAGAGTATTGGAGTGGGTTATGACCAGAAATATCGGCCATCAATCACCTCTTCTCAATTAAAAAAATGCTTGAACAGGCCTGTGTTGTGTATTTTTTTCATTATCTTTAATATTAACCAAAATATTCGTTTTTTAGTTTTCGGTCTTCAGTAAACCCCCACTCATGCCATATCAACAATTAGCTGTTATATTATGAAGCACATTTTTCGTTATTATACAATAAATCCCTAATACATGCAATGCATGAAATATCTCCGTTAGCATATGTAGGATCGAAAAATTGTATAGAACCAATCTTATTGCAAATTAAATGTAATATAAATATTGTTATATACATTTATTCACTATCTTTAATATTAACGGAGATATTTGCATTTCTCAGTTTTCATCCATCAGCAAACCGCCACTTTTACTCATGTTACATAAACATTACTCTGCTACATAATAAATCACATTATTTGAAGTTTAAATACCAAAAATTGTATTTGAGAGACCTTTATTATACGAGATACATGCAAATATATCCTGGTGACCCCTACCCCGTCTTAAGGTTTTGGACTTCTAAAATTTTATTGATTGAGATAACAATTATTCTGACTCATTATTAATTACAGTACTAGATATAGTAAATAGTTCTCAATAAAATTAATATGTTATATTCTGAAATATTTCAGTAATTGTTTTTCTTTCGGTTGTGAGGCGGGCAGTCCTTTTTGGTTACATTCCTAACGCTTCCTGTCGGCAGGTTATTGACATTGGATGAAACATTTCTTATTTCCGTTTGTATTTATTCACTTAATATTCATGGTTGGTGTTGTGTTATCAGTATGTAGATTTATCTATTAATAAACTTCACGAGGGAAATCTGCTTAGTTTACGCAGCCCCTGTGTGACGGACTTTTTTTATACAATTTATATATTTTGGAATTAATAAAATAGAAAAAATCGATTTACAAATGAATCTTTAGTACAACAGAAATAATATAAACTTTAATTACACCTACTATAAATCAGTTTTAAGTAGAACTATTTAGAAGTCTGTCACGCGGGGGCTGCGTAAACTAAGCAGATTTCCCACGCGGTTTACAATAAATAAATATACATACAGGTAACACTACCTTGAGTGTTAAATGAATAAATTCTAACGGTAATGAGAAATCTTTCAGTCAATTTACAATACGAGTTAATAATCTCTACAACGGAAAGCGACTCAAATGTAACCAAACAGGCCAGCTAACCTCGTAGCGCTGAATAGATAGATAAACAAGAAAAACATACAGTTAACGAAATATATCTGAATATAACATATTAATTTTATTGAAAACAATTTACTAAAGATAGTACTGTAACTTGTAATGAATCAGAATCAGTTTTATCTCAATCACTTAAATTTTAGTAATCCAAGAACAAACAAAGGGGGGGGGGTCAACGGAACCCATTCGCAGGTAACACACAAAATAAAAGTTCAATGAAAACAATATTTGGTATTTAGCCTATTAATGAAGTGGTTCATGATATAACAGCTTATTATTAATATGACACTAGTAGGAGTGGGGGTATACTGAAAGCATGAAGCTAAAATATCCAAAAATCTCGGTTAATACTCATTATACAGAAAATATGTATAGAAGAATATTCATAGTAAATTTAATTTGCAATAAGGTTTTCTTGTACAATCTTTGGCTAAAGTGCAGTTTAGTCCCCCCCCCCTACGCCGCCATCTTGTTTCGTTATAATCACCGCCCTCGGTTTTAACCACCGATGGCGTATTTTGGAAATTTTAAAGTGTTAAAAAAGATAGTTAGAAAAACAAAATGGCTGCCGTCGTCATCGTAGGCCACAAAGGGGGGGGGGGCTAAAATACACTTTCACCCAATCTTTCGATCTGACGTATAGTAACAGAGATATTTTGAATTTTCGAAATTCCTCCCCTCTGACCCCCTCTCTGCCTTTTCCGATTTCAGGCTTTAACGAACTTGATCTTTCTTTTTGTATAAAATGACTAAATATCGAGTTTGGTAACGATTAAACAATAATTGCGGCCGCTAGAACGGTAATAGACAAATATATATTTACAGTTTTGAACGGATCTCATTTTCGGCATCTCCTAGGTAGGATCGATGGACATTTGAAGAAAAACTTTGAAAATCGCGTCCTGAGTACGACCTCAATAGCTGATTTCCCTTAAGGAAAATCTGCTAAAACGTCATAAATAAGAAGAACTTAGTAGGTATTGATAATCCTAACGTTTTAATGTCATAATCCATGATAGTTCATGGGAGTAAACAAAGTTATTGTTTATCTAGAGTTTACATTCAGTCACGTTTGCAAGCTGGGATTAAGACATGTTTTGTCCTTAGTTTGTTTGACTTCGGAGAGTAGAGTTTCAATTCGTGGAATTTTTTTGTTTATTCCCATAAAATGGGCAAAAAGGAGGAATTTTTCTTTGAATGGCTTTATTGTTCGCTTTATGGGGTTGAAATTATGAAGGAACGCTTTGAGGTATGTAAGACAAAGAGCTCCTTTTTTGAGGCGGAAGCAATTATGGTGAAAACCCATTTCCTTTTGTAAAAAGTTGTGTTATTCCAATAAATACTCCGCCTAAAGTTGTAGGTTCTGGGATAAGGAAGTGTAGGAGTACTAGCTACGGGGGTGAATATTCAAATAACAATTCATAGATTGCAACTACAAGTTAATCATAGAGTCTTTATATACAGATAATTTCAGTATTAACCCAAGGCAGTCGATAAGTTCACTGACATGGCCACTGCTTTAGCATTGGGAAAGCCCCTCCCCACTTTTGAAAGACAATTCTGTTAATTCACAATGAGTCACCGGACATAGTTCAGGGATCTGTCATTCTAGTCATGCTTTTAAATGAAGCAATATAACATTTACAATATAAAACTTTTTTTATCAAGTTTAAATAGTATTTGCAATTATTCTGTATATTTAATTTCGAAATTTAAATTGATATGAGTTTTTGGCATTTTCATACCTTGAAAATAAGCAAAACTGTTTTTGTGATTGTTTACAAAGGGAGTGTGTACGCTAGTGCAACCTGCAGGTATCCAATGTAACCTTCCTAATGAGTGTATTCATATTAAACCTTTGTAAACTTTGACTATTCTCGGATATCTGGGGTATAAGAGTCTGAAACTCACCAGGGAAGAGTAAGTGTCAATAATTCATTGTTTATTTGAAGTTATTTTAACAGGTTCATTCATTTTTCTATTCGTCCGTTTTCCTTATTGTGGTATTAAGTCCTGTCATGTTCCACATCAGATATTTTTAACATTTCTATTAGCTCTATATATGTATTTTCAAGTGTGATTTATGATTATATTCAGGATTTAATACTCTATTTTCTATTACAATATATCATTTTTAACCTGAAAATCTAATATGGCGGACCGTATACTTTCTTTTTAAGCTGAACAATAATCTTCTTTGTTCTGATGGTACTAACGACTAAATTTGTTTTTTATGTATTTTTCGTTTTTTAGAAAAGAGTAAACATACATCGACATTCTTTAATATATAATATTAAACTTTGTTTCATTATTTTATTTTATTTATTTTTATTTTTTGTTATAGTTGTGGAACAATAGTTTTCCACCATGAGTTACCAAATGCAACAGCCCCAGAATAGGCCAAGTAAGTTTAACAAAATTTTAAACAATGTAATGATTATTTATTGTGTGTAATGGATTGTACATTTCCTAGCCAACAATTCCCAAAGATGTCATGGAACTGCTATCTCAACTTTCAAGTGTTCGCCATATATTTCTGTATTTTTATTCAAATTACTAGTCATGAATGATAAAGAAATATTGCAGAAAATGTCTAGACATTACCTTTATATGATAAAAAATAATCTGAGATTACTAATTTGTCTATTTTTATATTGTCACAATAATTTGATAAATAGCAAGCCTTTTTAAGTTTTTTTCTTTTTTGGGTGTAGGAGAGCATCTCTTATACTAAACCACCATTTGCCAGGGTTCCTATAGACTCCTTAGGAGACTTTCCATGCATTAATATTTAAAGAAATTTAAGTACTTGTAATAAAGCTATGCTTCCCTGTAACGCTTTATTTTTTAGTTATTGGTTTTGCGATGCTCTGCCACACCATCAGATAATGAACCCTAATGCAGCTTGCTCATTTTCAAATAAATAGTCCTATGCTCTCATCAAACGCTTCTAACATATAAATCGCACATTTTCTTTCATATTAGAAGTAAACCTTGTTTTATTTTCTTTGATACTTAGAATTTTTAGTGTTTAAGTGTTTGGAATAATTATATATTGATACTACTTCATGTACCATTTTGTGGAAATTTGACAGTTCATTTGTTGTTTCTGTTTTGATGCTTGTACTAATATTCATAATGATTCCTTGACTTTTCTAGTGTCTCATGGGAATTATCAGAGTAACCCTGGTGATCTTCCAATGGGCTCTGTGAAGGACCAGACCCTGATGTGGCAGCAGAACTCTTACCTTGCTGACTCTGGCATCCATTCTGGGGCTACGACTCAAGCCCCTTCACTCACGGGAAAAGAAGAAGATATGGATGGCGATCAGCTCATGTTCGATCTTGACCAAGGCTTTACTCAAGGTTTCACTCAGGAACAAGTTGATGGTGATTATTTTTTTCCTATTAATCACTTGAAAATTTTAGTTCAAACATGAGTATCATTCAAATAGAATTGTATTCATTATTTATCATATTAAAGAGGGAGCCAGAAATTTTATAAGGGATTCAAAAGTTTAAGGCTAAGATATTCAGTCATTAGATTGAATTCTATTTAGATTATATGGCAACCTAACGTGCCCACGGAAAGTTGTCAAATGGGTGCATCAATCCTGTTATTAGAATGTTAATTAAACCGAGTCACTTTCTTGAGATGAGGTCAAGAAAATTGTTCTGTCTCTGGAAAATAGCTAGAGCCCTAGATGAGTAGATGAATTCCCTCCTGAAGCATGCAGGTGTGTCATTATAAAGAGTGAGATTTGTCAGTTTAATATATAACAGATTCGAATATAACATAGCACACTTCCAAAATTTGTTGAAGGTTAGAGGAGAGAGTTGAAAGGATACTGGGTGAACTCTCGGTTGGGTTTCGTCTAGGAAGATTGATTATTGATCACCTCTTTTCTAGACAACATGTGCTTGAGAAGGATAATGAATGTGATGTTTCTCTGCAATACCTCTCACTTGATGTGTGACTTGTCTATGTCTATTTAGATAAGCTAAAATTCCTGGTGGCATTACACGCAGTATGAATACCTAAGAAGTTAACCAGATTTATGAAATGGACTCTGACAGTTATTTTTTGTAACAAAAAACACGGATTTTATTTCTCAAATAACTTTGAGTGTACGATTGGCCTAAGTCAGGAAATTTCATTTCATTAACACCTATGCTGTTCACTTCATCTTTGAAGGGGCAGTCTGAAAATCGAATCTGTCAGCCTAGGCTATCGGTGAACAAACACTGATTAACTCTTTTTATTGTATCTCTAAGTTTTTTATTTATCTGTCTCAGGTAATTAAATATTCTATATTGTGTATTTTCTGAGCTTGACTAAAAATTTGATTTTCCTTATCTTTAGAAATGAACCAGCAGCTTTCTCAGACGAGGTCTCAGAGAGTGAGAGCAGCTATGTTCCCAGAAACTCTCGAAGAAGGTATTGAGATACCTTCCACTCAGTTTGATCAAGCACAAGCAACTGCTGTTCAGCGCCTTGCTGAACCAAGCCAGATGCTAAAGCATGCCGTCGTTAATCTTATAAATTACCAGGTACCATAGTTATTTATTTTTATTTATATGATTGATCTAGTCCCTTATATGATCCACCTCTTTGGTGCTGGTTAGCCCGGAAGGTGCCACAAGGGAAAATGAATTTAAGAGTCACCTATTGTGACTGAGAAGGGGAGTGAACAGAAGAGAGAACGCACTTCTCACGCATTCACCTTTAAAAAAAAAATTAGTGTTGAAGATTTCGTCAAAAGTCTTTGGGTGTTGCGAAGAATTGTACTTTAGAGAGATCCGGTGACTCAGTAGCGTTCATGTTTCTGTGACCACAAGAATTTTTTTTTATGTTTTTGTTTTTTGTTTCTAGAGTGTTTATTTAATATGAATAAATAAAAAAAAAAGTCTTTAATTATTGGAATTTAATTGTTAGCATGTTCCATATATTTAAAGAAAATTTGAATGCTTTCTGTCAAAAATATAATGTAAGGAAATATTTAATATTATACAAAAAATATAGTTAATTAGACATGTTAACAATTAAATGCCAATAGTTAAAAAAAAAAAACTTTTTACTTATTTATTAATATTAAATTAACTTCCTAGAAACCAAAAAATATAAAAATCACCAAAAAAAAAAAAACAGTCGTTCCGACGAAATTCAATCTCAAAACTTGTGTAACTTGTGGTTACTAAAAAGGAATGCTTCCAACTGAGCCACTGCATCTCTACAAAATATACTTCTTCGAAACACCTCATGCCTTTCATGTAATCTTTAACATTTTGTTTAAGAAGAACACGTGTGAAGTGCGTTTTCTCGCTTTAACAGGATTTTTTTTTTCATTAGCTACCACACATTAACAAATATTTGTTCAAATCGGTGGGGGAAGGCCGTGCACTCCCCTTGTGAATTAATTTTTTTTTTCTTAATCAGCCTGTGTAATTGAGGAAAGCTAATTCAGTGGATGAAGAATATTGAGTAATTCCTAAATAAACAACAAAAATGATTGAATTAGATTATTCAACAATTTCATTCAGTTCGTATGTATTTTAAGTAATTTAAGTAATACATTTTTTCATTCAAATAAATTCTCTGTGTCGAGAACCTACTAGTTTCTCCTGACAAAATATTTAAATTTTAGCAAATATTTAAGCTATTTATTAATAATTAAGTTGTTCCTCAATCATATTTATCTCTTTTCCCCGTCTACTTTATTTTCCTGTTATTTTACTTCCAACCTCTTCTATCATTTTCTATCATCCTTATACTATTAGTCCTATCTCAAGAATTCCTCTTATTTTTTAGTGTTAACATTTAGCATCATGGTTAAATCAATAATCACTTAACATCCATTAGTCCATATAGTTTAATCGTCCTCCTTTTGCAAATTATTTATTATATAACATAATTAAAATTAGCTGCTTTGACCCTACAAATGACTTCATTTTCTCGTTCTGCACTTGCTGTCTATATTCATTATAATTATTACTGTTATCATTTTATTTATATTTCTGAATTCAATTTTTTTAAAAAAACCTTTAGTTATATTAATTTCATTCATTGTGTCTATAAGAATAATTCAAAGTCTCAAATTGTTTTCTTTGTTTATAGTTGTACTTTGTAAATGGATGTAATATTATTTTTAATTGATTTACAGGATGATGCAGATTTAGCTACTCGTGCTATCCCTGAATTGATAAAGTTGCTTAACGATGAAGACCAAGTGGTGGTCTCTCAAGCTGCAATGATGGTCCATCAATTGTCAAAGAAAGAAGCTTCTCGCCATGCTATCATGAATAGTCCTCAGGTAAGACTCATGATTTCAGAACATCTGCTTTCGTTTCTAAGGGAAATGTCAACAATTCTCTTTATTGGGTTCCCTTTGAGCCTTGTGAATAATTTTTTATTCAGAGCTAAATAATGAGAAGTAATTTCAAGTTCTGTTGTACATTTCCCTTTTCTTTATGTTTATTGTGGAAGTTATAAATTATGAAAATTAAAATTTCATTCATTTTTTTTTTTTTTTTTTTATGCCGGTGCAAGTTAAATGAAATGGATTTATTTGAAAATTGAAATATCTAATTAAATAGCTTCTATTATTATTTTATATAGAGTCCTAATACGTAGTGCTCTCTTATTATTTGTTTATTATTCCCTACTCATATTTATTTTTCTCTGCTACAAATTTACTTTTTTTTTTTTTTGTAATGCCATTATTAACAAAGATGTTAAGATTGACAAATATATGCTTCGAACCTCAAAATAAACCCACATACCTTGTTGAAGTATCTAACTTTTGTGTACTTATAAATAAATAGAAAGTTAATTGGAATTCAAGTTGTTTTTATGTAAACAAAAGAGGTACGAGACCCAATAGTATTTTAATTTCGAGTTTGTTTTTATTATAACAATCTGAACTGTTGAAAGAAAAATTCTTCCTCAAATTTAATACAATTTTAGAGAGTTTAATTTTCATAGACGATGAAATTGCACTTGAAAGTTCAAGTTCCATATCCAATTACTGTCAAAGACATAGTCTTTCCATGACCACCTCTGATTAATGCATATGCTTTATTATAGATGGTGGCTGCATTAGTACGAGCTATTTCAAACAGCAATGACTTGGAAACAACAAAAGGGGCAGTTGGGACCTTACATAATTTATCCCACCATAGACAGGGCCTTCTTGCTATTTTCAAAAGTGGAGGAATACCTGCTTTGGTGAAATTGTTAAGGTATAACTCTTTTTCTATCACTTGCATTTAATTTTTAATAAATTGTTAATGCTAATTATCATTATGTTGTCTAATTTTTTTGTGTAAAAGTAGAATTTGAAATAGCTCTGAGATTAGCACTTGGAGAAAAAAAATAATCTACTTTTATGACGTTGGACTAATTGTTTTGTAAATTTTTTCTAGTTCACCTGTCGAGTCCGTATTATTTTACGCTATTACTACTTTGCACAACCTCCTTCTTCATCAAGAAGGCAGTAAAATGGCTGTGCGCATAGCTGGAGGCCTACAGAAAATGGTAGCTCTTCTTCAACGCAACAACGTCAAATTTCTTGCTATAGTAACTGATTGCCTACAAATTCTTGCATACGGAAATCAAGAAAGCAAACTCATCATTCTCGCTTCCCAAGGACCTATTGAACTAGTGAGGATAATGAGGAGCTATGATTATGAGAAGCTTCTTTGGACTACATCTAGAGTACTCAAAGGTAAATATTTTTAAGCCACAATCATAGGCTTTGATAATAATTGTTATGGGTAAATAAAGTTTATTTTTGCACCATTCAAAGATTAATGATCATTACAGGACTTATGTCTGTCTCCCTCATCATCCTATTGCTTTACCATTCAGACTTTATCTGTGGATTGTGTATATGTTTTGTTTGGTTTATGTTGTTTTAATACATTAAATGCAGTCAACATTTCTCGCTGTTTATACTACTTCATCACAGTGTCAATTGACCCCATATTGGAGTTTTTGCAATATTTGTGAAGAGAATATAAACGATATGATTAAACAGAATTACAATCATTACTACTATGTTGACTTTGTAATCAACCCTCATTTGCGAAAGTGGAGTGTGTCCGGATCCAGAGCTATATGACTTAAAAACAGTTCATAAATGGGAAGAAATAGTAAGGTTATGGTTGGACCTGATTCTGAAGCAAGTGAGAATTAGCTACAATTGGTACATTGATTAATAAAGAAATGAACATCACTTCTGCATTGGTTTGCTGTGAGAGATAAGATTATGTCTACTCTCAAGACATGATTATGAAAACAGACAGTTGGTAAGAGTTAAAGAGAAACATACTCTCAAAATAACTGATGTAGGTGTGGTTGTACTGATGGTTATTGTTGAAGTAGATAGAAACACTCACAAGTGAAAGACTAACAAAGACATTGTTAGATAGCTGATTATTATTTTTTGTACATTTGGTTTTGTGTCATTAACATACAAAGCACATCTAATTTATGAAAGTCCCCGTGTAGAAGGCATATCTATGCTATGCATCTTTATTTGCTTAGCCACTAATGTTGATTTCTGAGGAGTTTTTAGATAGTTGGTTGGTGGCAGAGTTCTTCCCAGGTTAAATTATTCTCTGGTTTTGAGTTTAATTTCCTTGGTGCTAGTTCTGTCTTAAGGGAGATGTTAAAGGTTTTTCTAATTGATCCTTCAAACTCAAACACCTTTTCCATTCTGGTCTCGTGTAGATCATTGAGTTTGTCTTCTCTTGTCGCTCAATGCCACATCATAATAGTCGGTGGGAACTTTCAGTACAACCTACTAAGTACAATCTCAAGAGAGTTGTTGGAAGCCATATCTTGATAGTTCCTCAATATACTGCTCTCTGTTCAATCAGATTGAGTGTTCTTAATTCTAGACTGCAGGTCCTCTGACACCACGAAGTAGTGATTTTCAAATCTAGAGTTTTTGAGTCATTTTTTGGTGGGTTAACTTGGCCCCTATAGAGGACTTGAGACATCCCACATTTCTAGCTGATTAAAGCTCTAGTTTAATGTTTCTGGTAGAAATGGCTCCTAGAGTACCATGTCATCCTTTAGGTTCACTCCAAGTGGATTATATCAAACTTTCAAACTAACTATGATATTTAGTACCTGTTAATGTAATATGAGTCGAGTTTTCTCATGTTTTCTATGGCAAATAAAACATTATTTTTATTTATTATTTCAAATCAGATGTAGTTAAAATATTATTTATTATGCTTAAAGATGTTTTCTGTTTGAAATATTTCATTCCTCAAATAACAATTTGCTATTGCAAAAGAAATATTTTCCCCGCTAATTTATGAAATTTTATTTTATTTCCAGTGTTATCCGTGTGTTCAAGTAATAAGCCTGCAATAGTCGAGGCTGGTGGGATGCAAGCACTTGCTATGCACTTAGGCCATCCTTCACAGCGCCTGGTTCAGAATTGTCTCTGGACATTACGAAACCTTTCCGATGCTGGTACTAAGGTTGGTGGGCTTGAGGGCCTTCTCCAGTCACTAGTACAGCTCCTTGGATCATCTGATGTCAACATGGTGACTTGTGCCGCTGGTATTCTCTCAAATCTCACTTGCAATAATCAGCGCAACAAGGTCACTGTCTGTCAAGTAGGAGGAGTCGATGCTCTTGTAAGGACAATCATATCTGCTGGCGATAGAGAGGAAATAACAGAACCTGCTGTAAGTCATCAATCCCTTTTAATGAACTTCATCTCTAACACATTTTTTTTATTACGTTATAATCTATTAACCGTTTCAATGCTCTGTTTGTTTTACATTAATTAGAAATGAGTAATAAAACTACTCTGGAGAAAAAGGTTCTCTTATTGATATGACCGTACTTCTTTAGTAAGGGTTTTTCCAAACTTATAATAAATTTCAAAAGCAAAGTTCAGGAAAATGACCTATACATATTCAAAGAAAAACATATTAAAAAAAAAAAAAACAGATTTTGAAATAGAATATCAACTACAAATCAAAAGCATACTAATGTGAATAAGCATTTTGGGTCTGACAGTATTTTTTTTTTCTTCTTGGATACGATACTGGAACCAACTTCAACAATCTAACCACTATTCTCGTTTCTACCAGAATCCCGACTTATTTTATTAAATTTTAAACTGTACCAATTATGTTTGTAGATTGTTAAAGATAAAAGATTCTTCATTTTGAAGCTTTCATTTGTTCTTAGGATTAAGGAGTTTTAATTTTTATTCAGTCTTTGTTCTTTACTTTACATGCCTGAAGCTTTGCTATTTGTGTCTTTCAGGTTTGTGCATTGAGGCATTTAACTTCACGTCATATAGAAAGCGAGCTGGCCCAAAATGCAGTGAGGCAGAACTATGGTCTGCAGGTGATAGTGAAGCTGTTGAATCCTCCTTCTCGTTGGCCGCTAGTGAAAGCTGTGATCGGGCTGATCAGGAATTTAGCCCTCTGCCAGGCAAACCATGCCCCCCTCAGGGACTACGGTGCCATCCACCATCTTGTCAGGCTGCTCATGCAGGCTTTCCAGGACACGCAGGGAGTTGGTGTATGTATATTACTCTAAAATGGAAAAACTTGAATAAAATTTAACCAATAATTACCATACCATATATATATATTACTCCAAGGAAAAGCTTCAGTGGAATGCCCCATTACATATCTATGAAGTTTACAATACAACGTTAACTGAAGAGAAGTACAAAATGGACAATTTCTGTAAACTTATGACATACAGAAGTGTTCTCTTTATCATCAATGGACTACAAATCCTTGATTTGTACAAGTCTTCAATTTTATTACTTTTTGATCCAATGCATAGAAACAAAGATATTTAGAATTTTAGATAATACATTACTGTTAATAAATATCCCAAGGAATATTGAGGTATTGAAAGTAGAAAATTTTGTAAGGTATTCACTGACTATACAGCTTTCCTGTGACATGGTATTGTGTTTTATGTTTTGTTTTTTTAGGTATATATGCAATTAAAAAATATAAATATGTCATTTCATTAGACACTTTCTTTCTTTTTTAGCGTTCAAGTATAGGAAGTGGAGGAACCCAGTCTGGCGGTATATATGCAGATGGGGTAAGGATGGAGGAAATCGTAGAAGGAACAGTTGGTGCTCTCCATATCCTTGCTAGGGAGAGTCACAATAGAGCTATAATCCGAGCCCAGGGGGTTATTACAATCTTTGTTCAACTTCTCTTCAATGAAATAGAGAATATTCAAAGAGTAGCAGCTGGTGTACTCTGCGAACTAGCACAAGACAAGGAAGGTGCTGAGTTAATCGAGCAAGAAGGTGCCACAGCTCCTCTCACTGAGCTTCTTCATTCCCGGAATGAGGGCGTTGGTAAGTAATGTTTATTTATTTCTTAGGGGGCCCTTACACGGTCATTAGTAATGACATTTTTTGCGAATGCACTTCATTCCGGCGAGTAAAACGTAAACGTTGGATGAAGGAGTGGTTAAAAAAACGTGAACAGTATTCTCATATTTTGTTATTGAATGAAATTAGAGACACCGAAAAATAAAACAATATAATTTAAAAGCATTTTTCTTACTTTTGAGTTCCCAAGGTCAACAGGTTGCTCAAAATTGTTAATAAATTGGCTCCAGCCCCTGATCTTGTGGAGTCCTCTATTTTTAGCAGATTTCCCTTAAGGGAAATCAGCTATTGAGGTCGTGCTCATGACGCGAGTTTCGAAAAATTTCTTCAAATGTCCATTCTAGCGGTCGCAATTTTTGTTTGATCTTTACCAAACTCGGAATTTAATCGTTTTATGTAAAAAGGAAGATCAAGTTCGTTATAAATATCTCCGTTATTATGCGTCGGATCGAAAAATTGTATAGAATCAATCTTATTGCAAATTCAGTTTACTATAAATATTGTTCTATACATTTATTCTGTATCTTGAATATTAACCGAGATATTTGCATTTGTATACTGCGTGTGTAGGTTTCTTTACAAGATTTCTCTAAGTTTCACGAGTGCGGCATTCCTTTTATTTTTATAATTTGAATCTGAAGGATTCCATAATACTGATAATTCTTCGTACATTAATATAATTCGTCTTAATCCATTTTGTAACCAAAAGTCGAAATTTTTAATATTCTTTAAAATAGCTCAAGAGCTTAAAATCTCTAGAGAAAAAAATTAAGCAATTTAATGCATCTCACTATTATTAATGCTATCTAGGCAGGGTGAGACTAAGGATTTTATTTAGTGAGTTTGTTAGTAAAACAAACAAAAGTTCCTATTGGGCAGGTAGAAATCAAATCCTCGACCCCTTACTATTTAACTGAAAGTTTTAATCATTTTTGATTTAGAAACTTTAGGAGAAAATTTCTATTTTTTCAGCTACATACGCTGCTGCAGTTCTCTTCAGGATGTCTGAGGATAAACCACAAGACTACAAGAAGAGGCTGTCTATGGAACTGTCGAATTCTCTCCTCCGGGAAGACCAAACACTCTGGAATGGAGACCTGGGGATGGCACCAGATCTACAGGTTGAATGTTTACAGATTATATTTTTTTTTTAAATTTTAGTGATCCCCTTTATGTCCTCATCAAGATCTTTGTTGTTCCAACCGTTAGTTCGGTCAGAAGTTACTCATTTCAAGTTATTATACATGATTGAAATTGTACCATATGAAGGTATATAAAGCTTCAAGATTGCAGTAAAATAATTTTATAGTAGAGGGAATGTCCTTTTATTAAAACACTAATGATGAATCCCCACCATCCAGCCATAACAGTATATAAAGTTTAATTTTCATTCCACATAGTAAACAAAACAGTCAGAACTATTTTTACCTCAATGAAAAACCATAACATAATATAACTTAAAGGTTGTTGCTAATCAGCTGTGTCTCTAAGAATTCTTAGTGCTGGTGTAAAACTGTGTTGATTCTCCAATTACAAAACAATTTTAAAACATTCTAAACTACTATTAAGTTGTGACCCTCCAATTGAATGCTTCCAACACTAATGACACAGAAGGTTCAGTTTCATGCGTAAATATGGGTGATGAATGCCCCTGCACTTCAAAAGCTAAAGCTATTAACAGTTTTATTGTTCACAGTAAAGTGGACACAATTGTTTTGAAATTTAAATATGGGCATGGGAAGAATGCAGAATGAAGTGTCGCAGCTCATAAATATTGAACCAGTTTAACAAAAATATATCTGCATTATTATTCATTAAATTTAACAATATTTAAGCATTGTTGTAACTATACAATTTTGTATGGCATCAAATGGATTTTCTTCTTTACTTTGTTCTCTACATTTAAAGTCTCGCGAATAAAAATATTTTACATGATCCGGGAAAAATTTCACCCCTAAATTATCACTACTTGCTCATATATGTAGTTTAGATACTTAACCGAGTAAAGTTGAAGTAGTAAAAACAGTAAGATGTACTAAAGAATGCACGTTAAAAAAAAAAAGACTAAACAAATTTACCTCAAAGGAGGGGGGGGGGAAGCATGGCTATCATTTGAGGTGTACCAAAACAAGAGCAGTTCAACACACCAGCACTCTAGAAGTCTGCGACTAATTTACTTCTATAATAATTTTCCGGAATAAAGCAGAGAACGCATAAGACATTATGATGATACCCCTTTTATAATTTATTTATAAACTTATGGCTTTTACTTAGTCATTTATTTTTTTCAGGATATGCTTGGAGATCAAAATTATGATACAATGTATACTCATGGTCCTCCGAGTGTTCACAGCAGCCACGGTGGTAGGCCATACCAGCCAGGTAATATATTGTTTTTCTGAAGTTATTTATTCTTTGACAAGCCTATATATATATATATATATATATATATATATATATATATATATATATATATATATATATATATATAAAGCTTAGTGGGTTAATAGTGGAAGCACTGGCCATTTTAGATTGGAGTTTTACCCCAGATGTTTGGTACGATTATATTATACTCCATCTCATCATTTAGTCGGCTTATTCATAATATTTGAATGGAGGGGTTAATGCAAATATTCCCAATTTTGTGATATTCTCTTACCTTGCTGATTTAACAGTTTCGAATCAGTATGTCATTTACATATTCTTTTGCTGGACCATGACATGGAGGCCTACACTATCCATTATATGTTATAGTCAGAAATTTCTCAATTCACATGCATTAAGATATATATTAATATATTTTAAGAATTTTTTTGTAATAGCCTAAAATAGTAAAGGGAGAAGCCATTTATTGTTATATTTATGTAAATGTAAATCAAGTTAGTGGCAAATCAGAGAATGTTTTAGTCTACTGTAATTGACTAAGCAAGCTGGTATTTATAAATGTTATCTTAAAACATCAAATGTAAGTTAATTGCACAGTTTCTTTTTGGAGAAACATACCATACAATTAACTTAATTTGGTTCTTATACAATCAACTTTGGAATGGATTCTGATTAGCCTTACTTTCATAAAGTGATTATTATTAAAGAACATTATACGTTTGAACAGAAAAATATATTGGATTTAAGATGTATATCAGGGGGTGAGAAACACATGGCCCAGCCCGTTAAACATGTTTATGCGGCCTGCCTAGTAGCATTTCTAAAATGGAATTTATTTTAACGACTTTCTCCCATCAATATATTGTTATAAAATTAATTATAATAAAATGGTAGTACATACTAAACCGAAACTATTTTTTGTGACGAGTTTCTTACTTTTCGGAGACTTTTTCAAACATGCAATAAGAACACGCCACTTCTGTGCTTGTTTGTGTTTGCTTCTGTTACACAATCAGTCAGACTGGTAAGCTATTCACTAAGAATTTTAGCAATTCTGCATTTCTTGAAAGGAGAGAGTGCAGTATTATTTTCAAAAAGGTAACATAAGAGTTTTTTTATTCAAAATTAAGTTTTCCTACAAATGTTTTTAACTTTGAAGTTTTAAGTCCATAATATCATGTTGGAAAAACAAACGAAAAAACGGAAGGTTGCGTTGAGCATAGGTATTTCCTAGAAAAGTGGATGTTTGATTATTTTTCATTTTCGTCAAAGATAAAGTTATATACTTAATATACTCAGAGACTGTGTTGACATTAAAAGAATGTAGCATAAAAAGGCATTAAACAAAAAACATGAGCAACAATATAAAACTTAACAGGACAACTCCTATTAGATACGTTTTATGAAATGAAGAAAAACTTGAGAAAACAACAAATTATTTTTGTAAATCAAGCTATTTAATCAAATATGGTAGTAAGTGCTAGTTTTATTGTCAGTCAAATACTGGCAAGAAAAATGAACCCTTTGTAGATACAGAGATGATAAAAGAATGTCTGCCTGCTGTTGCAGAAATAGCATTTCCTGATAAAATAAATATTATTTCAAACATTAGTTCATCAAGATTCAAATTCAAGGAGAAATAAAGAATTGTCTGAGAAATAAAAAAAAAAAAAAAAAAAATTGTCATGGCAACAACGCTTTGTGAGCGCATTGAGAAATTTCTGTTTTTGACAAAAAATGCAAAGGAAAAGATGTCTCTGTTCAGAAGCATGTATGATTTTGAGCAATTGCGTGTAGCTACTTTATCTATTCCGTCGGATATTGATCAACTTGTATCAGTGTATTGATAAAACAGTGCCAAATTTTTCATTAAAAATTTCAAGTGAATTTGTTTTTCTTTTCTTTTCTTGTTAGTTTTTATTTTTCATTCCAATTTGTATGTGAAATCTTTCCTTTTTTTTAAATTTTATATTTTTTTATTCTAATGTTTATTATAAATCAAGTTTTGTAAATTATTAATAAGTGTTATTTAATGTGCGGCCCGCCAAAAAAATTTAAAATTTAATTTGGCCCGTCGATTAAAAAGGTTGCTCACTACTGATTTATATAATAGTGTTAATGCGAAATTGGCTCCCAATAAATTTTTGGAAAAATTCATCCTGGGTTCAGATATTTAATTTGAGGGATATGCAATTCATTATTTTCATTTCATAGAGTAAATGGGAAACATAGGGCTTGTGGTAAAATGAGCATTTGTCTATTTTAGGCAGGCTTGAAATTGATAATTAGTAGTTTTACAAAACAACGAAAAAGTTTTTAATTAGATACCCAATAAATGAAAATGATTTGTCGAGGTTGAACTCCTGAATCAATTTTCAGTAAATTTCTTCCAATGTCCGTTGATCCTTCCTAGGAATAGCAAAACTCAGACAAACTAAGGGCTGCAATTTTTCTTTAATTGTAACCAAACTTAGTATTTAAACATTCCATGTAAAACTAAAGGTTATGTTTGTTAATGGTCAAAATCGAGTTGGGAAGAGTAAGAGTTTATGCAAAGTTTAAATACATATGCAAATACAATTATCTCTCTTATTATGAGTGAAAATGTAAAATGTTATATAACTATTTAAACAAATCAAAGGATGTGTTGTTGGGAGTTGTTGAATTTAAAAATCAAGCAAATATACGAGGGTCGTCCAGAAAATAAGTTCCGTTTTTAAAAAAAAAAATCAAGTTTTTATTGAAAAAAATTTAAACTTACAGGTATTAATTTTGAAAATATGTATTATTTTTCCACGTAATCCCCGCCGACATCAATACATTTGGTATATCGTGAAATGAGCTTCGAAATTCCTTCCTCGTAGAAGCTTCCCGCCACCTCCTTGGTCCACTTCGTGACAGCTTCTTTCACTTCCTCGTCACTTGTGAAACATTCTCCCGCCAATTCCGCCTTCATTTTGGTAAACAGGTGATAGTCTGAAGGGGCCAAGTCGGGACTCTAAGGTGTATGGGTCAGAACATCCCAACCAAACTCATCCAAAAGTTGCGCTGTGGAACGAGCAACGTGAGGCCGAGCGTTGTCGTGGAGGAGGCAAACACCGGAAGTCAACATTCCTCTTCTCTGGTTTTGTATGGCCCGAAGAAGCTTCTTCAGGGTCTCACAATAGCGGTTGGCGTTAATTGTCAAGTTTTTCCGAGACGATCTCATGGATGAGGAATCGTGAGATGTCTGGGAAACTCAGGTGGAGTTCATCCAGGGTTGAACGACAATCTTTGCGAATTGCATTGTCGATTTCTGCGACAATTTTGTCCGTCACAACTGAGGGTCTGCCTCTCCCACTTTCATCCTCAAGTGAATGTCTTCCCGCCTTAAATTCACGTACCTATCTCCTCACTCATTACACCTTCTCCATAAACAGAAATGAGCTGTTCGTGAATTTCAACTGATTTGAACCCCTGTGCATAAAGAAATTGAATCACTCAGCGCAAAACAGCTCGAGAGGGAACGGGGATCGAGGTGGCGGGACGTGACATGGAGGGCTCTATTTCAACTACCTGTCCTGACGTTGGTGATTGACCGACTGAGGTCCCCCACCTCTCCTCTTTCGAGCGGTGTTGCCGGATTTGGCAAAAGCCACTCCTACCGCCCTACAGACCAAAACGGAACTTATTTTCTGGACGACCCTCGTATATCTTTAGTCTTGAACTACTTAAGTTAAGAAATTTTTCTCTTCTATCTCAAATAATTTTGTTTTCTTTTTTTAATTAAACCCTACTTTAGGAGTAGAAATGAAAAAGAAAAAAAAATCCCATAGACTTCTGTTTCTTACACTATTACAATTAAGGTCTTCGAGTATTGACTATATCTTCATGTTTTTGGCCTATGGGTCGCTATACACGGCTGTTATATTCCAGCTTCCTCAGGGCTTTCTCTGAGACCGAAGAGTTTTGTTTTATTCAGATGTGTGTCTAGCCTGGCGCCTTCTGCAGACTTTTCCTTTACTTACACTGTATTATTAGTATGTTAAGCTGGTAAGAGAAGAGGTAACTGATAGGCTTCTTACATTCACCTTTCTTGTTGGACAACTCTCCTGCTCATTACATCTTTTAACATTCTCATTTTCTTAGCAAGACTCACTATTTTCACATTTCGTTTGTGACTGATATTGAGTGAAAAACATTCTTAGATTAATGGTTATGTTTATGAGAAATAGTTAAAAGGATTAATTGAAAACCTACTCATTTATTCGATTTGTGGAACATTTGAAAACAGTTTTTTTTGAAAAATTTTGTCAATCTCATAAGGAAAGCGTGCTAATAAAAAAAATAATTCATTCAAATTTAAAATCACTATAAACTTAAATTGAGTTGGCATATTACTTAGCTGTTCCACTTCCTTTGGAAGCCATATAAACTCTTCTACATGTACAGGGATATGAAGGTGTATATTTCGCTTCTTTTAGGCAGGATTTACCAATGCTGTACCTATGAAAGTAGTACTTTTGCTAGGAGCAATGGTAAATCTTGGCCCAGGTTTCCTGTTTTAAATGCCAACTACTTAACTTAAAAAAAAGAAACATTATTAAGAATGAGAATTTTTTTTATTTTATTAGTTTAAGCAATATCACCTTTGTAAGTGGCTCTTAGATTCATTAACAATTATTTAAGCTTTATTAACAATATAGTATTTATTACGAAGGTTGACCATGTTAATGTTGATGTTTTAAGGACTGTGATTGGAGCTGTCCCCTCGCCCACAGGTAAACTATTTTGAAAAGCTGCCAATAATGGATTCTTGCTTTATTTGCACTTGGTTTTGCATGGTATTTTGTTGTTGGTAGATTGGCATACATTTGTTCAGCCTTACATCGTTTAGATTAGGCATTTTAGATACATCATTTTTATATAGAACATCATAAGTGCCATATTTTCCACATGTAATAAAATCACATTATTCTTATTTGCACTTTTTGTGGATTATAGTATTTTGTGTTTGTTTTACAATATTTGTGTGCTAAAAATGTTTTTAACCATGTGTATGAAACACTGAGGAACACAATTGAATTGGAACATCAATTTGGTGAAAGTGCAGGCTTAAAATCAACATATGGAAATGTATCTGTGACAAGGTTAAAGCGAACATTTCAAACAGATTTTTAAATATTTATTTTTATGTGTGTTGCACAAATTGTTGAGCATATAATACTGCTGCTGAGGTATATTAATGTATAATTTGCAGACTATAACCCTTGTTAGGGAAATAGAACTTTAAATAGAAATCTGATTTTCAAGAATTTTGTTGCGCAATGGAGCATTTTTATGAATTCTAAAATGTTTCATAAAAACATTATGTGTCATGATCAAGAATAACACTAACCAAATATTTTTAATTCCCCAATCGTATAGCTTTTTATTACTTTGTGGACTTCAACTTTGCTTTATGTCAATAACATCAGATTGATGAAACTTGTGGCTCTCATAAAGTGTGTAATTATTTTACTTTTTTGTTTAGTATTTTAAATGGATAAAAAGTAAAATATATTTCATCAATATTAGACACACCCCTTTTTTTGATACAAAAAAATCATCTAGTATATTTTTTACAATTTGTTTCCTATCAGTTTTTAAATTAATTTACCTAACTTAAGACTGCTTTTAAATTTAAAACTACTAGATTTCCTAGACATTTCTTTATTGAAGTAAATATTACTTTAAAGTAATATTGCTTACATGCTTTTTTTAAAATAAATTAATTTCTTTAAATTAAATTTCACAATGTTACAATTTCAACTACACTTTCAAGATTGTCAATTCAGTATAGCCCACGTATCACACCAGCACATGCTCTTCAGATAGTCTTTTGAACTGTTAGAAGTGCAGTATTTTTAAAATGACTTGTCAGATATGAGTTTAATGCTTAGTACATATTGTGATTTTTAATACATGTTTTTAAAGGAAAGTAGATATTAGGTGCACTGTACTTGTATTTATTATGTTGTGGCTACTTTGAGCTGTATTATTTGAATTCATAGAAAATACCTCAGTATATTTGAGGCAACCTAATCTTTAGAGGGGGAATTTAGAAAATTATATCAGCACATGGGAAATCTGCTTAGTTTATGCAGCCCCTGCGTGACGGACTTTTTATCTATTCCCTTTGTGCCCATTCAGTAGTGGGAGACAATGTAAGTTAAGTAGTCAAGCACTTAACTAGAAAAGAGATATTTGGTCTTTAACACTGCCATATGTCCAGGGAGTGGGGCAAGTTGACCACTTGACCTACCGCCAATCCTGTGACAGGCTTTTGCCTTTCATGGGTTGATACCTCTAAGATTTTCATTCTTAATTTAATCAATAATCTGTATTTAAACAGATATTGATTCAAATGTTTAAAGATGACTGCTTCAGTGTCTGAATCTCCGGAAGAGATGTCTGGCTTCAAAAATTTACCTTTATTCTCTTTTCTCTTAGCCAGTCTGTTTTCCTTCCTTCATTTTAATCCTGTCTACCTCATAGAGCTGTGTAGAGAACAATGATTTTTGGCCTAAAACTTCTTTCTTCCATACCCAACAGATTAAATATCATTATTAAGATTAAAAAATAAATCTTAAATTGACTTGAATTTATGCCGTTTTAGTTATTAAACTTCTTTTTTTATCATAGCCAGTCACCTATTAGTGCCAACAAAAATTAGTTCAATTTTTATTGAACCATTTTTGTTACACATTTCCTTTAAAAGTTGTTTAGCTAATGAAGCAAGTGTGACTTAATGACTGTAACTTAGTATTTTCTACAGTTATGTTATGTCTACTACATCATGTGGCACATCATTATTTTTTGGTAATGGTTATGTCGTTCCTAATAATTTTCAAGTCTCTAAATCACCCATTGTATTATTTAATTATAACTTCTTGATAAAATGATAACCTATTAGCAGATTTCCCTTAAGGGAAATCAGCTATTGAGGTCGTACTCATGACGCGAGTTTTGAAAAATTTCCTCAAATCTCCATTGATCCTACCCAGGAGATGACGAAAATGAGGTCCGTTCAAAATTATATATATATATATGTTTGTCTGTTAACGCTCTAGCGGTCACAATTTTTGTTTGATTGTTACAAAACTTCATATTTCAAGCGTTTTACGTAAAAAGAAAGATCAAGTTCATTAATGGCTGAAATTGGGCCAGTGGGAGGGGGGGATTTTTGAAAATTCGAAATATCTCCATTATTATGCGTCGGATCAAAAAATTGTATAGTACCAATCTTATTGAAAATTAAATTTACTATAACTATTGTTCTATACATTTATTCAGTATCTTGAATATTAACCGAGATAATTGCATTTGTATGCATGTGTGTGGTCGGCAGGTTTCGGCTATGTTCGGGCCGAGAGCTAGTGCGGGCCGTTTCGGTAACTATTCGTCCCTCCTGAATAGGTTTAGAGATTTCTTACTACTACTATTGTTATTGGGCGGATTTCTCTATTGTAAAACTTCACGTGGGAAATCTGCTTAGTTTACGCAGCCCCTGCGTGACGGACTTTTTTTTTTTTCACTGATAAGTGTTAGTTATGTGGAGTCTATCAGCTATAGAGCTTAGATTTTTAGTGGGCTTCATTCAAATAATCTAAGAGTGTATACATCTAAATTTATTCTTCTTATAACTTTTCTGGACCCAATATACAAATGTCTTAGAATTTTAGAGGGCTATATCACCCCCCTAACCCTTTTCTACAAATAATAACCATAACTTTAATTATATCCCAAAGATAATTTTATGTAACGTTAAAACATTTATAATTGTTACCTAAAATAAATTATTTGTTAAATTTAAGTACACACTGTTTACTTACTGTTATGAAGTGTTTGAAACATCTGCATTGTAAAATAGAGTTTTTGTTGGTAACCCTCATCATTAAAGTATGAAGAATATCTAAATTAATGAGACTGGTACATATTTTATGATTATTGATTAAAGAAAATTTAATTCAGAACTCTAGAGAGGGAAAAAATGGTATTATTCATGCCACACTACAAAGATAAAAGTTTTAAATAAATGTTGGAAATTTCTTGTAAAAACAAGTTAAGATTTGTAGTTAGCAGGCTTGTTTTTTCACTTCCTAATCATTTACAAAAAAAAAAAGGTCTCATGCCATACTCCTCTGGTAACCAAAAACTGTGAACTTAAGTTTAGAAAAAATGCACACAAGTTTTAATCTAAACGCATTCAAGAAGCTGAGTGCCTCTCATGTTTCTTCTCCTCAGGATTTTATTCTTCATTAAATATTAACTGCTTCATATTATTTAAACAAACATTTGATGAATTATGATCATACATCATTTTAAATCATTCCTTCAGTTTAAATATAAAAGTACTGTTTTTTAATTTAATATTCTTAAGGGCTTACCATAAGGTGAGGAGTATTTAATGTGTAAAGAGAAATAATAGAGACAATTAAATTTGAACAAGAAGAAAATTTGAATCATAATATTTCCAGATACGTATTGATAAGCGTATTAGCACTGACCAGCCCCTTATTTCTGCATCTTGTAGCCGAGACTATGTTCTTAGTAGTGAATTTGTTATGTTGTTTTAAATTTTGAATGTGATGCAAGATGAATTTACTGTTACGCATCTGAGCTTTTTCAGTTATGCTATCATGTTTAATGCATGAATCATTAAAAACATGAGCTTCATAAATGAAAATTGAAAGAATGGTTGAATGTTAGGAATCTTGAATTTTTACTATTTTTTTTCCTTGTTTAGATCTTTTATGTTGAAATTTAGTTTACCTACAGATATTTGAGAATTTATTATTATTATTTGTTTTTTGGCTGGACAATGATCTATAAATTGACGCTCAATTGGATAAAATGACAGAAGGTCATTCAAATCAATTAAACACAGTTTTGGTGGAATGTGTTTATTTATATCACACTATACATTTATTTACCTCTCTCATAATTTCTTCAGGAGCTTTGCAAAAAAAAAAAAAAAAAGAAGCAAATTGTGATACATATTTGGTGTAGATAAAATATTTTGTTAGGTAGGTTCTTTTTACATCAAATATTTACACACAAATAGTGGTAATACTCTGATTATTATAAGGCCCTGGAGAGTCATCAAACATGTAAAGAATTATTAATAAACTCATATATTAAAAAAATGTTTTGTTGAAAACTGAGTACCTACTTAATATTTCATCAAATAAGATTTTGAACATGAAAACATCAGAAAGATTTGAATTCATTTCGGTATTCTTTGTTTTTAATTTTGTTGAAGGTTAAAGCTTCTAAGGGAAACAGGTAAAGCATAAAGTTCGGAGTGTCTGATTTCTGTAGTTAGCGTTTTTCATAGATAAATTTATTTTTGGGTGAATTTTTATCTGAATTCAGATTTGTTATAGTTAAAATCCCATTTTTATTGTTATTGAAATATTTTTATTAATACTGTCTAGTTTAATAATTGTTTCTGTTTGCTATAACTTATTGTGTTGGTCTAGGATACGATCAGATCCCAGTAGATTCTATGCAAGGACTGGACTTGGGCTCTCAGCATGACTCCAATTACGGGCCGATGGACGTAGGGCCTGGTGACCTGGACTTTGATGCCCTCGATGAGCTACCACAACCTCCACAGGATAACAACCAGGTCGCTGCGTGGTATGACACTGACCTATAACTCCATACAGCTCCCGGCATCATTCTCCATAAATATTGAAATATTTTTGTCTCAAAATCAGTAGGATATCACTTATCTTAATTTAAAAATTAGCATGTTTGGTCATAAAAGCAATTTCGCCACTCAAAATGGTTGCTTTGTCTGTTACATTCCAGGTTTTTGGAAAATATGTTTTAATTCCAACAGTAAACATTAAAAATGTGCTACTTCTCATATTTCTTAATAAAATAAACAATCTAATAGAAAGAGATAAGAATTATTTTTGTATTAAAATAATTCTCCCACTCTCATCATTTTGATACATTGATTCTTATAAGTCCCTGAATTATTTATTATACTAGTAATTAATTACCCTATATATATAAAAATATGGAAGGTAGTAATTTGAGTTTCATAAACTAAAGTATAATTAACAAAGAACTTTTGTTAATCTCTATACAAATTAATAATTTATATAAAAAATCAAATATTTGCTGTAAACAATATTTGAGATAACTGATATTCTACCTTGCTATAAACTTTACTATTTGTGAATTATAATGGATCGGATTCTATAGAGCCAAGTTCTCTTCTAAGCCTAATTTGTACTCTTTATCGAATTACATGGGATTATTTATTTGTCTCCTTTAGTAAGAGAATATTGTTCTTATTTCTGTATTTTAAGACTAAAGTCTATTAAATAAATACCAGTCACTAATGTTTTAATCAATTGAAATATGTTAAAACAAGTGATTATTCTTTACGAGTATATATGTATTTGTTCAAAGTAAGTTATCTGGCTGGGGAAAAAAATTACTGGTTTGTTTTTCATTCCTTCTTCCTTTTTCAGTTGGAAGTTGTAAACATATATTTTGTCACTGCTTTGTTGAGTTATATAATTCCTGTTTAAATGAATAATTCCATTGAAAGAGAAGCTGATTTATAATGCATTTTTGATTAGTAAGAAAAATATATTTTTCTCTTAACAAGGAATAAAATCATTTAAAATTTTTTGCTCAAGAATGTTTAGGCTCCCAGGTTTTCTCGAATTAGTCAGTTTTGAAAACTTATGTAAAATGTATTGTATTTATAATAAGTAGTTCTTTTAAAGTTATCAATCAGTATTTTTCAAAAATTAGTAACTGGGAATCATTTCACGAGGAAACCATATCTCTTTTGTGCACTATAATATGTTGTGGCTATTGTTTTAGACTCAGTCCTAAAATATATGTTGCTATTACAATTCATAACTAATAAAGCTAGAAAGAATCCTGAAAAATATTCTAAATTTTAATTGTTTGTTTCTGCTTTAACTACCCTTAAGTGTTTTCAGTTAAATACTATAATCTTGAATACTTTTAAAATGTTTTATTTAATTTACTTCTTGAATGAAGGAAGTCTAGCATATTGTATATCTTTTTGATGTTTATAATGTTATAAAAAGGCATTTTGGTAATCACCTGACTTATGTTTCTGATATCATGTTCCCCTGAAATGTCTCTTTTTTTTTATTTATTCTACAACATGGGGCATCTGATATTTTTTCTATGTTTTTGTTACTTTTTTCTAGTTATTAATATTTTTATTAATTATTATTCTTGTTTATTTGTGAATTGCAATCATCTATTGTATTTAAATATATATAATACCAAATAAGTGAAATAATTGTAAAATAATAAGTCTTAGAAATATTCATAGATCTTTAGCCCAAAAATCACTCCAAAAACATTAGCTTTAGTAATCTCTTTTCTTTTTTTAATTTAACTTAAAAGCATTTCTACTCATATAGTTATTGAAGTATTTTTCATTGGATCATGAATTCCTCTTAAATAAGGTATTTCTTTTTTATTATGGTTGTCTATATTTTGCTGCTGTGAATTCTTTTTAAGAATCTGATACTATTCTTTTTAAAATATACATATCAAAGTAAAAAATTGTTTAGATAAGGCTTATGAGATTTGAAAGTCTGCCTAAAGTGAAAAAAATAAAACTATTTTTTTATGGAGATGATACTCAACCCTAATGTATTTACTGTTCCATATGCTTTTAAAACCTCTTCTTTTTGATAAATTTTCCCTAAAATTGTCTTTCTAGCGTATTGCATTCATATTTTTGCTGATATAATGTTAAATGTCCATATTTTGATGAGTAAGGCCTCATATTTAAGGATGGATTAATCAGCAGCTATTTTTTGGAAGCCTATTATAGATTGTAAACGAAACAGGGAGAACTGACTATCATCGAAAATAAAGAAATTTAGACATATTTATTTTTTGAAAGATAATATATTTTCATTACTCCTAAATAATTGTATCAAATGACCGAAAACTATATCACGCAGCTCTAGATTGATAATCTATATTTTTATTGACTATTTTTTAATATATATGTTATTATTATGAATTATTTTTTATTATGTAAAAGTTTTATATTTATCTGGTTGCTCGTTTATTTTTAATGACGTTTTTTTTGTATTGGATGAGTTATTGTTTGATGACTGTAATTCATTAAATATTAAATAAATATTTAATAAACAGAAGTTGTGCATTTTTGTTCTTTGCTAGTTATTTCAATATGTCTGTGAACCATGTATGTAAACCAATGACTCTTGGTTTACCATGGATGTTTAGGCCTCTTTTCTTCTTTTCCTCTTAATGTACATAGCTTATATGAGTCCAGATAAATTAATCCTATTTTCATTGTTATAGGTTTAATTTGGTTCTTAAAAGGAGTTTCAGCAGATTTTCCTAAGGGAAATCAGCTATTGAGGTCGTACTTATGATGCGATTTTCATAAAAGTTCTTCAAATTTCAGGTTACTTTTTCGTTTCACATGTCATAGACACCATAACTGCATTTTGTTTCTTTCGTGTCTGTTTGTTACCTTTTCACGCATAAACGGCTGAACCGAATTTTAAGAAACTTGGTATGTATATTACTACTAACCCAACTTCGACTTTAGGCTATATTAATATTCTCTGAGACGAACAAGAGTGGGGGTTATAATGGAAGCCTGAAATTAAAAATAGCAATATTTCTATTTACTATTGGCCTAATATTCTATTACCTATTGGTTTTTCGGCAAATAAGAACATAACAAAAGTTCCATTTTTGAGGTGCTGGATGGTGAAGGAATTATTATCTCAGGTAAGAAAAAACGCCTCTTTCCTTCACTATTCCTTATTCGTTGTGACAGAGCGCTTTCAGAGCATACGCTTTATCATCAGTGCCCTGCTGGCAAACAAATACCATAAAAACGTTGTACAATATGGCATTTAATTGAGAAATTTAGAAAATATATGTACATGTCGATGGTCAGGAGTTAAAACATACAACTTTAAATTACAACCAAAAATTTTTTTTAAAAAATTAGTGTCCCAGTGAATATTTACAGAAATAAGAAAAACTATTTCCACAGATTAAAACTAAAAACTTGTCAGTAGAATATATACACAATTTCAATAAATAGTTAAAATAAATAAATGAATAAAAAATGAATATTTACAGTTAAAAAGTCTAAAATAGAATAAATAGTAAAAAACAAATAGTCCAATTAAAATTAAAAAACCAAAAATGAAGGAACAACCACCGGAGGAGCTACAGAAAGCAATACATAAAAAAAACGTAAAAGAAGAAAAATAGAAAAGCGAGACAATGACTTACCTCTTCACAATGATGTGACAGGAACCAAGGATTCCCTGTGACTGAGGCCTCGGGACCGGAGAGCAATGAGAGAGGCTTCCGAGACATGCCTCAACCTGGTTCCTTCTCCCATCTTATTAATATTCAGGCCTCCTTTTTCATCCTATCTAGCTTTATGAATAGGTTTTCGGCTATAGGATGAAAAAAGGAGGCCTGAATACTTTTGTTATATACACTTTTTTCGTATACCAAATTATAAACGAGATATACACTAAAACCTATAGCGGAAGTGAACAATTTTATTTGGCACAAAAGACACAACTGAAGTAAATAAAACTCGGTATGTGTACTAGCACTAACGCCTTCATTATAATAAGCCATACCAACATTTCTAGGGACGGGCAGGAGTGTGGATTGTAAGAGAGGCATCTACTTAAAATTAGCGGTATTTCGTTTTCTATTCGTTTTTCTGAAAATATGCACATGACAAAAGTAGTTTATTTTTTTGTTTGAAGTAACTTTTATGATATTCACTTTTGTCTTATAACAAAGTATAAACAAGATATACACTATAAACTAAAGCGGGAGCCAACTATTTTATTGGACACTAACGATTGAACCGAACTTCGGTTCAATCGTTAGGTTCGAACGGGAGTAGGGGTTATAAGTGAGGTCTGAATAAAAATTCCCGATATTTCATTGTCTATTTGTTTTTCGACAAACGTGGACATAACAAAAGTTGTTTACTTTGTTATTTAGAGTAGCTTTTGTTCTATACATTTTTTCGGGAACAATGTATGAGGCAAGTAATTTGTGTAGAAATATTGATATGCTCAACAATTCTTTCCAATATGAACTACCAGGTACCTCACCTGGAAAAATTAATTCAAATCTATGTTAATATTTTATCCTTAATAACTCAAATCTATGCATAATGCATAGAAGACGGGAAATATGACAATATGGAGGACAGTGAAGTCTTGCATAAAAAATTAATTTTATTATTAACAAATCCACAGCAACGATGGGTATAAACTCTAATGGGACGGGTAAATGTCAAAATATTGTGCAAAGTAAAGCCTTGCCAAAAACATGCCATCATCATTCAGCCTCAAATGAATTCTCGGGCGAAGCCGGGTATCTTAGCTAGTATATATATCTTAGCTAGTATATCTTATGTATATACATATATATATATATATATATATATATATATATATACATACAGAAACAGTTTTGAACAGACCTCATTTTCGTCATCTCCTAGGTAGATTGATAGACATTTGAAGAAAAATTTCGAAAATCTCGCCATGAGTAAGACCTCAATAGCTGATTTCCCTTAAAGGAAATCTGCTAAAATTGTAACCTCATTCTGTACATTGATTTTTTTTCTCGAAATTTCAACAATTTTATTTGTCACAAAAGACAACTGAGCTAAACAAAACTCTGTATGTGAATTAGCAGTAACTCCTGTATGATAATAAGCTGTACCAACATTTCTAGGGGCGAGCAGGAGTGGGGGTTGTAAGGGAGGCCTGAAATTACAAATATCAATATTTCGTTTCCTATTTGTTAACGTGCACATAACAACAGCTGTTTACTTTGTTATTTAGAGTAACTTTTGTTTTTACATTTTTTTGTATAACAACATATTCTGGTATTTATTAACTCTGCTCAGTTAATATATGATATACATTACAGAACACACCATTATGTACCAATATGAATATAAAGTTTACATTCGAGACTTACCAAAGAGTATTTTTAATAGCGGTTATGACTTATCTAAAACAGCTGTCACTGTTAAGCTTTGTACTGCATCAAGGGAAAGGAACTTTTATTCATACATATTTTGGAAGATTGAATACTTTCTACGATTATAAGTTATACTGTTCATTACGTTATAAAAAAAACTACATGCACAGGAGATGGGAAACATAATAGTATTGAGGAGAGTGAAATCTTAAATAACAAATCCACAGCAACGACAGGAATAATCCTAAACAAAGTGATGGGGAAATGTCAAAATATTGTGGAAAGTAAAGCCTTGTCAAAAAAATAACAACTTCATTCTGCCTAAAATGAATTCCCGGGCGAAGCTTGGTACCTTGGCTAGTATATATATATATATATATATATATATATATATATATATATATAAAACTCCTCCATGATAATAAGCTGTACCAACATTTCTAGGAGTGGGGGTTGTAAGGAAGAATGAAATTAAAAATAGCGATAATTCATTTCTTATTAGTTTTTGAGCAAATTTACACATGAAAAAAGTTGTTTAGTTTGTTATTTAGAGTAACTTTTGTTATATTCAATTTTGTCATATAACAAAGTATACACACGATATACACTAAAAACTAAAGCGGGAGTCAACAATTTTATTGGGCACTAACGATTAAACCGAACTTAGGAAACTCGGTATGTGTATTAGCATTAATTCTTCCATTATTATAAGTTATATTACAATTTTTTGGTTGGAACGGGAGTGGGGTTATAAGGGACACCTGAAATAAAAATTCACGATATTTCATTTTCTATTTGTTTTTCGGTAAACGTGCATATAACAATAGTTGTTTACTTTGTTATTTAGAGTAACTTTTGTTTTATACATTCTTCGTATAACAATATATGAAGCAAGTAATTTGCGTAGAAATATTGATATGCTCAACAATTCTTTCCAATTTAAACTACTAGATACCTCACCTGGCTAAATTAATTCAAATCCATGTTAATTATTTAACCTTAATAATGTTATTTAATTAACCCCAGTAACATGCATCAAGTAAAGTAAACTCCTCCCCCCCTTCTCTTATTCCAAACATTAATTCATGAGAATCGCCGGATTTCCCTATGTGTATTTAATACTTTATTTAATTAAAACGTGAAAAATATACAAACTGTTTTAGTATTGTGAAGATAATGTAATCAGACTTGTTAATATAATTTAATGTATTAGAGGATTGAGATCCTAAATGAGTGGTAGTTTGGCAGCTCTGAGCACAGGGAAGTGTGTAGATACTTCCTTTGTCCTATAAGTTCTGCCACTTCCCTGCCAACCTGATATTGGTCTATGTTTACATGTTAATTGATACTTATACTTTTAGCTATGTAGTGTTATTCTCAGGAATATGAATTTGTTTAATAATCATAAATACATAATTTAAAAGGCTGAACGCTGGGGAGGTGCTGCCGGTTATTTCTGGTATTTATTAACTCTGCTCAGTAAATATATGATATACATTACAGAACACACCATTATGTACCAATATGAATATACAGTTTACATTCGAGACTTACCAAAGAGTATTTTTAATAGCGGTTATGACGTACCTAAAACAGCTGTCAATATTGAGCTTTGTACCTCATCAAGGGAAAGGAAGGTTTATTCATACATGGTTTGGAAGACAGAATACTTTCTATGATTATGAATTATATGGTCCATTGCTTTATAAAAAAAAAAATTAAAAAAAACTACATGCACAGGAGACGGGAAATATTGAGGACTGTGAAGCCTTACATAACAAATAATTTTATTATTACAAATCCACAGCAACGACAGGTATAAACACTAAACACTGTGACGGGGAAATGTCAAAATGTTGTGGAAAGTAAAGCCTTGCCAAAAAAATACTATCTTCATTCAGCCTCAAATGAATTCCCGGGCGAAGCCGGCTACTTTAGCTAGTATATATATATATATATATATATATATATATATATATATATATATATTTGAACGGACCTCATTTCCGTCATCTCCTAGTTAGGATCGATGGACATTTGAAGAAATGTTTCGAAAATTGTGTCACGGGTACAACCTCAATAGCTGATTTCCCTTAAAGGAAATCTCCTAAAATATAGGAACCTGTGACAGTGACTGATGAATGAGTAATGATATCACATTTGGCTCCTCTAGTTCAAAATCTAGTACTTTAACTATTAACATTCGGTCCCTACATAATGTAAATAAAAATGGTTTTACTGTCAATTCCAACTATGCCACCTGGTGATATCTCAGTGTTTTGTTCCATATATGTAGGCTTCTGCAGCAAGTTTTTTGAAGATTATAAAATATTGTGATTAGAGTTCTTAATGGTATATAATAACACTTTTCAATTCTTCTGCACGTTTGTTCTACAGTGATCTATTTAACTATATCAAAAATAAGGGAAACATAAATCTCATAATCATTATATTCTATTTTTATTTCTGTGAGCATATTAACAATAGAGTTAGATACAACCATAAAAAATGGAATCATTGCTTATCAAATTAAAATAAATAATAAATAAACAAAAGAATAATCACTCATTATAACAGTTATTTGGTACTATTGATTTAATGAGCATATGTTCATCAGTTTACAATACTACGAATACTTGCTACATAAGGACAGCATATTTATGATACAATAATAATGTATAAATATAATAGATGAAAGTAAATGCATTCACTTGTATAGGTATAAACAATAACAATAATACTGTACAAAATGTATTTCAAAATTTTACTTACAACCTAGACATGAATGATTACATTAGAATACACATATTACAAATATTACACATGAATAAATTCAAACTGAAAGCGCACAGAGTTATAAAAATTCAATAATCCTTTCATAAGCTCTTCTTGTATAAAAAAATATTTCCAAAAAGAAAATGAGAGCAAGTTAAGCTTTTTTTTGTCTTTTTTTTTTTATTTTCAAATATTTTTTAAATATTTTTTTTTAAAACCTAATACATACATATGCTGAGAGTAAAGCCTAAAACTGAGCATAGATTGCAATACCAAATTTTTCAGAGCATTTTTAGTAACGACAGAGTATTATGGACCAAGTGCCAACATTTCTTTGAATTGAGTAATATCAATTTGCCAATTCACCCTAAGTTAAACAGAAAATCATTATAAAATGAAATGTAAAATTTATGAAATTGTTTATCGAATTAAATTATTATTATAAAATTATTTGAGAATTTCAAGACTTTTCCACTGCCTGATTATAACAGGGATGGATTGTTCTTGGGTGAAATTTAACAAAATTTTCGTTTATAAAGTTGTAAAAATTATAAAACATCACAAAAGCTGATACAGTGATCATTATACTTCTGCATTGGGAATTATTTTCTTTCCGCTTGAATTGTAAACGTATTCTATAAGCTCCTTGAGATAATTCATCAATGTTACACTTTACCAACATAGTTGAAGTTACTTATCACTCCAATAATCTAGTTATTAAATTCACAGTGATCTACTTATAAATTGGCAGTGATGGCCATGCAGCAGCTTGATTATGTCATTCTTACAGAGACCTTCTACTGTCATTCTTACCTTCTAGGCTACTGAAAATTATAAATGGGATTATAAAGCTTCTAATATTTCTTTAGTTTTAGACTTTGTTTAGAGCTGGCAAGAGTGTGATTGATATTGCATAAGTCTGTCTGTATGAGTAACGTATTAAAAACTAGCAGCAACAGGCTAAGGATTATATTTTCAGAAAAATCTGGTAATTTTCAACAATGCTCAACTTCAAGCTTTTCACGTAACACATAGATACATATATGTTAAAGTTTAAGAATGTGCAAGCTCAGCCAAATAAGAGTAGATATACATTTAACATTTATTTCCCATAAGTCTTATGTAATAGTTCAAAGGCGATTAAAATGCCACAAATATATAACACATATATGTACGTATAATAAAACGACATCGATACACACATATATATAAGTATGTTTATTTGAGATTACTGTGGTATACTAATAGATACAGAATCAATAGAAAGAGGCTCTGGGATGGGTGGCAAGCTATCTACGACACGCCCTGGGCTTTCGGGTGACTGGAAAAACAGGTTCCGCAATGTAGACACCGTCCTGTAATACATCACAAATTTCATTAATCGACAAATTTATCATACAATTTTCACAAGAATCTATTTACCATAACATATTGTATGTCCAATTTAATTTCATGTCAAGTTTACCTATTACTCTTACTGAGCAAGAATTTTTTATTTATTTATTTATTTATGATGTATTTCTATGAATACACATTTTGACTCCTAAACAATGATTAGAACAAACTTTGAGAACTGATAATTCATAATGACACAGGAATACATGCTTAAATTATTGCTATATTTTCAATAAAAATTCTACTAGAATGTAAAAAAAAAATATTTTCTATTTTGCATCTTTTACAATATTTGATGTATTTATGATATATGTAAACCTTTATATATATGGTAAAAAAAACAATTTTTTTTTTTTAGTTACATTCAGTAAACTACTCTGAGTTACTTTGAAACTTTTGGACCTCAATTGTAATTACAATTTTTCTTTACATGATTAGTTTTAAAATATAATGAGGTGGAAACCTGCATTATTTTTGAATCGGCCCTATAATATGGTGATAACAACTGTGGCGAATTCTTAAAGGTTCCTAACTAACTATAACTTTTTGGTGTTATGTTACCACCACACTCTAAATGTAGAACAACAGAAAACAATTTGCCCTTAATATAATAATAATATTATTATAAAACTCTTGTTACCAACTCTAAAAAAAACAATGAATGAAATTTGAATGTTCTCCTTCTATAACAATTCACATTGGAGATAATGTTCTGAAAACATTACAGAGTAATTATTGAGGTTATAATACATTGATTCCTTATTATTTCCTTGTATTGTAGTTGCAATAATTTTTGGTTTTCAGATTCCACAAAATTATCCATTTTGATTAGTTTCAGGGTCACATCTGTATGTATCTCGCATAACTCAAAAATTTGCCTAAAAATGTTTATCTTTCATATTTGAGATTATTGTAACATCTAGTTGTGCACCTCCTCTTTTGATAAAATCGAGAGAAGGGGGGGGGGTTAGAGGAGAGCAAAAATAAAAAAAATAAAATTTATCCGTTATAAGTATTACAGATACAAAAAATCTGAATAGGTCTCTTTTTTTTTTTTATCATGAAAATATCTATGAAATATGTTCTATGACATTTTTTGATCGGATGCATTGGAAAGGAGATATGTGAACAAACTAGATTTTTTTTCTCTTAAATTTCGGAGATGTAAAAGAAAATCACTTTCCATCTCTGTAATGATCTTGGAGTTATCTATTTTTCCAACAATAACCAGTACATATAGTGCATCAGTATAAATTTGAACACTGAATGAATATAGGGTTAAACACAATTTGTGTTGCAATTCAATAAATTTTGCCTATTAAGGATTAAGTCTTCAGCTATATCCAGCAATAGCATATTAATTTAAATGTCCTAATTTTCAAAATTGTTGTAAATTCCTCCCCCAGGAGCAATGCATGTTTGAAAATTTAGATTGAAGGAAAGCCCAAAAATTGAAAATATATCAATTAAATTATTAAGTTGAATAACTTTGTACTCCAGTGGCCTCGTCAACTCCTTCCTTTTTGCTAACTTTTAGAAACACTTATACCATTCAACAAAAAATCCTAACAGGGTTTATTATGCCCCTGGAGAACACAGTTAAAGTACTGCAAAAATAAGAAGAATAGTTATTTGCATACATGAGACCACTGGTGCACAAAACTAGTGGATGGTTCAGAAGATAAGGGCAATGATATAGAAGAATGGGCACTAAGGTGAAGATAAAATAGAATGACGAAACAAAAAGGGCTTTATTAAACAACTAACACAGTAAAATGTGATCTAAGTGAAAACTAAAATTGAAGTAAAGGCTCATAAGAAATGAATAGATAGACGATCCTGACAAGTAATGTTGAAGGGATCCTGTCCACAAACTGGAATGCACAAAGCAAGTGCACACCACTAAACAGCTGTGTCGAGAATACAGCTAGTATAGATGTGATATCACAAAATCACATCTATTCTACTATACTCCAACACAGGAAAGCTGTAAATGGAGGAAAAATTCGAACATTTAAAAATATTCAATAAGACATTTAAAATTAGCATGCTTCTGCTGGAGGAATTAGCTAAAGATTTAAACATTAGTGATTAAAAGTCCGTCACGCAGGGGATGCATTAATTAAGCAGATCTCTCATGTGCGTCACATATTTGCAAGTTACAAGTTCAATGAGAAAAATATTTGGTATTTACGCTTCAAATAAAGTGCTTCATAATATAAATGCTTATTGTTAATATGAAATGAGCAGGAGAGGGGGTTTACTAAAGACCGAAAACTAAAAAATTCAAATATCTTGGTTAATAATCAAGATATTGGAAAAGCATATATATAACAACATTTATAGAACATTACATTTGCAATAAGATTGATTCTATAGAATTTTTTAATCGACACATAACAACAGAGATATTTCGAATTTTCGAAATTCTCCCCCTCTAATCACCCCTCCCCTCCCAATGGTTCAATTTTAACCATTAACAAACTTCATCTTCCTTTTTACATAAAAAGTTTAAATATCAAGTTTTATATATAAAAAATTTTGATCCGACCTCATTTTCTTTATCTCCTGAGTAGGATCGATGGACATTTAAAGATTTTTTTTTGTAAATCCCGTCATGAATACAACCTCAATAGCTGGTTTCCTCTAAGGAAAATCTGCTAAAATTATATTTAATTTGCATCACCCATGTATAATCTATGTTGTTATACATTTTATAATAATTGTAATCAATAGTACTATTATTACATTAGTTTATTTATTCTTGTCACAAATTCAGTAGTAGTAAGCAGTAATTTTTCCTGAAATAAATAACTGATTCCGTATTTTTTTATTTAACAGTACTAATAAAGGGTTATGATTATGAGAATGTAAAATTCAATGAACCATGTGGTCCAGTAAGCATTTCTACATCAGTGTAACTATCGCACACACCTTGGAGACTTCTCGAAAACACAAAAATGAATTCTTACCACTTCCCTTGTTCTAGGGAAGATTTATTTATTCAGTCATAACAAAAAAGTAAATTGGCCTGGTTTGCATGAAACCCATTTCAAATTGATCTACACCACTAACATTAATATTAATACTTTTAATTTCAGGTTAATATTTGTTTCATGTAAAGAAAAAAAAACTAATAAATACAAACATAATTTATTGAGATAAAGACAGCTCATATTAACGAATAGACTAGGTGAAATCCAAATGAGATCAAACTAATAAATTTTAAAAAAATCGTACTTGTTTTTTTAGACTTTCCACTGATTTTTAAATAATCTAAGAATCATATATTATATCACAAAATATAGTCCCTGTAAAGTTAATAAACAATACTTTCTGAAAAAGGAAAGAGTAGTTAGAAAGAATATATTCAGAAGCATTTCAGAAGATAGATCAAAGGGTCCATGCAAAACATAAAATAAAAGACAGGGAATCCAAAGAAAGGCAACTGCAGATAATACTAAAAGAAATACATCTTTTTAAACAAAATTAAATATAACAAAATCATGGTATATTTTGAACAAGAAAGTTGACTCATATTTCTCCCAGGGTTTTTTTTAATAATTTAAAGAATTTTAATTTCAGCAAGTGAAATAACACTTCTTTGGTGGGCCAGAGTATACTTAACAATAACTCCTATATTTTACAATTGGTTTCTTTAGTTAATATTCAAGTGACTATTGACTGCTTCAAATTCTTTGCCACTATTCAATGGGCTAATACTCCTCACAAATAAATGCCTTTGTTCAATACATTCATGAGAGCCAAAAAGATGGCATCTTAAATGTAGTAAGGGTTTCTACTGCACAGGACAGGTGTATCTGTCTGCTTTTATATTGTATATATTTACTTCCCCCCCCCTCACTCCTCCATTAACCCTTACAATTAACTCAAGTAAGAAGCAGTACTCTCAATGGAAAGGCAAAGATTTAATAACCGAGAATTGGTAGGCCCATTAGTACAGTGAATAATGCCATCAATAACACCTGAAAAGCCAATAATAATAACTACCCTTCTTGTTACCTTTCATATTTTATTCCAATTGCCATAATACATAAATGAATTACAATAAAATGAATGGAGATAATTATTTGCAATTAGTAGAAATAAATGGAGGTCATTAAATTAAGGCAGCTATGGTTAATTGTTCATAATTAATGTTATGAGCAAAATTGTTTTATTAATAAGTCACAAGGGCCCGATACTTCTAAACCCTACAGAAATTTCTTATTTATTAATGGAAGGGTGGAGAAATAATATAGTTCTTATGCATAAAACGAAAGGCAAAGGCAATTGTGGAATTAGGCCTCTTCCTATTGTGTATAAGATGCTGCCAGTTGCCGAAGATAGTTGTGATAGGCTCTTCAGAGAGTATCAGCATGAATTCTGCCCAGGAAGATCATCTCTTGATAACATCTCAAAGCCTATGACAGCTTCGACAGGCTAAAACTACTGGAGACATTACAGTCTATTGGAACTGTCTGATTGATGTGGGTAACTTTGGTAGACACTTCTTCTAAGATTTCAGATCTAACCAGTACCTAAAGAAAAGGAGATCCATCCATAAATAGTTTACTGGCTCAGGGCATGGCTATGACAGCTGCTTTATTTCCACTCTTAAATGTTTTCTTGTTAACATACAGGCCTCAGGATGCCAATAATGTGGTGAAACCAGTCATTGACAAATAAAAAATATTATGCAGGAATAGTCATCTACATCTTTTGTATCCTTAAGAGCTGAATCCTGCAACATCGGTCCCTCAACATTACACTTAAATATATTTTCTAACTCCTCACAGTAGGGTTCATATGCCACTTTTTTTTCCTCCTTCACTTTAATGATCTCCAATATCAAAATTTGTTTCAAAACATACAGAAGAATCAAGAATAATTCCTTGATTATCAGACAATTGCAGAAAATAATAATGTAAACTTGATAAATATGATCAGTAGGCAACAAACAAACCATCTTGTCAAATTTGCATATCTTTGTTTTAATAGGTATGGAGAGAACAGGAATTGTTAGCATTTATTTTAACATCAGCAATCCATTCAGAAAGATGAAAATATTCATGATCAAAACATGTGTACTGATGCTTCTCATAATATTTAATTTACCCATTGATAAAAAAAAAATTATTGAAAAGTTTTAGCCATGAGTATAACCTTAAAAAATGATACAGTAAACCACTCCACTTTAACATTGGACATTTTCAAGAATATGACCTAGGAAAAAAATAAATCGTTCATTTCATACCTTCTGTCTACACCAACAAAAGATTAATGAATGAAGAATAAGTCACAATGTCCATGGCAGTTAACTGTATCAAAAAAGTAAATAAATTATGTTTAAATAAAAAAGAAGTAGGATGAAGTAAGTAGGATCAGGATGTCACATGCCTTATCTCCTAGACATGAAGGATGACATTTAAAGCAGTATACCTGATACAAGCATTGAACAGTGTCCAAACTATAAGAAGGGATGCTGATATAAGACAGCCTAACAAAAAATAGCATAATATGTAAGGAAACACAGATAAATAAGCAGCTTTCATTTACATACCTTACATTACATAGGAATGTTTCAAATAAGAGTTACGATTCTATTCAGGTGCAAATTTTGTTCATATTAAGTAGTACCTAAATATGAAAAATATTTTAGCTTTTTTAAAATAAATATTGTTAATTAAGCATTCCTTTCTAGTATCCAAAATTTAGTAAACCATTTTTATATATATGCGCAGTCAACTTTGGATATTTCAAAACAAATTAAACTCAAAGGGAGTTCCCAACTTATAAGGAATAATTATTTTAAAGCACCTTAAACAAATATAAAAATTAAGTTTGACACTTGGATGTTTTTAAGTAATGCTCATCATTAATACTGGCTCAAATTATAGAAATATTTCTTGTAGTTCTTCGAAAATTTGAGCCAGGATGTGAAATAAGTACTTCATGCACTTGACAGAAATGCCTCTAATCATGATGTTGTTGAAATAAATTAAGATGAATGCTATTGAACTCTGTTCTATGAATATTCCACAATCTATTTTTTCCATCCAAGTTTAAGAGGGATTGGGCTACCCCATTCAATTTGACAGCCATGTTGAAAAATATTAACAGTGAATTGATCAAAGAAACAAAAAAATAGTCATGTCTGATTCCATTAATCTTTAAAAATTCACTTTTAGAGTTCGATTACCGCCTGGACAATAGAAATTTATTTAGTGAAAACTCAATAAAAAAATCATTAGTCCCACCCTGGCTAAAAAGGAGTGGTAACCTGTGGATTACACATCCCAATTTGCTATAGAAACAAAAAGTGGACGTTAATGGATAATAATATATATATATATATATATATATATATATATATATATATATATATATATATACTTTTAGTGCAAGGTTAAAAGCAGTAATACACTTCACAAGTTATTAGTAATATTCTTTTTTGTGGTACTCGGTCACATGGGTGGTATAAAATTACAATAGACTAATGACTTTGCCAATGTTTCAGTACATTTTATTACGGTTATAGAGGCCTAAAATACATTGTTGCAATATATAAATTCAAAGAATATATTCTACTTACAATACTGTTCATTATTATGGGGAACATAAGAAACATTAAAACAAGAACATCCTGTAATAAATAAAATGATGTGAGACTGCGATTTCAAACTATAATGTTCATGGATAGAGGAGTGTGTGTGTATATATATAATATATATATATATATATATATATATATATATATATATATATACAGTATATACATATATGTACAAATGTGAACTAGTAGTGACACTGTCTGATATAATATAGTTTGATTTTACCATCCACGATAGAGTATCATAAGAAAAGAATAATGAAGTTATTCCATTTCTTTTTTATAAGTTTGTTATTATTAAAAAAGGAAGGTGCCCAGGTATGCCCACCATCCCTGAAGAAAGAATTCAAATCTCACTGTGCACTTGCCTTATTGGAAATTTCTTTCTTTTTTTTTTCCTTGCAAAATGTCAACAAATGTATTAAATTAACTTAATAGAATCTATGAAAAATTATAGTTTTGATCAACATTACTATATTTATAAACAATGATAATACTATTGATAAGCAAAAATGGTAAACTGCATAGGATGCATAAGCCCTTCTAAAATGACAGAAATATTTGTAGACCATTTTAAATCTAAAATATGTGCCTAAATACTCACAGAAGCTAAGTAGTATTACATTAAATTTCATAAAATAAGCACTATTTATCAATGAAGTCACATCTTTAAAACTCATAAATACTCCTTAAATATTTTGTTTGCTTTTAAGTAAATAACAAATACTAACAAGCTGAGATTAATTAAATTTCAATAGAAAACAATGAAATGTTTACCTTGATGTTGACGGCATTTCTTCAATAGGCGGTTGTTTCCTTTGCGACTTGTGAATGGAAGATTCAGGATCAATATAACTCACATGACTATCAAACCTTACACGTTCTGAGCCACCATCATCTGATGCTTCATGGCTCTGTAAGAAATACATTAAACAAAAAATTAGTGAAAGTATCAGTGAATATGCAAACGAGTAATAGCAAACAACCAAATTTTTCACAACAAATTAAAAAATTAATCATTTTAATTCTTTAATAATTATTGAAACAATTATTGTTAAACTAGTTGTCTAAGGAACACTTCCTTACTCAATTGCATGGCATAGCATATTTATGGTGTGTAAGATATTCCCATTAAGAAATAAGGTACAGAATATCTATTTAACAAATTTTTAATAAATATTTTACAATGATGCTAGTAATAAAAAAATGAAAAATAATATAATTAACCAGGAACAAAAAATGTATCCAGGAATATTGTAATGACAGGAAAATATTAAAAACTCATGATTTGAACTTATGATCTAATGGTTCTAAATTTCAATTTTATTCTTTAGACATCCCTCATATATTATTATTGGCATTCGCAAAAAGTCAATTTGGGATTAAATGGAGAAAACTTGGTACACAGCTCTGCTATACTAATGATATGTAGTTCAAAAATTATTAATGAAATATACTTTAAAATTGAGCACTGATCCTGCTAGGCCACGTGTTGATGCTCCGCCATCATCAGCTACTGATTTTTCAGAAAGACTGGTTGTTGCAGAAGCAGTCTCACTGCTCAAGCTGAATCGCTGTGAAGACACAACATCAGCTTGAACTTCTAATCTGTAACAAAATAAGTATAATTATCAAATTTACATGAAAGGAAGTAAATTATCTATCTTACAGGTAAAACTGCTCAAAGTTTATTTTTAGAACATAAATTACAAAAAGAACTTGTTCTTTATGAGTTAATCACATTTTTAGCCTGTTTCAGCTAATTATTTTGCTATTTCAGCTAGTTATTCAAAAACAATAATAAGTACAATGCGCTAAATGGGATGGGCTACTTAAAGATTTCCACTATTTTTTAGTCGGAGTTGGATTATGGATTATTTTATTTAGTGAGACTGTCACTAAATAAACTCCAAAAATACGTTTTACAAGTTTGTTTTTTGTTGTTTTTTTTTCATATGAAATAGCACAATAACTTAAGGATAAAATAAATAAAAAACAAGTACTCAAATTTAATCGTTTGACTTTACGTATATGAGTTTTTTGCCAATAAACACCTTATTATAATTACAAGGTTTTTCTTTTTTAATCTAAACCAATTAAATGGGACCAAAACTCTTAGAGTTTTAGTAAAAATTATTTTTAAAAGACAGTTTGGAATAAAAATGATTACACCACAATGTAATTATTGTTAAATTTTTTTGCAAATAATATTTTTTATTGATTAACCTCTGACAGTTCTTTTATTTAAGGATTTTTGTTATTTGTTGATTACTTTTGGTGATTAATCTCTTCTGAGTTCAGCAGCGTTATATAATAGGAATATTATTCCCTTTAACGACCATTAATAACTATAATTTATATTTATTTATAATTTTATCGTAAATAGCAAACTATAATGTAAGAAGAATATTAACAAATAGGTTTTGTGAGAACAATGGGATCGATGACTTCTTTAAACTAAAAGATGTCCATTAAACAAAGAGTTTCTATTCATGTACAATTTTTAGATTTTTTTCAATACAAAAATTTTTTTTTTTATTTATTATTTTTTTCTTTAATAGCTTACCACTACTCTGCTATTACCTTTGAGTAGCATTGGTGTTGGATGAAATACTTCCGGCAAGGGCTACAAATGAAGCACTCTCTCTATCTGCTTCTCTCTCTAGCTGGCTTCCACTTCCGAGAGACAGAGACGCCTCCCCAATACTTGGATTGCCACCAGGATGACTGACAGTATCCCCATCTAAAATCAATATCACATGTAAGAAGAGTTTCAAATAAATTAACAAAATATTGAGAATTCAATACAATTTAAGCCCATCACTTAATAGGGGGGTTCTTATAGATTCTAATAAGCTCATTCAAATAATAACATAGTTACTTATATTTTTATATTTACTACAAGAACCATATATATTTTTTAAATATATGACATGATCAAAAAGATTTCATTTCTTAATGTCCTATTGTCTGAAAATATTTAAAGTTTAGTGCAAAATTAAATATTTTCTGAACTCAGTGTATATATATATCTGAAAAAGAAAATTTGGATTCAGAGTAGTTCTTACTCATACTCTATTATGTGTAACATATTATCGGAGCAATGTTAATAATTAGCAGACATATGTGCGCACCTCCCTTGATGCACCCCCATTGATTTGTTTGAATAAACACAGTATTTAATGTTTAGATCTAGTTTAAACCAAATATCATCATTACTTTCAATTGTCAAGCATCATCTACCTTTTCCGGCCAAAGCCACCCAAGTCAGTCGCATATTGTCAAATTCAACATTATTTGATTTAAACTATTGTAGTATCAGTTATTGTAAATATTAAACCATGGGAATATTTTAATAATTCACTTTTCTTGAGAAAACAAATAATTCTGATAAATGTTATATATATAACTAGAACTTAATTTAGATTAAGTCGGATAAAAAAATCGTATAGAACCAATCTTATTGCAAATTAAATGTACTATTAATATTGCTATATACACACGTATACATTTATTCTCAATCCTTAACATTAATTGAGATATTTGCATTTTTCAGTTTTCAGCCTTCAGTAAACCCCCTCTGCTACTCATGTCATATTAACTATAAGCTATTATATCATGAACCACTTCATTCAAAGGTTAAATATCAAATATGGTTTTCATTGAACTATTACTTTGTGAGGCATATGCAAATAAGTCATGCATGATGTCATCAATTAAGATTTTTCGTTCTTTACTCGAAAATTTTTATGCGATTTATGCCGTACTCGATATTTAGCCATTTTCGTCAATACTAAAGATCATTTGTCTTATTGGCTGAAATCGGACCTGGATTAGTGGTGGGTTAGTGAGGGGGATCCTAAAAATGCAAAATGCCCCTGTTATAATGAGTCAGATTATAAACTTTTACAGAACCAATATTGTTAAACATTTGATTTTCTACAATTGTTGTTCTATACATTTTTTGGTAATTCAAGAATTAAGAGAGTTATGCCTTCAGTAAACCTCCTCCCCCTCACTTCTACAAATCGGTTTTATTACAAATAAATAGAGAATCTGTGGTGAGATGAGATCAAAAGTATGTTATACCAGCATGTAGGAAATCTGCTTAGTTTACGCAGCCCCTGCTTGACTGACTTTTTCATTTCAGGCTTCCCTTATAACCCTCTGTTCGTCTCTGAAAATATTAGTATAGCCTATGATCAAAGTTTGGTTAATGGTAATATACATACCAAGTTTCATAATATTCAGTTCAGTGGTTTGGGCGTGAAAAGGTGACAAACAAACAAACAGACGCCAAAGAAACAAATTGCAGATATTGTGTCTATGACATGTGAAACGAAAAAGTATCGTGAAATTTTGAGAAATAAATTAATGCACAGGCAGAGGTTATAATTTTATATATATATATATATATATATATATATATATATATATATATATATATATATATATATCGACACACAGACACGCGCACACATACAATAAAAATACCAAAATCATAGAATCACAGCTCATTTTTTGTGCAAGAATATAATTCATAGATCTATTTCCATATTCGGAAAGTAGATATCTACAAAATCTAGAATTTTCAGAAATTTTATTTTGAAAACATTTTGCCAAATCAAGATCTGATTCACAAATACTCCACTTTGCATAGTAAAACAATTTTGTAAAAAATAGTAAATGTGATGAATATTCCAACAAAGTCGTTGGAAATTGGCTTCCGCAGTCATCACCTGCAGCTTCAAATTCAGGAGTTATGTTCTAATACAAACCATAAAAAGTACAAGGTTTTATCAACTTAGTTAACTACGACATTAATTATATATTTTATATATACCAGCCAAAATATATATACACATTAGGCTGGGTTACTATCCACTTTTGGGTTCGGGGATAGGAATGATTGAAATTTCTGTTATAATGTCCAAGAGAAGTGAACAATTTGATCAGACTTACCATTGGACTTGTTGGCAAGTACAGCCAAAATGTCTGTTTCATCATCAAATTCAAATCTGACACCAGTTGCTGAAGTAGTGACACCACATCCTCCACTCCTGCAGAGAGAAACAGGGACAACTCCATACACGTAGAACAACAATATAGGAACACCAATGGTAACTGCAAGCCCAGCAAGAATTGGAGAGATAAGCACCTGTAAAAAAACAAAATTGAAAATTAAACTAATCAAATCAATCAAAATTGATCAATCAAGTAAATCAAAATTTAATTTAAAATGTAGTCAAATGCAATAGCATGATATCAAGGTTTCAAAGAACGAAATACTTCTATTTTCCTCAGGGTATTATAAATATATTTGCTGTTGGGTATTATTTGTTATTTACAAATTGTCCCAGTCCCTGGGTCAATGTAATCTACTAAATCCACAAAAAAATAAATCTTTAAGCAGGAGCTGCTTAGACTATTGAAATTTTGCATTTTCTTGTATGTTACACTACTGATGTCATACCACCGTATATATATTCTCTATTTCTACGTTAAAATCCAATGAGCAGAAGTAGGAGTACCCTGAAGGCTGAAAACAAGAAAATAGGAATAAATCGCTTAATATTTAAGTAACGAAAAAAATGGATAGAACAACAATTGTAGTGAATTAATAGTTCAACAAGATTGGTTCTGGAACATTTTTCAATCCGACTACTAAAAACAAAGATATTTGGAATTTTCGGAGTCCACCCCTCTCCTCCCTCTTTTTTTCACATCCGGTTTCAGCCATTAACTAATATGATCTTTAGTGACGAATGAAACAGTTTCAAGTATAGTATAGATCAAATAAACATTTTGGAATAAATGACAGAAAATCTTAGTTGACGACATTTTCGCACAATGTATTAGCAAGAATCCAACAAAGCAAAAGTTCAAAGAAAATAATATTTGGTATTTAACCTTGAAATAAAGTGGCTCCTTAATGATGTATATATATATATATATATATATATATATATCTATATATATATATAGTGGGCGTGTGTGTATAATTATATATATTCACTATATATCCTGTCTGATCCCCTGTGGGGATGCTCCAATCAACGATTTTATCATTATTATTTGAACGTTTTACGTAAAATTAAAGGGTGGATATAATGAATTTTTGTTATTATGCAAAGCTGCGAAATACGTTACTTGATTGAAAACGTAATTTCCTTAATTTTTGCATGTAAATGCATCCCCTCCTGTAAATCCTCACGCTAGACATCAGATTTTTTTTCTTTTTAAAAAAAAGCGAAATACAAGTACATGTGTTTGACCAGCTTTAAACACCAAGTATTATTTACATTGCATTGGTCCTAGAGGGAAAGAACGGAATCGGCGAGATGCATCAGAAATCTGATATAATTCTAGTAAGGGAAATGTATTCCCCTTAACTCTTCCTTTTAGCTACTGAGATCTACTCATGACACGATTTTCGACATTTTTCTTCAAATGACCATCGAGACCACCTAGGAGATGAATATCATGAGGTCCCTTCAAAACTCCATATATATATATATATATATATATATATATATATATATATATATATATATATATATATATATGTATGTCTATTACCGCTCCAGCGGTCGTAATTATTATTTAATCGTCCCCAAACTCGATATTTAGTCGTTTTACGGGGGAAAATATCAAGATCGTTAACAGGTGAAATCGGAACGTGGGGGGGGGTTGTTTAGAGGGGAGGAATTTCGAAAATTCGAAATATCTCTGTTACTATACGTCTGATCGAAAAATTGTATAAAAACAATATTATGGCAAATTAAATTTACTATAAATATTGCTATATAGATATACATTTATTCTCTATCCTGAATATTAACCGAGATATTTGCATTTTTCAGTTTTCAGCCTTCAGCAAACACGCACTTCTACTCATGTCATATTAACAATAAGCTGTTATTCATGAACCACTGTATTACAAAGTTAAATACCAAATATTGTGTTCATTGAACTTTTGCTTTTTGAGATATATGCAAATTCGTTCCTTCTGACCCTCCGCCCTTCTCTTGTTCTTGGACTACTAAAAGTTGTGTGATAGAGATAAAAAATATTCTTATTCATTATAAATTACAGGACTAGTTTTCGTAAATTGTTTCCAATAAAATTAATATGTTATATTCATATTTATTTCATTAATTGTTTGTCTTCGTTCTATCTATCTATTCAGCGCTACTTGGTTGGCTGGCCTGCTTGTTCACAATTCATCCGCTTTCCATTGTAGAGATTACTAACTTGTATTGTAAATTGACTGAAAGATTTCTCATTACCGTCTGTATTTATTCATTCAACATTCACGGTAGTGTAACCTGTATGTTTATTTATCTATTGTAAACCTTCGCGTGGGAAATCTGATTGGTTTACACAGCCCCTGCGTGACGGACTTTTTTGTAAATGTATGAAGTATGCTGAGTGTAGAATTACACATTGAACATCCTAGTTAAGATGCATTCGCGTAAGAGGGTTCGAAAATGACAAAAAGTTTTATGGAAAATATAGGCGATAGTTTATTATGTACAATAGAACCAGCTCTCAAGAGTTAGAGAGTGGATCTGAAGTGAGATTTGTACTGAGAGAGAGTGGAGTTAGTTACCTTTGTAGGATGTTGAAGATAAATTTGAAGTTATGGTTGCAGCTGACAGGTGGGGCTGGCCTTTCAATTCAACCATTCTGATTAGGACTTAAGGCATCACTCACCCTACCTCATTTCTCATTATATATCCACCTCATGACCAATCCATCTACCCCAGTCCGCTAATACAACCCACCTCTTTGACGTCTTCTATGGTTAAATGACATGAGAAAGGCTTCCCTCTTAATTAACTCTACCCGAAGGGTTTGCATCCCGAGTAAGGAAAATTGAAGTACACTTCATACGGGACGTCTATCCAATTTAGTAAACCTTAATAATATCTGACACCAGCATCAGTTACAATACCAAAGATGCTCAAGAGAAAAATGTTATGGTTCGAATATTAAAAAAAAAAAAAAGGTCCGTCACGCGGGGGCCGCGTTAACTAAGCAGATTTCCCACGTGAGTCACGTATTTATTTGCATTTATCTCAAAACCTAAAAGTTCAATGAAAACAATATTTGGAATTTAGGCTTAAAATAAAGTGCTTCATCACCTAAGAGCTTATTTAGTGAAGGCCAAAAACAAAAAAATGCAAATATCTCGGTTAATATTCAAAACGTACATAACAACATTTATAGAACATCTGCAATGAGATTGGTTCTACACAGATTTTCGATCCGACGCATAATGGAGATATTAAGAATTTTCGAAAGTCTCCCCCTCTTATCCCCCCCTTCCACTGGTCCGATTTCAGCCGTTAACGAATTTGATCTTCATTTTTACACAAAACGTTTAAATATTAAGTTTGTTAACGATTAAACTCAATATATATGTATATATATATATATATATATATATATATATATATATATATAATTTTGAACCGAACTCATGTTCGTCATCTCCTGGGTAGAATCGATGGACATTTGAGAAAATTTTTCGAAAATCGCGTTATGAGTACGTCCTAATAGCTGTTTTCCCTTAGGGGAAATCTGCTAAAGTCGCGATATTTCGCTACGCATGATAAAATAAGCACATTTATCACATGCTATAATGACACACACATTCTCATATCGTCTTATCATATTTCACTCTCTATTTCATGATCCTATATAAACAAGATTTCAAATTTAAACCGGTCACGGGGCTCAGGTTAGCCATGCGAGTTAAAGCGTTGACCTTTATCTCACATGGTAAACCTAGAGTGACGAGTTCGATTCTCGCCTGGGCAAAGGAAATTATTTAGTGAAGAAATTGATTAAATAACATCCTAAAATCCCACCCTGGCTAGAAAAGGGTGGTAACCTGTAGATAACCTGTCCCAATTAGCCTAAGTTGCAAAAAGTGGACGTTAATAAATAATAATAATAAACCGGTCATGTAATATTTAGCAACAACTGAAAATTTCATAAGTAGGAGGAGGGAAGCTTAATGTAGGTGTAGGTTTAATGTAACACATATAAAGTCCGTCTCGGAGAAGCAGCGTAAACTAAGCAGATTTTTCACGTGCTGTATAACAGACGAGTATAGAGAGGGGGGGGGCTTACTAACGGCAAAAAAACAAAAAAGTACTAATAACTCAGTTAATACTTGAGTTACGAAAAAAGGCATTGAACAACAATTGTAAAACATCAATAGTTTAATGAGATTGGTTCTATAACAATTTACGATCCGACTTATGATAACGGAGATATATTGAATTTTCGAATTCTAAACCCCCAATACGATTCAGCCAATAACAAATATGATCTTTCTTGTTGACTGAAACGGTTAAATACCTACTTTGGTATCGATAAAGTAAATACTTAAAGTAAAGATATACTTAGTAAAGAACGAAAAATCATAATTGATGACGTCATCGAAACATATTTGCATGTATGTCGCAATATAAAAGTTCAATGAAAACCATATTTGGTATTTAACGTTGGAATGAAGTGGTTCATGATACAACAGTTTATAATAAATATATGTATAAGTAAATAAATATAAGTATGGCATAAGTCAGAGTGGGGGTTAACTGAAAGACGAAAATTTAAAAAATACAACTATCTCAGGTAATATTCATGATACAGAAAATATGTATATAACATTTATAAGACATTAAATTTGCAATAAGACTGGTCCGATGTATAATAACAGAAATATTTTGAATTTTCAGAATTGCCTTCTCTAAACCCCATTCGACCCATGTCAACCATTAACGTACTCTATATATTTATCGGTCTATATTTTTATATAAAACGTTTAAATAAGGAGTATGGTATATATATATATATATATATATATATATAGCTTGATGGAAATCCGCTGAAAGACACTATTCAAAAAGATAATATTCGAGTTAGCGAAAAATCAATCGGAGTTGGTCAAAAGTTTAAATATTTCCATTAATGTTCGATTTAGGGGAAAATCTAGAACAAATGGAGTATATTACTTTATTAACAATAATGAGCATTTAATATGTTTTAAAAGATTTATGCGTTTTGAAGAGACCATAGGGGCTCGGATTAGTCATTGTGAGCGTTGGCTTTAATTTCACATAGTAAACCTAGAGTGGCGAACTCATTAAATAAAATCCTTAGTCCCACCCTGGCTAGAAAAGAGTGGTAACGTGTAGATAAACCGCCCCGATTAGCCATAGTAGCATAAAGTGAACGTTAATAAATAAATAATATGTTTCGTTCCGATGCCTGATAAACGCCCTTAACATGACTTATGACAACTTTCAACACGCCACTCTTTCTGGTTCGATTTAAGACATTAACGCACTTGATTTTTAGTTTTCCATAAAAAGTTCAAATCGATTATGGGAACGATCAAATTAAAATTGCATCCTGCTTGAGCGTTGAAAGATTAATATTCCTTTGAGCGGGCCTCGTTGACTTCATTTACTACCTAAAACCCCTGCGAAATGGAAACCATATTTGAAGAATCTCGGCATGAGTATAACCTCAACACTCTTAGAGCAATTCCTACCACGCCTGTGTTAAACGAGGGTTTGAGTAGAATTATGGTTTCGAACTTTTGAATTCAGTTTAGTCAACTTATATAAATCAAATTGAAGTTTTTAAGATTACCAGCTGCTCCGATTTCAGTCAATACCTAACACGTTCTTCAGTTGAACACTAAAAACGCTGAAACATCGACTTTGGTAACGATGCGAACAAAAATTATTACACCGCTACTGCGGATACACACATACACCAATTCGCCTATGTCATATTTATCAGACATATCATATATATATTTAAACAACAATTTGTTTAACGCAGGGTGGTCATTTTCGATATCTCGAGGACATTTTTCAAAAATTATGTAATGAGGCAACCGCAATGGCTGATTTCCTTTAAGGGAAATTTGCAGAAACTTCTTAGACAATACTTGGGCATTATTTATTTACGTAATAAATGGGAATCTGAGTCATGGTTCCTGAACCGGAATACGCAGGGAAACCTTACTGAAGGGAATTTCGAAGAAGATAATAATTTCATTAAAACTTTCAATAATTCAGAACGACTATTTGGCTCAAGTAAAGAAAGGGCAAGTTTTAAGCTTGAAGGTCTTCTATCAGTTTCACAAGCAGAAGCCAACCAGAACAACCATTTATCTCTCTTAACTCCTTCAATTCCTTAAACTCTAACAACCCGTCTCACAACCAAACCTCAGATTTAATTGTACTCTTTCACTAATCTCTTTCGTCGGATACTTTGAATGAGGATTGATAGTGCCACACTTGCCAAAGGGATGGTGGGACTTCATATTTTAGACTGACGTATGCACCTAGTAACGTCAGTATTATTTTAGCAGATTTCCCTTGAGGGATATCAGCTATTGAGGTCGTACTCATGACGCAATTTTTGAAAACGTTCTTCAAATGTCCATAGATCCTGCCCAGGAGATGACGAACATGAGGTCCGTTCAAAATTGTATATATATATATATATCTGGTAACGCTCTAGCGGTCGCAATTTTTGTTTTATCGTTACTAAACTCGATATTTAATCGTTTTGTGTAAAAAGAAAGATCAAGTTCGTTAATGGCTGAAATCGGACAGGTGAGAGGGGGGAATTTTTAAAAATTCGAATCATCTCCGTTATTATGCGTCGGATCGAAAAATTGTATAGAATCCATCTTATTGCAAATTAAATGTACTATAAATATTGCTCTATACATTTATTCTCTATCTTGAATATTAACCGAGATATTTGCATTTGTATTAAGTGTGTGTGGTCAGCAAAAGTCGGCTAATTCGGGAGATTCCATCGAAAACTAGTTCGGCTGTTTCCCAAACTGTTCGTCCCTCGAGAATTAGTTAAGAGATTCGTTACTACTACTGTTATTAGTAGGCAGATTTCTCTATTGTAAAACTTCACATGGGAAATCTGCTTAGTTACGCAGCCCCTACGTGACGGGCTTTTCTTAGAATGGCCTAACGTGGCCTTTTAAGGTGAAATTAATATGACAGCAGTTTGGAACAAGCGTTTCAATGATCAGAAATGTCCATATAAAACTTGTGTCTAGATAAATCATAATCATTAAAAAAAAAAATAAAAAAAAATCAAAAAGGGAAACAAATGGTTTGCTTATGAAAGGAAGAAATTTTGCAATTGGCAAGCGATTTTTTAATTCGTTAAACGACGGAGAAATGAGGAGAAGTACAGCTCTTTCAAGAGCACCAAATTTGTAGGGATATCGATACAAAGTATTTGAAGAAGAATTTAAACAAGGAGGGGACTTAGGAGTGTTAAGAGAGATTATTCTCGGTTTTCAGGATTATCCTGACTTAAGGCAGTTCAAAGTCTCCTGTTCCCCAATGAATTAGGACACATTATAAAGCCGCGTAATACTTTACTCCCTTCCTGAACCCAGCGTGGTTATTAAAAAAAGTCTATATATATATATATATATATATATATATATATATATATATATATATATATATAGAGCCCCATCGTGGCGGACTTTTTTTAATATCAACGCTGGGTTCAGGAAGGGAGTAAAGTATTACGCGGCTCAAAACATTTCTGAACACATTGGTGCCTAGTTTTATAATGTGTCCTAATTCATTGGGGAACAGGAGACTTTGAACTGCCTTAAGTCAGGATAATCCTGAAAACCGAGAATAATCTCTCTTAACACTCCTAAGTCCCCTCCTTGTTTAAATTCTCTGACATACAACATGTCAGCGAGACAAGGCTGGAGGGTAGATTAAGGTTGTAGTCTGCATACTCATACTGGCTAATAGTCTATCATTAGTCAGCTTATGCAGGCAACAAGCTACCGAGGGATGGCTATCTAACAACCCAGGCCTTGAATAGAATTTTCTCCATTCATGCCTTCGCTGGTGTGAATGGAATTGTCCTCATGTTGCCTTTATTGCTGGATGGTCTGATGCAGATGGCAATGGGAAGCCTCTGTATGTCCTTGTGACCATCTTATTCCCTTGAAAATCAGGTTTACCTGTTTACGAGACCAATTACCAGGTGAAGCCTGTAAATACTACAACACTCTTCAGACCACTCCTATGGCATAGTATATGACCACTAGGCTTCTGATTATACTGAGTTTCGACTAACTAGAAAACAATCCTTAATGTCAAATTTTGATAGGCGATCAAAATTGAATAATGCCTATAATAGAGTAAGGATGTGGAGGGGAAGGGCGGGAGGGGAGGACGAGAAGGGTGGGGTTAGGGAGGGGATGGCTGGAGAGGCAGTAATGTCGGACAGCTCGGAGGAAGAGGAGTGGCCGGTCTCCGGGGACTGGCTTGCCCAGGTGCTCACAGAGTACCACGGCAAAGAGGTAGAGATAGCCGGCTTCAGGCTGGCACAGGCAGAATCAGCCCTCTCAGATATCCTCTTTGTAACGGTCAGCTATCGTCATCAGGGACACACAGGCCTAATAGACCGGGACATCGTCCTCAAGCTACTCCCCAGGGACCCCTTCTCCAGGTTCTTCGTGTCTGAGGCACAGTTCGACCTCAGGGAGATCAAGTTTTACACAAAGGTAAAATAGCTAATGGATAATGGCACATCAATTAATAAAGTTTCCTTAAATTATCCTCTCCACAGCATTGTCCATCAGCAGACTTTCTAACAAGTTTTTCTTAAAACCATTAAGAAATGATAAATGCAGCTATACTCGGACGCAAGAACTCTTTTTCATGAATTCCTGAATCAATGCCTAATATTGCCAGATTATTAGGAGATACAATTCTGTAAGTTTATAGAGGTATCATTTAAAAAAATAGCATTCATAAGAACTTGTGATAGTAAATTAAATGTTGAAAAGAGAAATTGAAATTTGAACTTCAGGGAAGGTGTATATTTGGAAACACTCAAAACAAATCATTTTTTAATAATATCTGAACTTCTGCAACCTTTTTCGACCAATTATTTAATTTACTGCACAGTTGGCATGCCCCCTTAACAACTCAATCTAACTATAGAGAGACTGGGTAGCTGTAACTGGGATTTTATTCAGCGATGGTCACATCAAAAAGAGTGACAACCTGCGTGAATAACTCATGACTGTCAGCTTCTGATGCGCAAAGAGAATATAAAATCTAATAAATACCACCACAAATGGATTAATATTACTAACACAGCAACTGTCTGAATACCAGTTAACGCAACATAGTAGTTCGAACAGGCAATTCCACAGGTAGCCAATAACTTTAATCTATAGCACAATATTACTTCTTCATGATTCTGCTACATATTCATTCGATTGCCTCAGCATAGTGTTTCTTCCAGGATTTAAACCTATCTCACCATTGTTGACTATCAATCATTGCCTGTGACAAGGATCCAATAATTGCGCCAATTATGGCACTTCCAGGTAGACCCGACAGTTTGTCATTGTTGTGTCATATCAGTTTTAAGAACCCAAAATTTTTGAAATAATATTTGGGGGTTAGGTCCTTAGATAACATTTATCAATGATTTCCAACCTAAGCCAAATAATCCAGCAACTTTGATTACTCTCTAAAGGTACCAGTTAAGTAACCACAAAATGGAGAGAGGAATATGAGGTGCTATTTTGTTATTATCCATCCAACTCTTTCCTCCAGTGCGAGAACATGGTTTTCTTCTGGGAACCTGCTACAATTGAGACAAGCTAGAAAATGTTCCTCACGCATCTAAAGTGCCCTCATGAAAAAGAAGGTATACAAGAATAACTGACAAGAGTCAATAAATTATTCACAATTTTTGTTTTCTTTCTTCTTGAAGTGAGAGAGAGAAAACTTGGAAAGTGATTTACTTGAAACTACCTTCTCTAGACTTCTTGATAAGCAATATAAAATTGTCGACGACCTAAGTACTTGTAATTCAAAAGTAGCTAAAGAAATTGTAGCTGCCCAATAAATAAAGGTTTGGTTCTCCCACTGATGTCATATTGAAAGAGGAAAATGATTTAGCTATCCTGGACGTAAATGAGGAAGTCAAAGCAATTTCTATAGAATAGAAAATGGTTTTCAAAAGTAATTTCCTTGGAAAATCAATACAATTTGAAACAATTTTCCTCTCAGAATTTTATGAAAATTAGTAAATAAAAAGTCTAAGCATACTTATAAATAAAACTGTTGTTCATGCATCTAATTAAAAATGTATTAATTATTTAAATTTGCATTAAAATGCTCTATTTAGTGACAGTTACCCTCTAGGAATTCCACAGAAGAAAAGTTTAATTTTTTTTCTTGCTTTAATGGCCTGTTGTTTAAAAGGATACCATAGATTATACAGCATACAAATTAAAAATCAATCCTCAAAATACTAAAAGGACTGTCGAAAGATCCTTCATTCATTTAACTCTACATGTCCCGCGTAAGAAGTCAGGAACTCAGCTAGAAGGGCAACGTCTATCCTTCCGCCTAATACGAACAGGTCATTTGAATGGATTTTAGTCAATATGACATTTGAGCTATTTAAATTGCAAATAACTTCAGAGACAGTTTGCGAATAGATACACCAGCATGGTTGAATAGTGCCAATACACTTGACTTCCGAGAAGTAAAGACAAGAAGCTCCTGCTTAAACAAGAAATTCGTTAATATGAGTTTGACTTCTTACTCAACAATAGTTTATAAAAAAAGAGGTCGCTATAATAAAGAAAATATAACAACAAAACGGAAACTACTCCAAATGAATGCCATTGCTGAAGAGAACTTCTTTTTAACGTTATAGTAATTAGGAGAAACTAATGAGCCATGGGGATAATTTTAAATCACGAATTTAAACAAGTATTTGTTTTTAGGGGGTATTCTATCATAACAGAAACTACTTGGCGTGAATAACTAAGCGTGCGATTGTGTGTATGTCCGTTTGCGAGAAGGAAGATGAAAGAGAGACAGAGAGAGAGATTCGTATTGTTTAAACGATGTGGAATATTTGCAATACATTTCAGTGACCTCTTTATTGGTCTGTTTTGGTCTAGATTCTCGGAGATATACGACTATGTTTACTTTCAGAAGGGGATCCTGACAGCAGAATACAATTTTTTACTACTACTACATCAATAAGTCGGCTTTCACAAATAAAATTAACCCTAGAGGTTTTTCCTTACTGATTGATTACCTGAGGTTAAATAATTAACAGTTGTGCACTATAAGTCGAAATATAAAAATATTAGGATGAATGTATTTTTTTCAACGTGGAAGGCTAAATCTTATTTTATGAGATAAATAAATAAAAAAACCCTGTCGAAAGCTCCTCTGCGTGGCCTATTACTGAATATATTTTCATGAAAATTTTCATTTTCCATTCTATCAATATCAGTCACGTTTGGTTCATATAAGTAACGCAACCAGAATCATAATTGAGTACCTAGCCCATTAGTTGGTGTTCCTATGGATCATTTATCTGAGTTAAACCGGAACACATCAATTGAGAAATAGAATTCCTAACACTTAAGTGATCAAAGGGACGATATCAGCATCATTCGTTTAAAGGAAAACGCAAGGTAAGCACATTTTCCTCGCGCTGCAATGACACGACGGACATTACAAAAAAATCGACTAAACCACGCTTTAGCTACTTGGTTTTTCAGTCACGCGAATCCCAAGTTGAAGGTCAATAGGTCACAGATAAAATAAGCTACTGCTGAGTTGACCCAACTTTAATGCTGACAGTTTGACCCCTGCAAAACCCCTCAGACAACCCATTTGACGGAATAAAGTCTAACGGGTCAATACGCTGAAGTGCATTGACGTATACAGAATTCGTTGCAATGAAATTATAACTATTCTAAATAGGTATGAGGGATATTAAAATAAAAAAAATAAATAAATCTATTAGGTATGTAAAATTTAAACATAACATACAGTGTATACAAACAAATTCACACCTACCGAATTTATTAAAAACTTTCTCCAATAATGCTTCGAGTAAAAAGGAATTAATAAATACTCAAGAACAAATAAGAGAAGAAGGAATATAAATTGCTTTACATTTTATGATTACACGATTTTCGCATTATTAAGGAAATAAAAGATATTCATTTCTGCAAAATGTTTTATTTTTGCTCTAAGATAGAATAGTAATCAACTGATATCATGGGTTGTCAGATATTGATCTCACAGGGATTCATTTTATGCCTACTGACGTGATGGAGTATTAGGGAACCCGGTTGTAACAAATAGACATAATATAGTTATCTCGATGATATGCCAGAGAGGTAATGATGGACTGAGGACAAGGATATCATAGCTGGAGGGAGGGGTGGCTGGAGAACCAACGGGGTGACTGGAATACAGAACCCACTATCAATATTCCAGCAAGGGGCTACCGCAAATTAGGCAACATGGCGGCCAATTTGCTCTGTCGTCCTACGCCTTTCTATCTACTATCTAATATATAATTCATAAACGCCCACTTTATATTACTAAGGCTCATCGGAACGTACTATCCACAGGTTACCACTTTTCTCTACCCAGGGTTTTCGCCAATACATATTACCAACTAGGCCATGGAAATGAAACCCATTGAGCTTCCTTCACAAGTAGTGCATAACTAGGGTCCCTAATGTCAAACTTAACTAAATTAAAGAGCGACTTTGACATAATGATTTACAATCAAGAAGATTGTAGGAATGAAAATCCTATAATACATGAGACGTACAACACAGTTCACCTAAGATGACAAAAATGCAATGCAAATTTGTCTAACTATACTCTAGGGCGACAAAACTTTGGGCTTCCTACTCGTCCACAGTTCTTAATGCATATTACTGAAATCAAATCCCTCTGGAATTCTTGACATAAAGTCAAATTTATATATAAATATCATTTCAAATATTTAGGATTTTTAAAAAAATTTTCCAACTATTTTTAAGCCCATTTAATTTTCAAAACTAAAATTTTCCATGTGAGATAAAGCGTCACGTCTTAATCTCAAGTGATAACCCTAGGGAGCTGAGTTTGATTCCCGCCTGGGCAATAGAATTTATTTAGTGACGAACTCATTAAATAAAATCCTTATTCTCACTCTGGCTAGAAAAGGGTGATGACCCGTCCCAATTGGCCGTAGTAGCAAGAAGTGGACGTTAATAAATAATAACTAAAATTTTCAACAATGCTCTTTACTTATTATTTACGTAAAGCTTTTTTTATTTTTTTTTAAGTATTGCATGAGGTTATCAAATATAATAAAATTATGAGGGGAAATAAATAACGAAAGCTTATAATATAATATTATCAAGAAATATATGGGGTTTCAATATTTAAGACGTACAACAAAAACCTCAACTAAAAGTGATACCTTTACAACGAGGAAGAATTATTTGATTAATTCTTAATTCAGTTAATTGGTTAATAATGACAATTAATTGATTTGTTTCTTTGAGCTACTCAAATACTCGACTGATTTTTGTAATCTTCATGTACTTATTCATGTAAGAGACAAATGAAGTTATAATCACATGAACATTTCTATCCACTATAAAAGTATAATCTAAATGGATGCTTGGTTAAAATTACACCTAAATCAATGAATAGACATTCGGCAATTATTGAGTTCATGAGTTATTGTCAGGTTGCGTAATATTTGATGACAATTGGTCGAAGTAATTAATTAAGAATGGAGAATTAGTAATATGAAATCAGTGTTTAATTTGGTTAATTGAGAATGCTCCGGCTGAATGAATCGATCAGTGATAGGGCCAATTATTGAAATGAACAGCTGATTGAAAGCATAACTGTCCATAATCTTAGTCGGATAAAAGGGAGGATGGACTCGTTCAGTTCCATTTCGTATGTTTTTGTGTCGTAAAATAATTATTAAAAAAAGAAAATTAAATAATGAAAAGTATACATTTTTTTTAAATTTAATTAAAGGGGATTTTATTTTAATTAAAAAAAAATTACAAAGACACTAATATAAATATTAAAAAAAAAAGAAGCTCTGATGACGAAGGCTTGAATTTGAAATAACCTAAAGCTGTCTGATATTTTGCGGATGAAAACTATTTTTATTCCTTCAAATAAAACCACCAAAAAACTATTAAAGATTCATAAAAAGTTTAATAGAAGAGGCACTGTTCACTGTGCTATAAAAGTTAATACATTAAAGCTCGAAGCTATTGAAAAAACAAAAATATTATATTTTATTAAAATACTGCTTACTCAATGCTGGAAGGTAGTGTTATCTTTAGAGCCCCTAGCTGAACTTAAAAAAATATTTCGCTAATAGGAGGAGTTTCTCAAAAATATTTGTTTTGAAAAATGTAGTTAGGTATCTCTCAATTATTTTTGCTCAAAAATCGCTATTTTGATGTGGAAAAAATTCTCTTGGTTAAATGGGTCAACTGAATAAAACAAAAATGGTGATTATGAAAAAAAAAATAACAATAGATAATTATGGAGCAGAGCTAAGGGTGTAATAATAAAGAAGTTTTAACAAGATGGAGGCTAGAGCTGCCTCCCAGGAGGGCCTCTCATTAAGAGTTTTTGTCTGCAGCCCTGTACTCCCCAAGACTAATAGAGTCCTCTTTATTTCAACAGCTCTAAAGTGTTCTTCTCAAGACCAAACCACGGGCAATGACATTTGTCACGGACATTTTAAAGCAATTCCTTCATTATACACCAAGCCCGTTCATCCGAAAGACTATCCACCCTCTACTCATTCAGCAGTATGCCATTCAAATGTAATTCACACGGACTTAAGATTGAGCATTGTGATGAAAGAAATACCGTTAGAGGTAGAATTATAATGCTGTTTGTCATAGAAATCAAATGGAAGCTACTAAAAATTACAGGCGGGCATCCTTTGACTAGAGTCGGATAGGGTAGGACGCGACTTTTGAAAGCATGACCTCATAGTCTATTATCAGCTGTCACCGTGACAATGAGCTACGCCTGGGTGACACTGATAACGGCTGGCTTCCACCATCAACACATTCACGTCTCTTAACTCAGAAGCACAGCGATCCACACCAAACAATGACGTCTACAACTAAAATTACATAAGGCTCCCATCTCCTTCCTATTTCAACTAGAACAAATCTATTATAAACTAAAAGTTAAAATGTATTAATAATAAACACAAGATTGTATAAATAAATAAAATAAAACAAATAATAATTTAAATTATTCCTGATACTGGTTACGTGGTGTTAATAAATCAAAAATGAATAAATTTTGAACCAATGGAATCAATGCCCTTCCCCAATTATTTCTATTAAACAAATATTTAATGGAGCAACTATTGCAAATCAGTCCCTAAAATAGGGACAAAGTAATTTTACTCAACAAACTTAGGAAGTGTCACAACTGCAAGTGTATGAGTAACATAGTCGAGTAACTAGAGCTGACGAGGCATAAAAACCGAAAAAAATCGGTTATGTTATTTTTAAAGGGAACGTAAATGTTTTTACACAAGCATGTTCGCTTTTAAGCGGCAATAAAAAAATCCATTAATTTCAAATATTATATCAGTACTTTCTGAATGGTATTAAATACTCAATTTGCATAATATAATATATACAGATAGGCACCTAACACAATTTGTAATAATCCTTCCAAGGGCTAAATGCTAATGGGTAAACTTAGAACCCGAGGGTTAGATAGTGAATGAAACAGATCCGTTTGGTGGCTAGTTACAGTGGTATCAGGTGTTACAACACTTGAAACATGGTAGAACAGGATGTAACTTGGAGGGCTGGTCAGCAACAGGCATTCAATATACTCTAGACCCCTCTCGTCTTATGAATACACAGTGCTGATTAACTCCAGCTTCTGAGGGTCCTAAATCTCTCTCTCTCTCTCTCTCTCTCTCTCTCTCTCTCTCTCTCTCTCTCTCTCTCTCTCTCTCTCTCTCTCTCTCTCTCTCTCTCTCGCGCTCTCTCTCTCTCTCTCTCGAACGTACACACACACTGAATGTCATTGAGACGATAAAATACAATCTGTCGTGGGAAATTCGCTTAGTTTACGCAGCTCCGGCGAGACAAATTTTGTTCTTCCAAGATATCAAACGAGTGCAGCTACATGCATGTAGGATGTTCCGGTCACAAATTGAAGAATAACCCAATAATTGGTTCATGTGAAAATAACTGTAACAAATGTGGTTGTGTTTCAGAAGCTATTTATTAAGGCAGTGAAAGACAAGTCCACAAATCCATTAAACTATTTGTTTTTCAGAGCTAATTATAATGTCTTAACATATGATACCATTAAGAGCTTAAAGACCTTCATTAAATGATAAAAATCGTATTAGACATTATACAAGAACTGGATTTCAATGAAAATCCAACCCACGACCTAACAAAGGAAAAATAATATTATATAAACAAATTTGAGGCAAAATACAAAATACCAGAATTTCAAAACCAAATCCATTTCACAATCTGTTTAACGAAAAACATTTCATTCGCAGAAAGTCAGATCTTTCAATACCGAATTTTTCAAACTATAAAAGTGTGTTTTACCACACCGTCGGAGTTAAAGATAAATCATTCTTTAGTAGAACGTCAGACCAAAAAAAATTCATTATATTATATATTTATAATTTGAATAAATTGAGTCCTGTTGACAATTCGAAGTTCTTCCTTTTTCCTTCCAAATTGTTTTCACAAACTCGAGAATTAACGGAGTTATTTGTTTATTTACTTTCTCATCCTTCTGCAAACACTCACTCCCAATCATATCACGTTAGCAATAGGTCAACATATGAAGACTAAATACGACGAATTGTTTTAACCAGACAAGGAAGAGAATTTTAGGAGAAGGAAATATCTTCGTTATTATAACTCAGATCCCCAAATGTTACATAATCAATCCTGTTGGAAATGTAATAATCAAGAATTGTTCTTCTCTCTCTCTCTCTCTCTCTCTCTCTATATATATATATATATATATATATATATATATATATATATATATATATATATATATAGTTTTTCTCTAACTCGAATATTAACTGATTTTCGCTTAAGGCAACTGAAACATTAAATAACTCATCCAGCTTAAATTCCCTGTCTAGTTGTAGTTCATTCATAGAGGATCGAATGTGAGATGAAATCATTAAAGCGGTATTGCAGCAAGTGGGAAATCTGCTTCGTTTTATTTTAAGCAGTATCTGCGAAATTACATATCATTTGATGAATGAATGGAGAAAATGTATTTCTATTTGAGATATGTATTTCAAAAGGCCAAATACTACGCATCAACAAAAATGAACTTTGAGAGAAAGGAAATATTTTCATATATTACTTCCTCCAAATTTCTAAATAATAAATAATTCTGTAACGTTCCAAAATCGATTCTCAATGGTTCAGTATGTTACTATTTAATAACAGGTGTCCTTAATGAAAAAAATTAAATTCGACCAATAAAATGTGATATGCTATTGGCATCGACATGAATAATTCATACTGAGAAATTATCATTAAGCAAAACTGAAGATATTTATCATTAATTTAATAATTACTTATTCGATAAATAGTAACAATAAAGGCATTTTTATGAGGGAAACAGTATATAAATAAAAAATGCAATTCCTGTATAATAGTTGCTTCTCTATTGGCTAAAAACATCAATTCAGGGATCTCATAACAAGAGTTTTGAATGAAACCGAAATGATTAACAACTTGAAAAAACTCCAAGACAGAAATAATTAATTACTTGGAAACAACTCCATGTTGTTAACAATTTGGGGGCCTCTAAATAATTCAAACGTTGCATATCGATTATACTATTATTAGTTAGTGATATATAAAAAAAAGTGATTCAATAGGATGGCATAAATAATTAATTAAACCGGGCACAAACCTATATTAAATATCAAGGTTATTTATGTGTGCACTAAAAATTAGACAAAAAAAGTTGTCAGAAAAGGTATGATTAAATTCATGAAGTTATCATTAAAAGCTCATCATTAAACTATTAAATCTTGCATTGATATTGCAAGCCTATTTTGAGAACTAAGTCTTCCTATGAATGTAAAAAATAATGGTGCCTAATTGATTGTTCGAAGGAAGAATATCATTTATATTCTGATTAATGGGACTCGGCAAGTTCGACAAGAAAAATTAAAGATATGGTCAGAAAAACGTAACGAATACGTCAAAATCTAATAATATTTTATAAACAAAATGCGTCATTGATTCTAAAACATTTATTTTAATTATCCAAATAGTCTATAACTTATATAAATAAATCATCCAAATGGTCCATAACTTATATAAATCAATTTGTTTCTTCGTTGTCTTTAGAACAATAAAAATGTATTTAACTATATGATTCACTAAAGCCAAAAAACAAAACAATGAAAAAAAAACGACTACTCATTGAAAAGTGTAATGGAATACAATTCCAAAAAGTCAAACTAATAAATAGCTTTTATCCACTGATTATACAGAAATTTTATATTATTACAATGGGTCCTTTCATTTTTCAATAGAACGAATACAACACCACAAAATAAATTCAAAGATTGAAAATACTCCTTTAATATTTCAGGTAAGTTCACAATGAGCTATTCTCTCCGAGTCCATTGTTCGAGAGAACAATATCGCCCCTCTCCAACTGCATTTTTAATATATTCATTATATTTTTCTTCCCATTTCATTGTTTCTGCTAATAATAATACATGAAATTATTTAGGACTGAAATATTTATATCAAGGTAAACTTTATAAAAACAGAATGAGAGTTTATCAGATTATTTTTTCTGCTATTCAACAAAAAGCATATACATCATTCGCAGATGACAACAAGATCAAGTGGCGACAATGACAACAAACAGAACTTAGACAATCCGCCACGCAATACGATTAACTATATATGTCTTAACTTTTGAATACTTAGTACATTTAGTGTTGATAATATATGTCGATGGTTTCCAAATAAGTTGTTTGTAGGGAGGAACAGAGTTGTGGAAGAGAATAGGTCGATCGAAGATAATTTAGTGACGAGCTCGTTAGTGAACAACCTATTAGAGGCAATTCCCGTCACGGCCTCTGTGCCACCCATCCTTTTGGCTCTTAATTAGAGTTTTGGCTTGCAAAATTGAAACCACAAAACTAATCAAGCGCCATGATGATGGTTCAAAAATTAAATTATGTGTTGATTTAAATTAACAATTATGATAATGAATTCAATTGAGAATCAGTATTATTCAGTTAAGTATTAGTATTCTGGCACATGTTACATGCCTTTGCTGTCATATCTTATTAAAACAAATACAAAAATAAGTGAAATAAAAATTTGCAATGATGAGTAATTCAACTTATTATCTGACCAATCTTTGTTTCAGGTGGCACCCGAATTACACGAATTCCAGAAGACCTATCTAAAAAATGGAGCTGAAGAGATAAGACTGCCCATTCCGGAATGCTATCATGCCCGATATTCAGACGGAGACGAGAGCCCCATAGAATCTATACTTGTTCTCGAGAACCTCAAGACTACTGGATATGATACTGTTGAGTTTGCAGACGGCCTATCTTTGGAACAAGCACAAGCAGCATTTGCAGCAGTTGCTAAGCTGCACGCTCTGTCGCTTCTTATGAAGATTAGAGAGGGGAAACCACTTAACGAGAAGTATCCATTCCTCTTCCAGACCGCCAGCGCGACAGACTCCTACCAGCAGCTCGTCGAGCGTGGCTTGCCGCAGTTGGCACAGTTTTTAGAAGCCAAACCAGGGTTGGGGCCCGTCATGGACGCACTGGCCAACCTCAAACCGGACACGAAGGATATCATCTCGGGACTCCTTGCGCCCCGCGAGCCTGTATCACTCATAACTCACACAGACTTCTGGTGCAACAATCTTCTTTTCAGCGAAGAAGGAAAGTGTGGGATCCTCGACTGGCAAATGGTTACATACTCCAGGCCGACCAATGACATTGCTCTCCTCATGGTGAGTTCACTGCCGACTGAAATCCGACGAGCAGAATGCATCCCACTTCTGGATCTCTACTGGAAGGAGTTTACTCAGAACTGCAACAAGCTTGGCTTAGACGTGGAGGCCGAACTTGGGTATACTAGATCAGACCTCGGAGCTGACTTCAGAAAATCACAGCTTCTCGCCTTGCTTCTCTGCATTGGTTCGGTGGACGTTGCCCTTGGCAACCCAATCACCGAACAGCGTCTAGTCGACTTGCTCCAGGACCTACACTCAGAGGGCATACTCTCCATGAATATCGTCCTATAGTTCTGTCAATTATATTGCTCATTCTCGCGTCCCCTATCGTGTGATTATATTCTAAGTATATTTTATTATTTTTTATTGCTTACCAGTTACTCCTTACTGGATTGCCAAAGATATCGCGTGGACCACCGAATAACATGTGGAGGGTCCTGGGACCCGGGAGAATGGACCAAAAGTTACAGGTGCTGTCTCCCTCCGAAGCGTGCCAAATTTCCTGGGAATTCATCCTAGGTATATAAATTATGTGATGTTTGATATATACAATTTCAACTATTGTCTGTGACCATTAGGTTATAAATTATAGCTCGTTTAGTATTTATAAATCGTATTGTTAAATTATTATAAAATTATTATAATTATTACTGCAAATTATCTGCTCGCTATTTGATGTAACATTATAAATGTTTCTCTCTAAGTTACTATTATACAATGGGGTATAAACACTAATTTCACTTCATCTATGTGCAGTAAAGAGTTATTATGTTTAATAAAATAGTTTAAGTTACTAGACTGTATTATTTTACAATGAAAAACATGGAAAATATTTAAAGAATAAATAAATTGTGTATTGTCAGTGTTTAATTTCCCACCAAGACAAAATCGATAAAGTGCATTATGGATTGATCAACTTAATTTTTAAAGAAACGTCTTTAAGTCTCTAAATGGAAGTAGGTACCCCTCAGCAGCAGATGATCATGCCCAACATTTCGTTATAATCTTCCATTAATGAAAAATTCTGTCAGGCTGATCACAATAAAATTTTAGTTAAACACAATATTAGAAATCAGTTTCCTTTGAAGTGATTAGAAACGAAGAATGCGACATAACTTACTTTTGGCAGGAGAAAAAGTCTTGAATATTTAGGGAAGACAAACTAACACATTCCATCCATCTAGACATATCAGTTTCAGTTCTACATAATTCAAATTAGAGATAAATTTTTTGTAATAATTTTTGTGAAGGTTCTTTCATATACTGTAAAATAAAGTAAGTAAATTTTACTAGTCATCAGCTTGGAGACTTAAAACCCTTAGAAACTGTAGAACAATGAGGAACGATTCGAGTTTTAATAGAATATTCTAATAATTTAAGAAAGTAATACAATTTAATAATTGTAAAAGCTTTAATGTGGAACAAGAATACAATTTGTTAACGCGCATTAATAAACAGCAGATGTATATTGTCATGGAATTTAGCGTGTACACCTGGTCCACCATATGGATCGCCGGTTGGCGCCAAGCAGCTGTAAATATACCAAAACTGCAATTGCCAGTGTAGGCATTTGAATAACATCAATCAATTTAAATTCATCATTTCACATCAAAACAGTTAATGAAAGAAGTACACTTTCACGACCAAAATCACGTCAGAATATCCAAAAATATTTCCTATAGAGTTACATCCTTTCCATAACAGTGTTTTTTTTTTTTATCTTTTTGAAAAAATACAACAGTTAACTTTGAAGGTAGATACCAAAGAATTTACAATTACAAATCGAGTTTGTTTGTTACCTTTTCACGCCCAAAACTACTGAACCGAATTTTATGAAACTTGGTAAGTAAATACTAATAACCCAACTTAGACTATATGGTATACTAATACTCTTAGAGACGAACAGGAGTAAGGGTTATAAGGAACGCCTGAAATGAAAAATTGTAATATTTCGGTATTTAACTTTTGTTACGTACACTTTTGCTGTATACCGAAGTATAAATGAGATACACACGAAAAACTATAGTGGGAGAACAATTTTATTAGGCACCAAAGACTGAACCGAACTAAACAAAATTAGGTATGTAAATTAGTATTAATTAACTCCCCCATTATTATAAGATGTACCAAGATTGCTAGGAATGAGCAAGAGTGGGGGTTATCGGAGGAAGCCTGAAATGAAAAATTGGGATATTTTGTTTCCTATTGGTTTCTTGGCAATGATGCGTATGACAAAAGTTGTTTATTTTGTTATTTAGAGTAACTTTTGTTAAATTCACTTCGTTTACACAAGTATTAACGAGATATACGCTAAAAACTATATCGGTCGTGAACAATATTAAAGGACATAAAGGGCAAAACCGAACTCGTAAATACCTTAGCTAGTAAATAATAAAGAGGAATTACTCCTGTATTGTGCAAGTACGGCTGATTCAATTAGATTCAATTTATTCAATGAGTTCGTCACTAAATAAATTCCTATGACCCAGGTGAGAATCGAGACTGAGACTCAAGGCTTACCAAGTTCATTAAGGCCAATGCTTTAACTCACATGACTAACATGAGCTCCAAAAGGCATTGGAATATCATTGTATACATAAAGCACGTGACATGAATTATTCAAGGCGACTTCAATTAAAGATTGCAAAAGACAAATTGTAGGGGATTTACTCTTATACAAAAGATGACACATCTCCCAAATGGAAGTCCCTTATGCTGTTATTGAAGAAAGCATGTTTCATCAACGTGCAGCAGAAAAACATATTATATGAACAAAGATCATTAATAAGTTCGTGAATAAAAAATATAGATAACATTAGAATATCTCATTCAGCGACAATGTTGGTTATTTTTTATTAGTTGATGAAACCATTCCTGCTCATGGTCTAAAAAACATTAAATAAACATGAAATTACGGGACCTTCTCGAGCATACTTATATTGTTCTCAATTTTTCAGTCCATATCATCTATTTGAAATTAAAACTCTCATTAATAGTTTGAAAAGCATTTTTTTTTTAATGATTCATTTAGCACAAGGATTGGCTGGTATCAGCCTTTCGGTTCGTTCAAATTTAGATTAAAAGATGGTCAAGCATTGCAAACTGTAAACAAAACCTACAAGCAGATTTCCCCTAAGACATTTCTTCAAGACGGACCCAACTACTACTTCATAGCGAAAATTAGAGCCATTCATGTGTGTGCGCAGCGCATATGCATACATACACGGCGCTACTTATGCCCCTGACCTGGGCCTCTCGCATCTTCCATTATTGACTATTCCTGGCGGTTTTCAACCAGAAACACCAACTCCCCACAAGTCCTGCTCCGAGTTATTAAGCTGGACTATAGATGATACTAGTTTCAATGGTACATGGTAAATATAGTTTCAATGGTACATGGTAAATATAGTTTCAATGGTACATGGTAAATATCCACACACGTTTTATAAAGCAACGGATAAAAGTATTAAGAAAATTCTCCACTGCGGCAGTAAATTAAAATAAGGTGGATCACGAAATGACCAAGTGAACTATATTTAATTTTTGAATATTAGAAAAAACATTCCTGGTGTAGTAGCATTATCTCAAATAATGCTTGGTTCATTGTTGTGTAGTAGAGCATGACAACATCTCGATAGGCCATGTAAAAGGTTTGTAAAGCTAATGTAATAAAATTACTAGCAAAATAATAGCCATTCTTGTCATACAATAGGTTGGTTAGGCTGCAAGAAGAAAGGGGAGTTTTCCATAGGCCACTGGAGAGGAATAACTACACAATGGCCGGCGGCAAGTCTATCCGGAAATAAACACAAGAATAAATCATTCCTCCTTTTTAGTTACATCTATTTACGGACTGCTATAAGCGGCAACATGTACCAAACTAGTAATCAGCCTAAGCATCTAATACCCTATTTACATTGCTATGAATTCGGGTTTATACAGAAATACTCATATAACCTTAATTGTCACTTATACATCAAATAATCCCGCCATTTGAATTGCAGAACACATTTTTCCTGTAACGTAAAAAAAAAAAAAAAAAGAAAAAAAAGAAACAAACATTTAGAATTTGTTTAGGATACCAGGTTGAAATAAAATGGTATTCCGTAAAAATATAAAGACTGGATGAGCTTAAGCAACAAGAATCTCTTCATGTTTTTACTGTGCAGTCACGCTCCATATCATACGCCTGTGCTGTCCCACAACATGGGGACGTATCTTTTTATGTATTCATTGAACGTATGTACGTTCAAATAAATATAGTTCTCCGCCAAAATATAAAGACGGTCGAGACCACAGTAACATTAATAGGAAAATGAGATAAAACTCTTTTCTTTTCTCTTGAGGTATTCTAGGGTCCAATGAAATTCTACTTGGAGGCCATAAGTCTCAAGTCAACATATTTCAATTTATAATTCAGAAAACGTTTTACAACTGAAAAAAAAATGGGGGCTCAGGTTGGCAGTGCGAGTTAGTGCGTTGGTCCTAATCTCGCGTGGTAGACCTTAGAGTCGCAGGTTCGATTACCGCTCTGGGCAGTAGAAATTTATTTGGTGACGGACTCACTAAATAAACTCCTTGAGCCCACCCTGGCTAGAAAATGGTGACAACCTGTAGATAACCCGTCCCGATTAGCCTAGTAGCATAAAGTAGAGGTAAATAATAATAATAAACAACTGAAAAATATAGTTTTAACTTAATTTCATTTTCCACTTTTTTTCTCTAGCTAAAATCAATGTTAACGAAGATATAAACAATTATATGTAACTTCAAAGTACACCCCTGCTCCTAAATCGAATAAAGTCCGCCACGCTGCGTTAACTAAGCAGATTTCTATCGTGCATATGTATTCGCATTTATCTCAAAAAGTAAAAGTTCAATGAGAACAATATTTGGTATTTAAGATTCAAATAATGTGCATTATAATAAAACAGCTTATTGTTAATATGACTTGAGTTAACCAAGAAGTTCAAATATCTCGGTTAATAGCCAAGATAGTGAAATCAGCACATAACAACATTTATAGAACATTACATTTTCAATGATATTGGTTCTATACAGTTTTTCAATCCGACGCATAATAACGGAGATATTAAGAATTTTCGAAATTCCCCGCTTTAACCCCCCCCCCATCCCACTAGTCAGATTTCAGCCATTAACGAACTTGATCTTTAGTTTTACATAAAACTTTTAATATCGAGTGTTGTAACGATCGAACAAAAACTGAGACCGCTAGAGCGTTAACAGACAAACAATTATATAGTTTTGACCAGACCTCATTTTCTTCATCTCCTGGATAGGATCGATGGACATTGGATATATATTTGACAAATGGCAGAGTCTATTGAAATACTTCCAGCTCTTTACAAGTGACAGAGCAGAAAACAATCAAAAGACGTCAAAATTTTAATTTAGCGCCATTGTTCTTAAATGGATTTATACCGGCCAAATTTAAATAAAATTTCAGACAAGACATAAGTTGTAATTATAGAGACATACAGGTACATGCCTCATCGGCTTGCTCCTAATAAATGAATAATATTTGTTCTACAATATATAAATGTTCAAAAAAAAAAAATGTTTAACCGGAGTAGAGATGATGATGATTGGGTGGGAAGCTAGACACCCATTGGAGCAAGAGGATGCAGGCAATATTAGAATTAAACCAATCTGCTTCAATTAATGCCTAACGATACCCTAATGCTCCAAATAGCATTCTAAACTCATACTCCACTTTGATTGGCTGATTCACATATACAACCAAGGGGCTTTCCCATTCGAAGTAAATGTCTGGAATTCATCATCAAACACAATAATAGGCAATGCTAGTGTTTAATTCTTTTATTTAGCGCCTTCAGTAATAAAATAACTTATCATTATTAAGTTCGTTAGGTGTAAATAGCAACTTGAATGGGAAAGGATAATTTACGTCCAATTCTCCAAAACGTAGTGGCAGCTTTTTAAATAACTACAGGTCGACAACATCTTCAAAGTAGTTAAAAACGTGCTAAGCTCAAAAATAATCGAGAAGCTCAAAAATTATAAATATAATATTTTATTAGTGGTAAAACACACAATACATATGTTTATATAACTTCCCGAAAATAAAATTTCGTTGGACTTAACCCGCTTCACCCCCCCACCCATATTCCCGTCTGGGCAATATGAATTTATTTAGTGGCGAACTCAATAAAAAAACGAGAAAAGGATAAATAACATCCTACCAAAGGGTGGTATCCTGTAGATAAAACGTCCCAATTAGCCATAGTAGGACAAAGTGGAACTCTTTAAACTATTAAACTTTGTAGCAAATAACCCTTGCAAATATGTTTCGAAATAATGGCTATCATCAGTCAATCAGAAACAGTTGTGTTCAACTTTTTCTGTTCAAATAGTTTTATGCATTATACATGAAAGCAAATGTTACCAAAAAACAAACATAAATAAATAATGTATTTTCACTGTGAGACGAACTTGAAGATTGCACGGTTCGCCCCGAAAATACTTTGTCTGTAATAAAAGAAGTATTAAGAGTGGAAGTGTTTGACCTTTTTGATCCTTCCATTGAAAATAGAAATAAATTATCATATGAAGAGACCAATAATTTGATACCAAACGCGAAAAGTATTTAAGCTACTAGACAGACGAAGAAGTTCAAACTCTCTACGTAGCTATTGGACAAAGGATTAATACGAAAATCAATAATCCGTTCACATGTAAAATACTAAGGGAAATGTATATTGAGATTTATTGGGGTAAAAGGGAGAATTAAGTTTGATAGAATCAGAACATAAAGAAATAAAGACGGCAATAAATCGAGGGCATCGTTCCCAGGGGATGAATCAAAGACGATGGATTCCAGGCTAGGGGTGGAATAGCTTTATCAATAATTCGCCTGGTCTACGTAGTACAAGTGGATTTCTATCCAGAATCTCTTATCCAGTCTATCCCAAATCATTTCTCTTCACTTATCCTCATCTATCCACAAATAAGGAAGTCTGCTTAGTTGATGGCCTATAGACTAGACAGATATGTCATTGGGAGCTCTATCGATAGTATTATAAAAATCGAAATTCACCAAATACGTCCTCCTAAAAAGGTCCGAATGCAACGACGCAAGCCAATTTTTAAGAGTACAAAATGAAAACAACCCTATTTATGAAAAACCAATAGACTTCTAAAAAGAAAAATTCTGCGAAGAGTTTGGCGACCGTCAATTTAATGTTCAGAGTCTATGGTTCGGATCAAGAGGAACAATCCCAAAAAAGACGGCACAGTTATTGAAGAAATTTGGGATTGAAGATGAAGACTGGCTGCCACTAACTAAATCCATGATCTTGGATTTGTTAGGAATAAACAACCATTATATTTATGTATAGTATTAAATTATTATTGATTTTTTTAATGTATATATTTATATAAAATATTTTTATAGAATTAATTTTTTTTTATACTTATCTTTTTGTTTTCTTTTATTCTTTATATGTTTATTTGATATTCTTATTATATATATATTTGTTTGGCTTAATTTTTGTCACAAACTTATAACTTTTATTTTAACTCAACTTATATTTCATTAACATTTACTTTTATTATTTTTCTTTTAATGTCATGTGATTGATGATTCAGCTGTGTAGTCAGCAACTCACCATCGGTGAGCAGCCACACTTCACTCATTAATTAAATGTTTTGCTTCTTCTTATCAACTGTGATGGAATTGGATGTTGTGGAAACTGCTAATATTCCAAACTGTGTACAATTCACATCTAATAGCAATGGAATTCAAACAATTTACAATTTAAAAAAAAAAAAAAACATGGCTATCGAGGTTTAAGCTATAAATAAAGTGTCTTCACGAGCAAACTCAGTATCTACAGGGTTGGGCCTACGTCTAAAAAAAAAAGTTCGTTACCATTGATATAATTTATTTTCAGAGTTATTTCAATAATCTAAGGATCAGTTTTATTACGTTCCTACGCGTGAAGCACCCTGCACTCTTAAAACTCACTAAATCATAACATTTTGGGTTAAAACTGCTACTTCTGTCCCACATACACCTCACAATGTATCATTCATTTTATATATCTTGTAATAGTGAATAATTAAGTTAAATATCAACTAGGTCGTTAATATGAGTTAGCATAACTCCAGTGGAATCGGCGAGCGATTTCTGGAATTGGATGCGCAGCATTCCTCAAGGTAGGTTGAGAGCCCATTGTGGTTACCGCACCACAAACCTAGGCTTAATCTTCATTGATTCAACCCTCTTAAGCCTAATTGCAAACTATTGCTGTTGATTGTATGTCATGATTTGCTAGCCACTACGCGCTCAATTACTCCTAAGCAAACAGAATGGCGGAATTCTTCATTAAAAGTATTCTCCATGGTAAACTGTAAGTTGTAAATTCCATACTCTATCGAATAATGCCTAACAACATTGGTCAGCTTACGTATGATACGGAGGGATGGCATTCGAGAAATTCTGGCCCCGCCAAGAAAAGAAGTATTTTTAAAATAATCGTACAAATTTTGAGATGTGATAGTCGTCAGTAATTTAATGAATGGATTTAAACGCAATTAGCATTCCTGTAAAACTTCATTTTTCTATAATAACAGTGCTGCAACAGTCTAATCGACGGAGAATCAAATAGAAGTAAACGAGGGTTTATAAACTTTAAAAATATAAAAAATGAAGTCGAAAATTCAAATACCTTGGTTATTATTAGTCGGATCGATTCAAATTTTACGTTTTTACTCAAAAATGATTATTTGATCTATAGTATACTCGATATGTAATTGTCGTTTCAATCAACACTAGTAACCCCCTAATTCTACTCAACGGATTTTGGCTTAGAAATAAAACAAAATTCTGACACGTAGGGACTGCGTTAACTAAGCAGATTTCCCATGTGCGGCACGTATATATATGTATATATATATATATATATATATATATATATATATATATATATATATATATATATATATATGTCTGTTATCGTTCTAGTGGTCGCAATTATAGTTTTATCGATACCAAACTCGATATATAAGCGTTGCATGCAAAACTAAAGATCAAGTTCGTTAACGGCTGAAATTGGACCAGGAGGAGGGGGGGGGGGAATTTTGAAAATTCGAATTATATATGTCGGATCGAAAAATCGCATGGAACCAAACTTATAGAAAATTACATGTACTATAAATATTGTTGTATACATTTATTCTCTAACTTGAATATTAACCGAGATATTTTCATTTTTCATTTTTTAGCCTCCAGCAAACCGCCACTTTTACTCATTTTACATAAACAATACTCTGTTATAAAATAAACAACATTTTTCGAAGCTTAAATACCAAATATTTTTTTAAAGAGATCTTTATTGTACGAGATGCATGCAAATATGTTCTGGTGACCCCTCCCGTCTTAAGTTCTAGGATTACTAAAATTTGATCGAGTGAGATTTTTTTTTTTTCTGATTCATCATAAATTACAGTACTAGATATTAAATATTTTTCAATAAAATTAATATGTTATATTCTGATATATTTAAGTAATTGTCTTTCTTTCCGATGGGAGGTTGAGGCCTGTGTGTTTACATTTCAGACGCTTTCAGAGGTTATTAAAATTGAATTAAAGATTTCTTATTACCATTCACTTAATATTGACGGTGGTGTTGTGTTACCAGTATGTAGATATATATCCATTGTTAAACTTCAGGAGGGAAATCTGCTTAGTTCACGCAGCCCCTGTGTGACAGACTTTTTAAATACTTCTTAAAGAATGCTCATACAAAATGACATGAGTGATAATTGAAATAGTTATAAAAACGAAGTAGCAATTAAGTGATAAATGTAAGAGATGATTGGGCGATCAGCTGTCCCAGTTAAGGTAATTCTCCAGACAGCTTGGCGGCAACAACGGCCCTCCACGCTCGCTCAGCTGTGACCAATGGATGACGTCAGCCAAAACCCCATTGTCCCTCACAACAATAGAATATTCAAAAAAAGTTTCCCAACACTGAAGCCACTTCAACTCTCAAATCTGACGTACAGTGACGTGTGGTAGATAAAGAGAGAGACGGCCTTCACAGTGAATTTAAATAGCGCAAGTTCTTCAGGTAAAAAAGGAAGAATGTATGGATAGTAACAAATAACTACATCGGTATATAAAACTATTTTCCTCTGTTATTTACCATAGCAGACATCAGGAGAAATCTAATTCAACCGTTCAAAATAATATTAAGTGTATATAATTGTATAAATAGATAGGATAGCTACATCAAAAATGTGAGAATAATAACAGCTATATCAATAACGTGAGGATAAATGGAGCCAACGTTAATCATTATCCGTCTGATTATTTGTTATTATCCGAAGTTCTGAAAAAAAAAAAAAATGTATACACACTCACTCACTCATACATAGGAAGAACTATAACGCAAACGTAGCTACACCAGTGAAACTAAATAAATATACAAAAATTTGTTTCAGTAAATCACTTAGTACTCTAGTTACGTTAGTTATTAGCGTACACTTTATGTTCGTTCGTTATTGGAACGAGTTATCAACGGGTTACCATCCTTTTCTAGCGGGCTTGAATCACAGGCGCAACCTGTACACCAACTGCGATATCTGGATAAAATAAAGTAACACAAAATACATTTTAAAAAATAGGTATCATTTAGAAATTTGTGAGCAAGCTAAGAATTGGGGATGTTCATTGAAGACGGATTATCCTGATAAATATAAACACTTTAGTCTTAAAATCTTATCAACATAAACTTTGATTAAGATATAGACTATGAGTTCTAAAACATCAATTATAACCCCTTTATAAGACTGAAATCCTCTAAATAGTTTCTATTCATTATTAGATTATTAACATTTTACTTTCAATAGGTAAAAGTTATATTTATTAAAAATCATAAGACTATAAATTGATAAGGCGGCAATTTCAGATTCCAAGCTAGGGGGCGCTGGACCGACTCCGAAGATTCAAGAAACTATTTGACCTGAAAATTCATGGAAGGCCAAGATCTCCGTCACTGTATTGGTGGAAGGGGGCGGTTAGTTTTATGCGTTCTTCATTGTATTGTGGTCTCATTAACCAAACCACTAAATTCTATTTAACCACTTGCATAGCGGAAGGTGGCACTAAATTTTAATTAGCGCCGCTTTTAATAGGTTTTCTAGGATGAACGGTGATCTATCAGATCCAATGATGCTCACTTAGCATCGTGGGGAAATGAAATATCTTAGAGAATCTTGTAGACGAAGCAAACTTGAGTCACCAAAGCAGAAAGGGAGCACATGGTTTATATGAAAAAATAATGAATATGGTTTGCTCGAGAGCCCCGAAAAGACTAAGGACTGCCATTGAGCAAGATCAAACGTCTACCAAATAGTTTATTTGGATATAAATTTAGAAAAAAAAGAAGTTTTGATACATAAAAAGAATTTTTAAAAAATATATTGGGGTTTGTTCTAATTTGGTTTGGGTCAATAAGACCTGAGGTGACCAGTCACCACGGGACGTGAGAAGTTAAGGGTTAAATGAGGTGAATATGGGAAGGGGAGTTATTCATGAGTGTGAATCGTGAAAGAATCGTTCATTCAAGAAAGAAGCGGCAACTTCACTTTGATTCTTATCAGCGGGCCGGGAAGAGTGTCTATTGTGAGTCGTGGAGGGAGTAATAAATGTCAAAAGGCAATTAAATGTCACACGTGATATGGGGTTGATAAGAGATGATAAGGGAATTGGGAGGGAGGTTAAGAGAGGCTAAAGGGTGTGGTCCTATGACTGGAGAGCGATCAATACAGGGCCTGCCTACTACCGCCCCCACTACCTGCCTGAGGGTGGCTCTCTCTACCCGGCGACTCCTTCAACAAAGGATTTTTCATGAATGTCAGTCAGTCCAGCCCTGGGGTAGCGGAAATTGCTTCTCTCCCTCTATATCAGCATCACATTTATCCTTAGAAAAAAAAATGTATAAAACTATAGCTAAAATAGGTTTGGAACATTTGAACTTTGAAGAAGGGAAAAATGTAAATTTGTTAATAATTTTCATTTCGAACGGAAGGATAATAAGGTCAAAATACCTCCACTCTTAATACTTCATTTATTAACTGCAGAGTACTTTCGGGGTGAACCGTCCCATCTTCTGTGCTCTGTGACACAACATTTACATTTTTGAAACAACATGTAATATATAAATAAATATAATAGTCAATAAAAGGTAGTAAAAATATTAAAAATTTAAAAACAAATATATAAAATGTAAAAATACAATGTAAAACTTATAACTAAAACATTTTCTTAATAACTATTAAATGATGCATATAATAGAACGAATAGGAGATGAAGAGGAAACTCTGACCTATTATATTACATGTCGTTTCAAAAAATGTAAATGTTGTGTCACAGAGCACTGAAGATGGGACGGTTCGCCCCGAAAGTACTCTGCATTTAATAAATGAAGTATTAAGAGTGGAGGTGTTTTGACCTTAATATCCTTCCGTTGATGTTGGACAGCCACCAGCCAGCCAAACCCCCGAGTTTTGTATAATAAATATTTGTAGCAATTGTTATATACAATTTGTTGTGCATCAAACAACAAAATGTATGAAAATCGAGCTATTTCGAATATAGTTGTTTTCTGCGAAAGGAAATCCTAGATTAAGGTCTAGGCTTTAATTCCTACCTTCAATTCCATGTTTCTTCATTAGTAATGGAAATTTCCAAAATGTACAAGAAAAAATGTGTCTGATTAAATACGCAATGTATACAATAACCGGCAAATGAAAACTTGAAAAATAAAAACGAATTTGGTTCATTACATTTATGCGCGCGTGTAATAAAATTAAAAACAAACATGAGAAAATATTGAATAAAAACAAAATAGGAATACTATCTAACAAACATTCTAAACAGAAAATACAACAGGACATCCAATCAAATCTTTATTACCTGGGTGGACCCAAAATTACATCAGTCGGACAGTTCATCAATACTGAGGTGTAAACAACTACAGCACCAGATAAATAAACTTCCCCAAACTAAAGGCAATCAGCCAATATAGGCTGGCCATTGGACTAAAAACAACAAAAGCTTTTAAGCAAGTACACAGAGTAGACATTCGACAGGCTTAAAAAAGTCCGTCACGTAAGGGCTGCGTTACCTCAGCAGATTTCCCACATGCGTCACGTATTTGCATTTACCTCATAACGTAAAAGTTCAATAAGAACAATATTTAGTATTTAGGGTTCAAATTAAGTGTTTCATTATATAACAGCTTACAGTTAATATGGCATGAGTAGGAATGGGGGTTTATTCATGGCCGGAATCTAAAAAATGCAAATGTCTCTGTTAATAATAAAGGTAGTGAAAAAGCGTATATAACAACATTTATAGAAAATTACATTTTCAATAAGATTGATTCTATACAGTTTTTCAATACGAATCATAAAGGAGATATTTCGAATTTCTCCCCCTCTAAACTCCCCTTCCCCAGGTCCGATTTCAGCCGTTATCGAACTTGACCTTTTATTTTACATAAATCGCTTATATATCGATTAAAAAAAAACTGCGACCGCTAGAGCAGTAAGATAAATATATAGTTTTGAACGGACCTCATTTTCGTCATCTCCTATGCAGGATCGATAGACATTTGAGGAAATTTTTCGAAAATCGCGTCATGAGTACAACCTCAATAGTTGATTTCCCTTAAGGGAAATCTGCTAAAAAGATCTCATCCCATCGAAAGCGATTGCCACACGTACTTGATATTAGCCAGTAATGAAGGCATTTGCAGACAGATTTCACAATAGTTTTTATTATATCCATTCCCTAAATACGATTACATGAAAAGTTCTCATGGTAAAAGAGTAAATTATATTTGGCGACCGGAAGTCGGCAGTCAACATTTTGAAATTCATAAAATTCATCAGCGTTTAGGGAAGGAAAATAATATTCTAAACACAATTTAGTCTCTCTTCATACCCCTCCCCCCAATTAAAACTACTATTGACGAATATATCGCCGATTAAATGTATTTGATTCCGTAAAAAATAAACCCTTATTCCTAGTTATAACAAATTTAATTCTCATATAGCTTATACTGTAACCTTGGAATAGTTACTCACAAATATAAATGCTCATCGAAATCCTTAGACCAGTTTGTTAAGCCATTGAGTAACAATACGCACAAGAACTTCAATTTTGATGCTATTGTTTCAAAAATGACTTGCTGAATGAAGAAGAACAAAATGATCCCTGCGGCAAGCCTTTGAGTGATGATGTATGATCTAAGCTGGCGTTATTTAATACGGCCCATATTGAGGCAGAGCAACACGAATAGAACTACTTGAATAGCAACATGTATTAGCTAGATGAATCCCATCTTATACTAACCGCAAATCCACTCCGAGGCAGACCACATCCTCGCAAGTCAAACATTTTCATGTTAGTCAATATATTGCTCCGTTCCCCTACTAGTATACGCGCAGATATAAATTTAATATGTCCGAATATTATTAGAAGTCAAAATGGGAAATAAATAGTGGCCTAAAGTGACTGAAAATATATATAATTAAAACTAAAGAATTCGTTGCAGATTCTATTTAAATTCGGCGGGAATATTTTTTTTTTTCAATTCTAAGTCCTCCATAACAACAATATCAACGAAATTGAAAATCTTGCCTGCCTGTCCAACCGCTTTTTACTGAATTGATTAAATACGGTTGGGAAGATTTGGATAGACTTCAACCTGATTTCCCTTAATGGAAGTCAGCTATTGAGGTTGTGAACTCATGATGCGATTTTCAACCAATTCTTCAAATGTCCTTCGACCCAACCCAGATGACAAAAATGTGGTCAGTTGAAAATTATATATATTTAATAGTCTGATAACGCTCTAGCGGTCGCAATTTTTGTTTGATCATTACCACACTCAACATATAAGCGTGTCATACAAAACTAAATTCAACTTCGGTAACGGCTTCCCGTTCAAAGTGGAGAAAATCGAATTTTCAAAATATATCCATTAAAATGAGTTGGATGTAAAAATCGTAGGTAACCCAACTCGCAAATGTAATAACTTATAAATATTCTTCAATACACTTATTTATACACGGAATATTAACAGAGATTAAGAATTTGTTAATTTTCAGCTCTCAGTAAACGCCTTCTTTTAGATATCGCACTTTAAAAAAATCAATTAAATCACAAAACATCGTATTCCAAGGTTAAATATCAAATATTGTTTTCAACAGATCTTCACTAAACGAGATATCATCAAATACGATTTTATTTCTCGACCCGAAAATGTTTGCATTTGATCTATACAATTCTCTACAGTTAACTGTTGTTGCCATTACTCGCTGAAGGTCATATTCATTAATGGCTGAAATCAAAGCAGGAATGGGAGGGGAGGAGTCGAAAATAGAGGGAAGGAGAATTTGAAAATTCAAAGTACCTCAGTTATTATAAGTTGGATAGAAAAATGTTATAGAAACTCCAATATTAAGTGAGATATTCGTACTTTCTGGTTTTCAGCCTTCAGTAAACCATTACCTCTACTCATTGGATTTTTATTTAGAAATAGATATGAGAACAATAGTGTGTCTAGTAGCACATTGGAAACCTTCTTAGCTTAGGTAACCCCTATGTGAGACGATGATCCTAAGGTAGACAATAGGCTGTATGAGAATTAAATTCTTCAATTCAAGGAACAGTGGTTTACTTCGATGTCAAAACATACTTTTCGTTAGCTTTGTTAATCAAGAAAATGTATAAAACAAAGTGTGTTTAGAATGCAGTCTTCGGTCGCTGAATTTAATTCATTTATTTATCATAGGAACGGTTCCGTAGAAATGAGAAATCTTTTGTAAATGTATGAAGGGAATCTTCATCATTAATTTGTTTCTTTTTTTAATTTTATTATCACTTCGAAATCAAATCATAAATTCTTCAATAATATCACTTTAATAAAAAAAAATTTTTAACACACATTGTGTTTAAAATATATTTTCAGGCACGAACTCAACGCTTAGGTATATGAATTTCAAAAATTTTACTTCTGAATTCAGTGGCATTTGCATATCAACACAGCAACAATGGGTTGATATAACTAGCGGTTTATTACAGACTTCTGGTCATACTTCCATGGTGTTACAGTCCGGAACAAAATGTTATCAAATTTTTTTCTATTAATTCTAAGGTGAAAAAATCTTTTTTGGTGTAACTATATTTATTTGATAAGTTCATCAACATCCATCCAATTGCCATTCCATTATTCACACATAAAACAGTAATATGACTCTAATTTGATGAAAATAAAGAGATTATTCAGTGTAACTTTATATTTCAATGGGGAAACACCATTTTTACAAATTCATTCACAGTTAACAGTTATTCTAATCATAAATTCACATGTTACAGGACAGGTAACATGTACAGTCATATAACATTTGAGTTATGAGATAAAATGAAGGAATGATTTTGAGTAATCCAATCTTTTATTTCCATGGGAAACCATTGCCATTTCAATCCGTCAACTACCGGTAATACAGCCTGTAAAAATTAGAAAGAGAAAACTGGACGTAACAGGATCTTTGCTCTGTAAATGTTTTGGCAAATACAGAGTCGATTGTTTAGAGATTGGAGAGTATTTGAATGAAACTATTAAGACTAGAGAGTACGAAACCAATTGAGTGAAATTAATCTAAAGACTTTCATAATTATTCCTCATAGAGGGCTAATATGGCAGTAAAATTATATATGAAATGAACTTGGATGGATATAAATCCCTCCTGAGATTCTGGACAGTAGAGGAATCAATAAAAAGGCCTTGTCCTCTACTAGTACTCACTTTGAGTACTAGTAGAGGACAAGGCCTTTCTAGTAACCTTGATAGAAATAAATGCTGTAACATTTTTTTTCCATTCCACCATTCCATACAGTTGGCCAGAGCCCAGCCTCTGTAAATCCTTACTCAGGTCATCCAGCCACCACTACCTAACCCCACGGCACATTTTTGTACGTAGCTGCAAGGCTTCACCCTTGATGTGCCTTAATCAGAAGGATCTGACCTTCTTCTAAGGACAGATGATATAATTTATCAGCTAGGCATTGTTTTTTATTCATGATTAGTGCTACTCTCTAAATAGTACCAAATAAGTTACTAAGAGGTCTTCTCTCCCAGACTAAGAGGGCTCTATGGTTTTCCTTAGAAGTAGCCCATGTATCAGTGCCACATATAGATGCTAGTCTGATAAACATTTTGCATATTTACACTTCAGCCTTACTACAAAGGCTCTTAAATTGGGTGCCTTTTGCAGATCACAGAAGTATCTGGTCTCTCCAGCCATTCTGGCTTTTATACCAACATCCACACTATTGCTTATTCTTCTTGGACATACTACAACTAGAAAATGCCCACAACCCAAATTTGACAGGATCATTATTCTCTCCAAGCCGTCTAGAACTCCTAATGTATTTGGTTTTTTCTCAGGACAACAGCCAATGCTGCGATATTTTTACATATGATGAACATATGGTCAGTAGGTCATATTTTATGTGAATCAGTCGTATAAGGTACCACCAGGCATTGTTTTATCTTTTGGAAGGCATTTCCAGGGTGAGGTTAACCTTAGCGGCCCCACACATAATGACATGAATGACCACATGGTCCCATGCAGACCTAGGACTGGCATAAACAACCCCCATTATTAATCTGTGTTCTTTTGTTTACATCACTCCCTGGCGGTCCTTATAGCATTGTACCAATTTTCAGATTTAGTTTTATAGTCCACAAAAATGATAAAACTTCATATATACTCAAAAAAATTCAACTTAGTAATTTATAAAACTATGTAAATTAATACATTTAAATCATTTATACATTTTGAGGGTAATCTATTTTTGAAAACAATCCCCAATGAGAAGAGCTGGATTTCTTGAGCAAGTCTTGCAATAGACATTTGTTTATTTTCGCCTACTCTTGGAGCGATCGCTACATATCGTGCCCTCTTTTGTTTGGACATCCCATTTGGCTATTTTGAAGTTAACATGAATTAGCCTAGGCTATTCTAATGAGTTTGAGTTTGGGATCCCTGCTTCCATTGTATAGTTAGCACCTGCTGACAAAAGCAGTCTCTAACAGCCAAATAAGAAAACAGATATCTCTATCATTTTTTTTTTTTTGGTTTGCCTAAAAATGGAAAAGGAGGGCACTTCTCTGTTGTCTTTCTAGCAATGACATCCATGTTGTCTTTCTTATAACTGCATGTTTCCCCTTTTTCCAGTTTTGGAATTTTTTCTATGAAAATTTTCTTCAATTGTATAAGTAGCCCTTTATATTTGTACGTATAGCCCTTGTCTATTTAATTTGAATTGTTCCAGTCAAGTGAAAATTATATTTCTCGAATTCATTGGCTAATTCTATATTCTTTATACAGGACTAGAAGTATCCATTTACACCAGTGGCTTGCATCACAGACTGAGCAAGAGTTGGCAGTACTCAGCTGGTGAATAGTAAATTAGGATGAATTAAGATTTGAGTAGTTAAAGATTCAAAGTACGGAATCAGGCTGTAAATGTACTCATCTATCAGGTGGGTCAGCTTCCTTAATATTTTAACCAACTGACTCTATAATTTAGAGCATCATTGAAGCAGTGGGCTCACCTATCCTTGATATCACATTCTCTGAGAAGGCTTCCTTGCACATCTAGACAGAATTCAGTCAGCTGACTGAATCCCTACATTATCCTTTTGACACCCTCGTAGAATTTTCCAATCCCTCAAAGATGAAGAACTTCTAACACCACCTTGAATTTTCTAGCTTCCTAAGTCATGACATATAATTTAACCCCAGAAAAATAGTAATAGGTTTTTCCACGTAATAACGTGGAGAAAAAAGAAATTCAACTAAGTAAAGAATTACATTTCTCAATTTTTATTTTTCATTAGCTTTTATTTATTTTTCTATAAATTGATTTTCCAATAGTTTATTATTCCTTTTTTTTTTTTTTTTTTTTGAAAAATCAAACTCACTTATGTTAATTTTTTTCATTTTCATGCTCGATAATACAGGTTACCAATTAATATACAAGTAGTGGTCCCCTCTGAGAATGCAGAGGAACAGAAGAAGAAACCTTCTATAACTGTATGACCAAAGATGCCAGGTATCATGTCAAGATAGAAAAGGATGATTTTAATAATCAAATAAGCAAAGAAGATTTCTATCTATAGGTTTAATAAAGGACAACATATCATATATGGTAATGTGCTTCAAATTATATAATTCATTTGCTACTTAATAGAAGCTGCTTTCATGAGTGTCCTGACCAAAATGTTCCCTCACAAGAAGATTTACAAAGAAACATGGTCTTGCTAAGATGGCTCCAGGAATCATATAGGAATTAGGTATTCCATCTACATTTTTGATGCCTAAAGTTAAAGGAGCTAACAAGCTTGGATTAATTTCTGGTAAAAATGTGTAGAGAAGTGATGAACTGACAGATGTCTTAGAACGAATGGCTCCAAATGCTGTGTCAGGAATGGAACGTAGAAGACGTGTGTGGAATAAAAGTTGAAGAGTTACAATAAAAAAGTTGGTTTCTAAAATATTGAGACGAAGAAAAGTAACGAAAATAAACTATGGATTTCATAATGAAATTGACTAGAAAAAATACCAACAACGAAGTAATTAGGGAAAATACCAAGGCATGCCAAAAATATTCCAAAGAAAACTCATAATTTGTCAAATTCATATTAGGAAAAAGGAATCAAACAAAAATAATTTTATGTAATAAGAAAAGAGATTATTAAGAAAACCCTTAAAGATTCAGGAAATTTGTCAGGCTTAAGAGTCCCCGAAGTACTCTAAGGAAGTTAATTCCTTTGACAGGGATACAGTTATTGGACAGAATTCTGTCGAGTTCAACTAAGGAATATGCTCACTGAAAGTGAAATCAAGAGTAGATGAGTTGAGCAATTAAAAGAAACATTAAATGTAAAGGCCTGACAGACATCACCCTTTCTGATTATAATCCAATGGTGATGGTAATAAAGTAACTATGTCATCTGAAAAAAGAGGAACTACAAGAAATAATTGTGCTAAAAGAAAACAATATCTCTAAGGCCAACAATTCGTTCAGAACAGTTGAAATAATCGAAGTAACAAATTTTGGATGAGTCCCATTCAAAAATATTGGTATTTAGACTCAATAAAGGTCATCACTGTGCTATTAATAAAATGGCATTAAGCTAAAATGTGGGCATAATAAGGGAATAACACTTCTACCACATGCCTATAAGCTATATTGATGGCTGAGGCGAATCAACTACAGAAACTCTTCTCCACCCAGCTCAAAAAGTCCTCTACGCAGGGGGTACATTAGCTAAGCAGATTTCCCATGCGCGACCCGTATTTGCATTTATCTCAAAAAGCAAATGTTCAATGAGAACAAGATTTGGTATTTAGGCTTCAAATAAAGTATTCCATAATATAACAGAACATTGTTAATACGACATAAGTAGGTTGTGGGGATTTACTGAAGGCTGAAAAATGTGAATATCTCGGTTAGTAATCAACCAAGTGAAAAAACGTACATAACAACAATTATGGAACATGACATTTTTAATAAGACTGGTTTTATACAATATTTCAATCCAAAGCATAATAACGGAGATATTAAAATTTTTCAAAATCTCCCTCCCACAGGTCAGATTTCAGCTGTTAATGAACTTGGTCTTTAGTTTTACTTAAAACATTTAAATATTGAGTTTGGAAACGATCAAATGAAAATTGTGACAGCTAGAGTGTGGCGACCTCAAGGGAAATCTGCTAAAAAGGTATAAAAATAGGATGTAAATCTCCATCACCCATAATAGATCGTAAATAACTGATTATTGCCACAATTTCAGCAGAATACATAGCAAGTACATAGTCATACTGCGCACTGATGGGTACAACACAAGAATGTCCTGTTTGTGAAATTAAAATCATCAAGCAAGTAGCACTGAGATTATTAGAGACCTATTTTCACCTGTTTACCATCATCTTTTGAACTCGAGATTTCAAGAATAAAATGTCCATAGCATGGGGGGTTAGGTAAATTAATTTAATTTAGGGTTTTCTCTATCTTGAATATTAACAAGATATTTGCATTTTTAATTTACTGCCTTCAGTAAACCCCTACTCCTACTCATACTATATTAGCAACAAACTGTTATATCATTAAATGCTTTGTTCAAAGTTTAAATATCAAATATTGTTTTCATTGAATTTTTTTATATACATCTGCTTCCAACAGAGATTCTTTTATGTATGTATAAAACACAAACAGACACAAATACATGCAAACTCTAAGTATAGTTTATGAACTGAAGTAGTGATGATCAGCCTAAAGGAACGTAGAAAATTAGCTCTCTTATTGATGAAGGTATCATTACATTGAGATTTTTAATGTTTTGTGGTTAACTGTCTGGAACCTTTAAGCATGGGGAAGGATTGGTAAAAAAATGTCTTCTTATTTTTATATAAAAAGCTATACTAAAACTTACAGGTTAATAACTCATCAGATAAAAGACATAAAGAGAGTGATTGAACTTACCGATGCTGTTACACCACCAGCAATTGCAAAATTTCTCTTATGCTTATTTGAATGTTCAAAACGAGTGTAAAGCTTCCTTCCAACCCAAACTGGGATCCCTGAAAGCAGATAAATGTTTTAGATAGACTGTATAAATATATATTATGTGAAGAGAAATTCATTTTGAATTAGCTCCAGAAAGTGTGGTTGAAATCTTAAAAGACCAAATATTTCAAATTTAGAATTATCAGTAGAACCCTTCATCAATGGAATGAAATTCAATTCGTTTATATATATATATATATATATATATATATATATATATATATATATATATATATATATTGTATATACAAATTGGAAAACCTTGCATACCACATGAGTATATGCTTACTTAGAAGTCAAAACGTTCACTAGACAATTCCTCATTTCCTCGGGGAGGGGGGACCAATGTTTTTGGGGCTACAAATAAATTTTGAGGGTTTTTTTTTTGAAATGTTGAAGCTTAATTAACAGAAATGGGTAAAATTTATTTAGTTCAAAATACTGTATCGATAGCCATAATTTTCCCTCATATTTCTGGCAGCCTACGGATTCCGTGTGGAAAAAAGTTCTTTTGAAGTGATTCAAAAATACCCAATTTTTGTCTTCTTCGTAAAATGTGAAGTGTTGCTCGGGCAGACCATGACTCACTGACTGAAACAAGTCGTAGTCCGAAGGAGCAATATCTGGTAAATATGAAGAGTGGGGTACGAAATTCCATTGAAGCACCTTCAAAGTCTCCTTTTGCAATATGCAGCTGAATATTGTCATGCTGAAAGAACACTTAGTCATGCCTGTTGACACATTGTGGGTGTTTGCGTCAATGCTCGGCACAACTGCATCAATTGTTGTTGGTAGTGTTCCCAAGTGATAATTTCGTTAGGCTGGAGTAGCTCATGGTAAATAGCTCCAAGCTGATCCCACCAGATGCATGGCCAGGCTTACCCCATGATTTGTTTGTGCTTTGGGTTGTTGTAGCCTATCCAATTTTTCATCCCCCATCATGATTCAATACAAAAAACCTTTCTGTTTTTGTCTTTGGAGTAGTTGTTCACATGTGAAAAGATGGTGTTTGACATTTAGTGACTTGAGTTCATATGGAATCCAATTTCCGTGTTTTTGCATCATACCCATGGCCTTCAAGAGGTTTGAAGTGGATTGTTGAGTCACTCCCTAGGTTTCAGCAAGCTGGCATAATTCTCGGTCCAATAATGGCTCCAACTCAATGTCTTTGTACTTTACTGACCTCCCTTCACTTTCTTTGTCACTGGTGTCAAAATCGTCAATTTTAAAACGTCAGAATCAATACTCAAATGGTTAATGGAGCATGCTCCCCATATGCTTTGCACAGAAATCGATGTCCATCAGCTGCACTTTTCTTCAAATGAAAACAAAAAAGATGGACTTCTCGCAAGTTGTGTTTTGTTGGCACAAAGGCTGACATGGTTAGAGCACAAAGAATGTTTCTTGTTCGACTTTAAGTGAGAAGACAAGTACTGATTCCTAGAGAAAATTAATGAGGGGAAAATTAATAAAACAAATATAAACACAATCTGATCTGATGCGATTTAATACTAGTTATGCAAGCTTTTATCCATCCCTCAAAACTTATTTGAACCTCCAATAAATAAGTTTTAATATAACAATATTCACATTCAAAGACTTTTGGGAATAGGTATAAAGATGGGGAAACTCAGAGAGATGCTGTATAAATTAAATAAAAATTAAAGAAAATAATGTTTTGTAGAAAATTAAATTTTTGACAAGAATTGTTATATAAAATTTTTCAATCTTACTCATAATATCAGAGATATTTGGAATTTTCAACCCCCCCCCCCAATTTCTTTTGAGAGAGTAAAATAAAACTAACTCCATACAATTTATTTAGGGTATTTTCCATTGTGCCACAAATCTTTCCCATCTATTAATTAGCTGCATAATCTATTGTTCCAAAAATTTCTTTAGTTGACTATCAAAAAATGATCTAAATTTGTTTCAATTATAAGTTTAAGCTCACTCAGAGCTAAATCCTGTTATACGGGATATGGTATATAATATCCTAGTACAGGCTAAAAATTATTTTAGTTTATTCCGAGCAACTAAAGACACATTAGGTTTGTTAGTGTCTCAGTAAAAACCAATACCATGATTGGCCAGTTCTGTCCACTTTTCTCTAGTTGATTGATTCATAATTCTGTTGACTATAGTTCATAAAAAAAAAAAAAATAATCCCTTTGAAATCCCACTAGATGGACCATCTTTTAAAGATGTTAGACCACATTTGATGTTGGCAGTGAATCACTACTGAGTGTCCAGGAATCCTAGTGCACAGCAAAATTTCTGTGCTGCTGAGATAAGAAATATATGCCTCATGAAGCAAAATATTTAATGTGTTGCCTTTTTTGATATTCTATTCGTTTTTCACACAATACTTGATTCAAATTTGTTATCATTTGTTGGTTTGTAATATTCAATATTAATGGTTTTGCTAGGGCTTAAAAGCTCATAATAAAGTACACACTTCACCATACATCTCACCAAACACTTTCTTTGGGTTTCACTAATTAAACATTCACCAAGGAAAATTATCATTCGTAATGACAAAAATTAAATAGTAAAATGAATATACATAATAAGAAAAAAAACATTGCACTCTTAGAAACTTAATTATGCAGACAAAGGAAAGGGATAAAGTACAAGTAAAAACACAAATTAGAGATAGAGATGATATTGAATTTGAAGTATTTCAGAAGAGGAATATGCATTATCAGAATATGAAAACTCATATTCTTAATACTCTACTGCTCATTAAAAAATAAAATGGAGACACATTATTTTAGTTATAAAAAATAAATAATTAAAACAGAAGAACTTTCTAAGATTTATTTTATAATTAGTTAAATTACTTAACTAAAGATAAGAAAAATATTTGCTGTTGGAAAAAGCGTACCAATGATGATGGCTGGGACTGCAATTCCAGCAACAAGACCAATGCCAACTGGTGCTCCGACAAGCGTCCCCAGTTGCCACAGAATTTTCTTCTTCCGTGACCATGGTTTTTTCCCCCAAAATGTGCATCCTGAGGGACTGAAATAAATATATGATAAGATTAAAAACCATTTGAGAAGATAATGTATATTCATGCAATATAAATGATAAAATATCTGGCTCATTAAGTTAATCCAATCTATTATCACCTTCTTGGGAATCATGTAATTACTATTTGGGAAAATTTGCTTGGAAGCATCTTTTAATGTTTTCTAAAAAGGACACTGTCCATATGATCAAAATATATAACTAACAATCTTGAATCCATCTCCAAGAACTTTCTAACTGTGCATCATTTATATTATGTACTCCCTCCCCCACCAAAATCACTGTCAATGACAATACATTTCTACCATGGGATAATGTCATTTTAATCAATGGACTGCAGTTTAGACCTTATATGAAGTATGTATACCAAAAAAGATGATCATGAATGAGGAGCATACAGTTTAAGACCTTATCATTTTTGAGAGAGATGGTTCTCAGTTTTATGGAATATCATACGAATGGAGAAATTTCACTAGATATGTTTTAATAAATTTGTAAAAATTCAACATTATAATAATATTTAAAATGAATGTATACTTTATACAGCTAAGTAGTCTTAGTTGTATAAAGTGTATATTCAGAATGGGACAATCTTGACGGAATTTGATTTACTGATTCTGTAGTAAATAAATTACTATGCTCTGCTTGAATGCACAGCTCAGCTATCCAAGTGCAGAAAGGCCAATACAATAACACGAATGGATAATCTGACTCCCATTATCATTAAAACTGGGGTCTAAATTATTTATTAACTCTGGTCATTTCCATCTCTTTCGAATAAGGCCTTTTTTGTATGGACAGAATATGTCTCATTACCTCTATTTGTAGACAGACATTCTGACTTGTAGATTCCAGGTTTGTAACTATTGGTTACAAAGCTGTGTCTTGCTTCCTCAAGACCAACTAGACCCTTGAACGGCCCATTCAACAAGATAAAATTCTTTTAAAAGAGGATAGTTGAATTCCTCTGATAGAGGATTTACCAGGGTAAGGTAAACAAGCGTTTTAAACAATAATTCAGACTAAATTTTCCTACACAGATCTAACAGACTGATGAACTAGGAACATACACTATTTAACTGAGTAATTTATAAGACACTATGCATCACACGAAGTCTGGCAATAGGGATTTAAGAACTTATGAACAAGTTGACATTTTAGCCCTTCTCCTCCAATTCTACATCATAAATGTTTTGTGTCAAAAATGTCATCCGCTTACTAACAGTATGAACTTTTCAATTCTGAAATTTCAAATTGGAATGTTTTGATTTATTTGAACTTGCATATCTTATAGCAAAACCATCTACAATTATGCACCAACTATAGCATTCTACTGTCACCGAAAACTATTGCTTATAATATTTAACATCTATGTCAGGGGTATTGTTTTTTATTAAGTTTCATTACTCCTTTAACAAAAGCCTTTTAAGACATAGGTGGTTTTAATAAGAAGCTGATGTTACTTTGATTCCTATAATTAGTTCAATAATTGTGAAAAAAAGCCACTTGCGATAATAAAGTTTTCAAATATCTAACTTTCCTATTATGCTGATTAGTTAAACAATTAAATATGGAATGAATTATTTCCTATATTACACCATTTTAAAAAGCAGAAGTATTTCAATTGAATTTATGATGCAGGCAGAATATCAGCATTATCTCTGTTAACTTCTGTAAATAGTATTAAAGCAGAGTACCAAATTTTAAGGCTAGATGATGTCTGCCCTCTTGGTATTACCTCTACCATCTGTAATCTATTTGAAGTTTTTATTTTTTAATTAGCTAATTATAATGGTACATTTACAATTTGAGCAGGTCGGTCTGATGACATTTTATATTTATGCGTCCATTATATTATTTTTTGTGAGTGTCAATACTCTAAAACAGACATAGACCCAGGCTAACTTTTAATACTTTTCTTTCTTTTCCTTATAAATGAATACTTTGAAAAAATGAATTTGTTTACCTTAGATAGTGAAGGTCCGAAATTTCCTTCATGCACAGCCAACAGAATTCTGCACCACAAACAGCACATGTCATATGGTTACAGGAGCCGTCATCCATCTTTACAATGAGCACTTGGCATCTAGGGCAAGGCTTTATGTCATCTCCTGAAACGATACAATACTCATGAAAAATGAAAGAAAACAATTTACTCTTATCAACTTAATAAAAAATATGCATTCTTCTTGCTATGTATGTGCCTCTGGTATATGTTAAATATTCTCTATTTATAGTCATAATTATTCATTGCCTATTATGATTATTTACTTTACTTTATTATTTGAATGTTGCTTCATACAATGTCGTTTAATAAGGCTCAAAGCAACATTCCTATTCTTATGAAGTAAAGAAAGCACTGTAATAGCAAAAAACTAGGTTTCAGATTTCAACAAAATTATCCATTTTAGCCCTCCCTAAATCCCTCTCGATTAGTTTGAGTATGGTGTAAGTTTGTATCTCTTTCTCTAAAAACAATTAGCCTAAGAATTCTGAAATTATTTAGGACTTTTATAAAATCTAATTAAGTACACTCCCTTTTGAGTAAGTCAACTAATTGAGAAAGGTGTTTTTTTTTTGGGGGGGGGGGTTACATGAAGTAGTAGTTAAATAAAACCAGATTATAAATAATATGACACTGCCAAGACTAAAAGAAACCGTGTACAGTAATGCACTCATGTACCTAGTATAATTATGAAAACGTCTAAAAATTTCTATTAAATACTTTTGGAAATAGCAAAACTTTAAAACATAACAAACGAAACATAAAAATGTGAGTAACATCAATAACTTCTTTTTCTAAATAAAATTTAATTTAATTATCTAAACATCCACTTTTTGCTACTACAGCTAATCGGGAGGGGCTATCTACAAGTTACCGCCCCTTTCTAGCCAAGGCGGGACTAAGAATTTTATTTAATGAGTTCAAAGAAAAGTCACTAAAAGCATTAAAAGTGCCGGACTCTTGTTAACTGTTAGTAGTATGAAAAACTCCATAGAACAAACTCTATAGTAAATTTAATTTGGAACAAAATTTGTTGAATAAGATTTTTTGATCTGATTCATAATAGCAGAGATATTTTGAATTTCTGATTTTATCCCCTGTATCCCCACCATTTTTGTGACATCTTGTCATGTAAAAGCTCCTTTTTCTAAAGAAAACCGCTAAAATTGCAAGTCTCTTCATACCAAAAAGAGATGCACAAGATTTTCCTTGGATTTCTCTTAATATATATATATATATATATATATATATATATATATATATATATATATATATATATATATATAATTACATTTGTTGATTCAATGAATTGGAACCGAACTGTCATATACCAATGTCAAATGAATTAATTTTAAATGATGATTTTAGCACAGCAAAAAATGTTGTTTACTTAGTTTAATAGGAGTACAAGTAGTCAAGTGGAGCTGACCCCAGATTTTTACTTTTAAAGGACGAGAAATTAACACTGACTACATTAAAGAGAGATTTTGTACCACAAACTAGAAAGGTTACTTGTCCAGAAAAAAGTTCATAAATGGTAAAGTTTGCAAACAAGAAAGGAATGAAATGATTAGGACACTCATATGAATATAATAGCATTTAGAAAACAATTATTTATTGTAATTTCACAGTTAGAACAACAACTTCACCAAAACTAATGGTAGCAATTAATAAAAAAGCTCCAAAAAATTGAATCATTATAAATAAGCAAAATATTTCAAATAGGAAATAGCCTAAGAAAAAACCACACTGGTATTATGGACAGCATTGAGGAACCATAGGATCAACAAGCCATAGCGCCCACCACCTAAAATTTCGAGTAAACTAGGGATTTAAGAATATTTTTAATTTAGACTATAGCCTTCAATGGGTAACCAGTATTAAGTATAGCTTTATTCATTTAGGTCCAATTTAGGTGTAAAACATCTCCAAACTATGTGAAAAGTGAATGTGTGAGAATTTGAGAAAACAAATTTGTGAGATAGAGGCTAGAATACCAAACCCATGCATATAAATACACACACAATCTTGTGTGCACACGCACACACGCATATGCCACCATATTTATTTATTTTGGTTAAGTAATATCTAGACTGGATTATTAATACTAAATGTAAAATTTTATATTGTACTTACGATGTTGAGAATCCTGACTAAACGAAAGAGATGATGATCTGACATTAGGAGATCTCTGGGCCCTTGCAGCATCGCAGGTTTGATTAGGATGCCAGGCTGCTTTACAGTGGTAGCAGAAATAGGAACCACAGCCTGGGCGTTCACACTTTATCTTTGGACAGCTTGCACAACCAGATGCAATCACAGCGTAGCTGAAAAATAAATATAAAAAACTGTGATGATTTACAATTATATATAATATTTGCAAAAATATTTCTAGAATACGCAGGATGGCAGAGGAACCAATTGATCAGGATCAATAAAAAGGCCTTGTTCTCTACTATTGTTTTAATTTTACACAAAAAGCACTTTCAGAGTCAGTGGTACATCGTCAGTACCTGATTATAACAGTGTAGTCTGGACAACAGGGTCGCCACAGGGCCGTTGTTGTCCAGGCTACATTGCTATAATTAGGCACTGACTCTGAAAGTGCCCTTTGCAGAAAATTAAAACAATAGTAGAAGGCAAGGTCTTTTTATTGATCCTGATACAAAAATATTGGTTACTAAAAGAGATATATTTTTCCCAAGTGATGTAGTAGATGTTACAAAACAACTCTGTTAGAAATTGCACCTAGGGAAAAACTTTAATGTAGGTAGGATGAAAAAATTGCCTACGCTTCTACTATGACAATTTATTAAAACCGCACTTAATAAGTTGTCATAGTGGAAGCATAACCAATTTTTTCATCCTACCTACATTACAAGTCACTTCCACCTGCCAGAATACCAACTCGGAAAAACTTTAGTTTATTCAACACTTATTAGATTATTCTATGTTAAAAACTGTAATGCTAAATAGAGGATTGGCAAGAACAAAAAAGATTAGTTGTCTTTTTAAAATTCAGGAGAAAAATAAAATGAAAGAAATAATAATTCTTGTAAATTTACGAATATATTATTATTCTTTAAGAAAATGATTTCATAATAGGAAAATTTAGTGTAATTTGAAATGCTTATTTTATGGATCTATAAAATCCAAGGTAAGAGGTAATAAAATTAATATTTAAAACATGGAAAAGCATCAACCAATAAAATTATATAAAAATTGACCTCAGTTAGGAATATAGCACTTAGAATATTTAAATAAATATGAACAAGACAAGAGCAACAATTAGCCAAGTATTTACTGCAAATGAACTGAAGTTGGAAGGTTAATTCACTTAACATTCAAAAATCAAACAACCATTTAAATTGACTTTTTGAACGAGTACGGGTTTAATGAGTAAAAATACCCCACATAGCAAACCAACGAATGTTCTCACATAGCTCTTAACAAATTTCTTACTACACTTATTTCATTCTATAATACATTATTTCTCCAATTGTTGTTCTATATATTTTCCACTTGAATATGAAAAGGAGTTATTTTTATTTTTGTGTTTTCAGCCTTAAGTAAATCCTTCCACCTACTCATCTCAAAAATACATACACATGTATAGGTGTATGTGTGTAAACATGCTTGTATATTTACAATACAAAATTATATCAACATACTCAAGCCTGTACATGAATAATTTAACATAATTAAACAACTATCCTTTTGGGTTAATAAACTGCAAAATGTTATTAAATAAATTACAATGCTAAGGCGATCTGGACACATTTTTCTTACTACAGCTACAGATCGTCATACCAAACTTTCCATGATACAATTATAAGACCCTATAAGACTTTATGACTATAACAGAATTTAATAATAAGAAAATTATTACATATGACTCATGAAAGCAGGATAGCAGAACATAAATACGTTTAAACAAGCCTGATCAAATGTGTACTTGACAAGAAGAGAACAGGTGGTTATCAAAAATACTTTTCATAAGACTCTGAGCTATTATACATTTTTATTTAATAGAAAGAGGCGATACATCAATGAGTACTGCTATAACGTGCCTCTAGTAGTTATAAATTTGCATGTAGGCTGAGTAACTTCCAAAATGTCTTCAACCTACATGGTCTTCTCACTGAAGTTCGACACATCCAACACATTATTATGACATTTACAAATTTATCTCAACATAAATTAGAATTTTGATCTAATGAAAAACATATTTTCAAAAGAGATTTATAAACTTGTTAATATAAGCACTGATATTTCTACTTCATTATTTGGAGTAATATACCAACACCATATGAACCACTAATATTAGCTCAAATAGATAAAACGTATAGTTCGAAAAGAGAGGCAATCCGCACTCCCTGCTATGAAACTTGTTGCAAGTATTATTATTTTCAGTACCCAATTACTACTATCTTGGGACAAAATGAGGGGAGTAAGTTCCATAGCCATAAATCAAAGTGTCTAAATGATTCTATGTTAATGAAGTCAGTAAGTATGCATACAATTTAAGTAATCAGAGTATATGGCCTAGCTAAATATTGAGTCATCATCACACAACCCTAAAAACAACTAACAGATATAATATCTATAGACTTATGTTATGTACAATAAATGAAATATAAAAATGAATATTACAAATAATTAAATAAGCAAGTTTACCAACAATCCGGAGCAGGACACCACCTAGTATCCGGATCTACAGCCAACACTCTACGAACCATGAAGTCTTCATACTTCTCATAAAGAGACTTATCGTTAAGGATCATTCGAATATCTGGAAAAAATAAGTACATTTTAATTTTCTATGGAGGGAAAAAAAAAAAATGAAAAAAATACACACACACACACTCACACACATATATATATATATATATATATATATATATACATATTTCAATGGAAATTAGATTATCTTAAGTTATTAACTAATTAGAGGGCATGTGGGATTCTAATTTTACCCATATTATTGCGGTTCAGTTAGCCACTTGAGTTAAGCTGTTGGTCTTAATACAATTAGCAAACCAAGAGACCAGAGTTTCCCCGTGGATCCCTACATGGGCAGTAGGATTTATTTGCTAATGATCTGAGTATATAAAATCCATAGACACACCGTGGCTAGAAAAAGGTAGTAACGTATCGATAACCAGTCACAACTAGCCATCGTATCTTTTAGTGGACATTAATAAATAACATTTTTAGCAGATAATAATTTGCATTAATTAATGCTCTAGTGACAGCAATTTTTGTTTAATCATTTCCAATCTCAAAAATATGGTAAAACCAAAGATCAAGTTCATTAATGGCTGAAGCCTATTAAATCACCAAACATTTCATGTACAACATAAATTTCAACACTTACTTACTCAGAATCCTAAGGAAAGGAAATAGTATGATATAATGTGTGCTTGATTTCAACAAGTGGAAAATCTACTCAGCTTATGAGTTGTTTGATGCACATTCAGACAGCATAGGTAGGCCAAAATTAATATTATGAACACTTAAGGTGACTTCATTTTTACTTGCCCAACAGATGAATTGACCAACTCATTCGAATGTATGTATTGAGGAAAAGCCAAGGATACATTAAAGCTTTAATTATTCTGTAGGAAATGGATTTTACAAACTTACTAAATTTATTTTTCACGGAAAAATACTGGGCTTCAATAAACTAAAAATAAATTGAAACAATTAAGTGTACATTTAAACACTCAATTTCAATTCAGTCAAAAAATATATATCTAAAAAAAAACCTTCTTCTTAAGTCTTTACAATACTTTGAAATAAGTACACCTTTGATGAGCCCAAAAATAATACTAATACTACATAATATTGTACTTCCTGATTGAACTAGTAAGTTTTAATAAATCAAAAACAATAGTTACTTACCATTGGGTTGCATAGGTTCTGAGCATTGGGGACAAGTTATACTAACTCTGGATTCAGTTATTTCAACCCTGAGGTAGACCTGAAAACAGTCATAGCAGGAACGGTGGGAACATGTAGACAACTGGGGAAAATATTCAGGCGAAAGCTCATTCAAGCACAAATTACATTCTATCAGTCCATCAATCTGAAAAACACATATAACATATGAGATTAGGTGTTCCAAACGATTAATTCAATTAACTACAATTTTTAAAAAAATAGCCCTGATTCCCGGCCAAGCAATTTGAACAAAAAAGGCACTTAAGTTAATTTTAAGGCACTTTAGCATAGATACCTAAATTTTTGTAATTTCAGTTTATAAAAAATTAGGTATCCATGCTGGACTTTTGACAATCAAATAACATAATTAATAATATAAATAAATGTTAATCTATATATATAAAAGAAAGTCGTGTTAGTTACACTATTTATAACTCAAGAACGGCTTTACCAATATGGCTGAAAATTGGTTAGGAGGTAGCTTAGAGCCAGGAGACGGACATAGGCTATATTTATTTTCTCTGAGACGAACAGTAGTGGGGGTTATAAGGGAGGCCTGAAATTAAAAATAGCGATATTTTGTTTCCTATTGGTTTTTTGGCAAATATCCACATAACAAAAGTTGTTTATTTTGTTATTTAGAGTAACTTTTGTTATATACACTTTCGTCGTATACCGAAGTGTAAATACGTTATACGCTAAAAATTATAGCGGGAGTCAACAATATTATTTGGCACAAAAGACTGAACCAAACTAAATAATACTCGGTCTGTGTATTTGCACTAACGCCTTCATTATAATAAGCCATACCAACATTTCTAGGGATGGGCAAGAGTGGGGGTTGTAAGGGAGGCCTGAATTTAAAAATAGCGATATTTCGTTTCCTATTGGTTTTTCAGCAAATATGAGCGTACAAAAGTTGTTTACTTTGTTATTTAGAGTAACTTTTGTTATATACACTTTTTTGGTATGCCGAATAATAAACAAGATATACGCTAAAACCTTTAGCGGAAGTGAACAATTTTATTTGGCACAAAAGACTCACCCGAACTAAATAATACTCAGTATGTGTTTAAATTAATCAATTCAAATCTATGTTAATATTTTGACCTTAATAATACAAAGCCTTGCATAATGCACAGGAGACGGGAAATATGACAATATGGAGGACAGTGAAGTCTTACATAAAAAATTAATTTTATTATTTAAAAATCCACAGCAACGACGGGTATAAACCCTAAACACAGGGACGGGTAAATGTCAAAATATTGTGCAAAGTAACGCCTTGCCAAAAAAATACCATCACCGTTCAGCCTCAAATGAATTCCCGGGCGAAGCCGGGTATCTGAGCTAGTTAGTAATAAAATAATTATACAATACAAGTACATAAATTATATTTTTTTTATTGAACAATGGTAGTTCAACTACCAAGGCCCAGTCTATAATAAAAGGGAAACTACATGAGTAGCTCTGCTAGCCCTAGAGTTCCCATTAAGGAAAATCTGCAAAAATGGTTCTATACACATTTTTTGTATCTCTAGGTACGATGAAATTAAAAACCTTTCAGTTCTGTCCCCTCCATATTTAAACCCCTACCCTTAGTTGATTTGTTCAAAAGGGAAGGGGCACAACTTTGAACTAAATATGAAATTTCAACATTCTAAAGCTAGTCGTTTTTGAGTTATGTGAATTATGAGGATATGTCATATCAAAACAAGTGATGAGTTCGGGGGAAGATCAAAACAGATAATACCATTGAAATCTGAAACTAACAATTTTTAACTTAGAACAAGGAAGTAAAAAACAAAAACCAACAATAGTTCCCGACACTATCTTGGTGTCGTATGAAATAGGAAAGTTAAATTATTAAAAATAAATTTAATCAAAGGAGGAATCAATTTAGATCCCAGTCAACACCTGGTCTTAGGGAGCACTTAAAAATAGGAAAACCAAAAGGAGATATGGCTAAACAAAGGCATGTTTGTTGGTCTGGTTTGGGCCAGCCACTGAACCATCTTCATAGGCTGACAGATGCAAATTTAATTTTACATGATAGATTATTGTTTCAAACTGAAATTAATTTCAAACCCAAAGAAGAATTGACGGTACAACAAATTTTTTTTAATGTTTAAAAAAATAGAGTTTAATTAGTTCTAGGGCTTTTTGGATGGGAGATTACCCTTGAGTAAATTCTTCAGGGCAATTATCACACCACATGTCATTATTAGAACTTTAAAATAAACAGAAAAAAAACTCACTCTAGCAGTAGCTTCTGTAAACACTGATACTCTACTCGCAGATGTCAGTTCATCAGAAGCAAGTCTTGGCTCTACAATTACTCTTGGCACATCAGTCATTGGCTCCCCTAAAAACAAAAAAAATATATTAAATGATATATATATAAAACTGTAACCTCTGTCTGCTCATTGATTTTATTCTCGAAATTTCACGATACTTTTTCATTTCATATGCCATAGACACGATACCTGCTATTTGTAGCTTTGGTGTCTGTTTGTTTCTTAACTTTTCACTCCCAAACTACTGAACCGAATTTTATGAAACTTGGTATGTATATTACTACTAACCCAACTTAGACTATAGGCCATACTACTTACTATTCTCTGCGAGGAACAGGAGTAGGGGTTATAAGGGAGGCCTGAAATTAAAATTAGCGATATTTCGTTTCCTTACACCCCCCCCCCCCCACTCTCCAACTTGCCGGATTTCAACCATTAACGAACTCGATCTTTCTTTTTACGTAAAACGATTACATATCGAGTTCGGTAACGATGAAACCAAAACAGCGACTGCTAAGGCGGCAGCAGAAATATATATATATATATATATATATATATATATATATATATATATATATATTTTGAACGGGCCTTATTTGCTTCATCTATCATTTGAAGAAATGTTTTGAAAATTGCGTCATGAGTACAACCTCAATAGCTGATTTTTCTTAAGGGAAATCTGCTAATAAGGGCAGCAGGGAGCAGATTATGCTCATTCCACAGCTGGTGATCAGGAAGAGTATTAGAAAAAAGTCCGTCACGCAGGGGCTGCGTAAAACTAAGCAGATTTCCCACGTGAAGTTTTACAATAGAGAAATCTGCCCAATAACAACTGTAGTAGTAAGGGATCTCTAAACCTGTTCACGAGGGACGAACAGTTACGGAAACGGCCGCCAGAGCTCTCGGCGAAACGTCCCGAACATACCCGACGCATAATAACGGAGATATTAAGAATTTTCGAAATTCTTCCCCTCTAAACCCCCCCCCTCCCCCTTGTCCGATTTCAGCCGTTAACGAACTTGATGTTTCTTTTTGTATAAAATGATTATATATCAACTGTAGTAACGATAAGACAAAAATTGCGACCGCTAGAGTGGTAACAGACAAATATATATATATATATATATATATATATATATATATATATATATATATATATATATAGACATATATACACAGTTTTGAACGGACCTCATTTTCGTCATCTCCTGGGTAGTATCGATGGACATTTGAAGAAAAATTTCGAAAATCGCGACATGAGTACAACCTCAATAGCTGATTTCCCCTAAGGGAAATCTGCTAAAAGGAAATGGCTAATATATATATATATATATATATATATATATATATATATATATATATATACACTAATAACAGTCCATGAAGGGGGACATGTCACAGCTCAATTGTGTTGGTATTATAGACCAAATAGTGCGACCTCATTATTTAAGTAGCAACTCAATTCCTACCAATACTGAGTGGGCACAAAGGGGACAGGAAGAAGTTCAATCTCTAAGATTAGTGGGACCTGGGTAAAACCCAACATTTATTTATCTGTTTGGATAGTTAAAAAGCCGTTAAAGTTCTCATGTCAATAAAGTCTAGAGGCCATTTATTTATATTTTTAATTCATTCTAATTTTGTCAGTCTCTTGCACTGAATTACATTTCATATCGAAACGATTTAAAAAAAAACTCTTATCATTTGAGCGACCTCAATTCTGTTCTAAACAAAAAAATGATAATTAATAACAAATATTTTCTAATTAAGAATGTTTATATCCGGTTAGATACTAAGGTAAACAGGAGAGAGATAATAAACAAGTTATGTGCTCTTGGGAATGGGCAAAGGCTATAATGTCGGGTGAGAGAGACTATTATGACAGAATGAATTTCCCTGGCTAGCATGGAATGAATTCACATTTATAATATGAGTCATAACCGCATTGAGCTCAAAGTATAAAAACATTCTCATGCTATTCCCACAAAATAATACTGTAGGAAAAGCAATAGAAGATAAGATTAATCTCTACAAATGGCGGCATATACAAACACTTGAGCAGTCAATATCTTAGTGTTTTCTCAGCGGCTCTTGATAAATGAGAGATACGGGCTGGCTATGCAGGAGACCGATATTGCAAATATTCCTTGGCCGGATGTAAAATGTAGCTTTATAAAATAATTCTGTAAAATTATATTCAAACATGTTAAAAGATGAATCACCATTGTAGCTGCATCTCAAACAAATAATAAATATTTGGCTGGATGTGTTCAAACTCTCATGGACGTCATCCTCACCGTGTAATTTTCCATTATTGCATCACTGTTTACCTATTAAAAAACAATGCAGCTCTTTGTTTTTCTAGAGCCGCGATTACTCACATTCAAATGTATGAGTCCAGAAACGTAAACATAAATATTATTTAGTATAATTAAATCATACACAATGAACTTACGCCCTAAAATTTAAAAGGATTATGGCCTTGAAGAGAGTTTTAATTGATTGTTCTCAAAAGAAATGATTTTATATCCTTTTTATAAGCGTGCGCGTGCATGCGCGCTCGCGTTAGTTATGATATTATTATTATTTACGTCCACTTTATGTTACTATGGCAAATCAGAACGGGTTAGCTACAGGTTACCACCCTTTTCTAGCCAAGGTGGGACTAAGGAGTTTATTTAATGAGTCCGCCACTAAATAGATTTCTACTGCCCAGGGCGGGAATCGAACCCGCCACTCTAGATCTACCACGCGAGATTAAGACCAACGCCTTCACTCACACGGCCAAGCTGAGCGCCCGCTCGCGTATGTAAAGTGTGTATAACAATCATTATAAATAATGTTTGATGTAAGGAGATAATAAAATAAATATGAAAAAAAACACCTGTATTTATGTCACATTAATACATTGAGGTTCGTATAACATATTTAACTATTTATAGCATGTTAAAATAAAATTCGTTATTAATCTGAGTAGTCATGTAATAAAAAGTATACTTTGAATTAATTAAACACAGACCTAGGTCTGCCAAAGAGTTTAGAATATCGGACGAATTTACAGTATGAAAATACTGAAAGTCCGAATTTGTGTAACTTTTGGTTATCCGTGTCGAGAAATATTTAATTTTTATGCTCTAATGTTGGGATGTACTTATATAATAGTGCCCCTTTATCTGTACGGTTTCATTCTATTTCTGTATTGATAGTTTGGGTCGTTTAATAGTCTCCTGTGTCACTTTATTATACGTTAATTGTAGGTTCACTACAGTAGGCATTTGAATTACCTTTTACATCAGATTTTCCTCTGTAGAATCACGGTGCAGTTTCTCTGTGAGTAATATAACTAATTTCTATACTAAATAATGGTCTGCATAACAATTAAGTTTGATATTAATTTGCACGTATTAGTTTGAAGTTCTACCGTCAGTGGAAACAATGAACGAGTCATGACCGTAGACGACCTAAGTCCCACGTGGAGTGCGGGTAATACGGACACATTTTCTGCATGATTACTAGTACAAAAGGGAGGGCATGAAAGCATGTTATTCAGAGATGTACAAAAATCACGGGGGTTGAAGAGAATTGGGGAAAAATGCAGGCTTTTGGGTATTTTTAAATTAGTTTTAAGTTCTCGGCAGTAGACAAACTTGTAACGCATGGAAGAAAGAATTCCGTCAAAATAAATTAAAACCTGAAGAAAAATTCTTTTCAAATAGTTCCTCCAAGTATCAATTAATCTATGACCGTATGGAAATAGTTTCATTAGGTCTAAAATAAAGAGCATGAAGTTAGTGACTACTGGTTTTAAATGATGCAGAGGATAGAAGGGTATCGGCTACTGAAGTACTGAATCAATCAAACGATGAGTATTTTAGGTGTTTATAGTTTCGAATACCTTTGATATCCTCCTTCGAAGCGATATTATTATGAGGGAGTACAGGGAGATTAAATATCAGAATACGGTGGTCACAATTTAATTCATTTTAAAATGAGACCACCGTACTTTGAGATAGTATCTCCTACTCTCCCTGCCAACAATATTATAGTTCTGAAAAAGGATACTTAAGGTGTCCGAAACTGTAAACATAAAAAACACTCTGATTGTTTGATTGATTTGGTGCTCCTGTAGCCGACGCACAACTATCCTCTACGTCGTCTAAAATAAACCTTTAAATTAGAAAGGGAGGAGTTAGAAATTCCACGAATTTTACTTTGAATTCCTGGTGAAAAGGTATTTGACCTCTATTCGAGCTTGGAAAGAATAATATTCCACTTATTTCCACAAACTATCTTTCATTCACATAAACTAATCGCTCAGCAAATGGATGTTCACATTCTTATATTTTGAGAATAACATTATAATAACAATACAGATTACACAAATAAATAACAAGTTTTTGAAAACAGTCTATTTTATACTACAAGGATAGGTAACTATAAGACGTTTAAAAAAAATGAAGAACTTTCCTTAAATGAAGTCTAAAGGAATTGGCTTGACAGAAAGAGAATTTGTTAGACACAATCCTATGTAAAGGAGCCATATAATTTAAGTTGGGCATGAGATGATGATAAGGAATATAGCAATTTAAAGTTAAAGTTGGATGGGTAGGAACGCAGTTTAATTATGGAATGAAACGCCAAAATACAAATTTCCTTTAATTTTATAGATAGAAAAAAAAATAGAGAACAACAATTTTAGAACATTAGTTATAAACAAGATTATTTGAATAGATTGTTGAAGGAGAAATGGCCGAAGGTCAAAAGATGAAAAATACGTGAACTATCTCCACTGATTTATATCCCTCTACATGTTTCGTGTATGACACTCCTGCAGGAGAAATTCACGATTATAAAAAGATTAGACCTTACCACCTCGGCGGTCACATCAAGACTAACAATAATGAAGATGTGCTTTACCACTCAGTTGATAATATCGATACCATAAAGTCATGAACAATGTAAAAATCAATTACCTAAAAAGTTTCGAGTTTTGAAACATCGATTCCAGAAGAAGAATAGCTACATCTACATCTGTTCTGGCCATTCACATGATCTTCAGCTTCACATCAAGTTTGTAACGATCAAATAAAATTGTTCAATAATATTGAGCTCCCCATAGAAGTTAACTATGTTTCTCCACTTGGGCCAATATTGACAGATACGAACCTAGGAACATTATTAATTGGGACAAACTTAAAATTAATTTTCTCATTAGTTTTCTCTCTATGATAATGTTGACTATTAGACGATGGCACCACATATTGTATCCAGTAGACTGCAGAATAAACAAATTTAATTAAATTCAAAATTGATTAAAATTGCTTCGTACCTAGAAGGTTGTAAGGGGAAAATCTCCAACATAATTAGATTATGTTTACATGGGTATTAAAAAGAAAATTATTCCATTCTCATATACAAGTTTCCACATTAATGTTTACTTTTCGTAAATAAAAATCAATAAACGAACGGAAAACTATTTTTTTTCACTCCCATCCATAAACTATATATATAAAAAAAAAATAACAACCTGAACACTATATTTCTATAAATCCTTCTTGAAATGGCCCTATGTCTTAAAGCGTTTTGCAAATATACACTGATTCATAAATGACAAGACTTGCTTTGGAATTTTTGTTTATGTCAATATTTAGTCTAACGACCGTCAATTACAAATGACGATATTAATTAATATTGATTTGAAAGTTGAATTTTTGCTCCTTTCCTCATTTATGCCAGGAGATGATATTCGCAATGTTGATAACGCCCAACTCATAATGGGTGAGCTTTAGAAACCAAATAATGAAGTATTTCAAGTTTAAACTTATCAATTATGTAGCGTGCATCCTTGTAAAGCTTTTAACTCCTCTTATCAAACTACTTTGTAATATTCAGGGCTTAGTTAAGTCACAATGTTTCAATGACCATACTATCTCTTCTTTCCTTCACTCTGAGAAAGTTAAGAAACAGTTGGCATAGAAATGTGAAAGAGAAAATATCTCTGAGAATGCCGGCAGATGGACAAGCTTTCTCGCATGATACGAACATCAGTTCTTTTACTTGAATTGCCTACGATTCTTATCAATAAGTGTCATGTTTGACACTATTCTAATAACACTAAAGGTACTTATGAGCATTCTGTGCATAGTAAATGTACAATCGGCTAACAGATCAACATAGAGCCAACAAAAAGATATGTAAGGCTACCATGGCTTTATTATTCTGAGCTTCTACCCTGGAGAAACGGATAAAATAGTTGAAAAATTGAACCAGTTGACTTGAAGAAAAAAAAAGTCCGTTAACTAAAAAAATGCATACTCTGCTTTAATAATCAAGATATTGAATGAACGTATATAAGAACATTTATAAAACATTAGGTCTGCAATAAGATTGGTTCTATACAATTTCCCGATCCCATGCATAACAAACGGAGATAAATCAAATTTTCGAAATTCTCCCCCTGCTCTGATTTGAGACGTTAATGAACTAGATCATCATTTTTGCATAAACCGTTTAAATATTTAGTTTGGTAACGATCAAACAAAAATTGCGAGCACTAGAGCGTCCGATAGAACACAGTGGTTGCAACTACAATTCCGTAGCGTTTAGATCACGACGAGGGCGTTAAAAGACAAATATATTTACAGTTTTGAACGGACGTCCTTTCCGTCATATCCTGGGTCGGATCGACTGACATTTGACGAAATTTGTCAAAAATCGCGTCATGAGTACGACCTCAATAGCTGGTTTCCCATATGAGAAATCTGCTGAAAACAGAGTATCAGACCTACTATTTTAAGTTGCAATCTTGCTCTAGTTGTGTATATTAAGACTGGGTTCAGAAAAGTCTATTTCTCGGACTATCAAGATCTTTAAAAATTGGCTCTATCAGTTGTATCTTTCTTTTGATCCATTAATTCCTTTATATTGCTGAAAGACCAGAATGAGATCAAATATTGTCATCAATGGAAGAGAGCAGAGTTGATTGCTTACCCTGGGGCTGAGCACAGGAATTGGTGGGTATCCTGGGAGGACCAAGCCATGACCTGGCTACAGGATGCAGGAGCCTTCTCAGGGAGAACCGCGGGAAGCTGCGCTTCTTGCCACCTCCTCCTGGGCCACTGCTCCCAGATCCTCTAGCTCCAGACTCACCCCCATCGCTAGGGCCCTCGCTCCCCGTCTTTCTCATCCTGCAACAAAACAATAAAAAAAAATAAGAATAATAAATATAATGTGAATAATCAAAATATTATAAACAAATAAAATATTATTATACATGAAAATAAAAAAAAGTCCTTCTCGAAGGTGCTGTGTTCACTAAGCAGATTTCCAGGTAGAGTACTTTCTACCTCCTATGTGAGGACAGTCGCAACACAATGTAAAAGATAAACGAGCACTTCAGAAACGGATAGCCCCTGAAGAGGTGGCAAATAAGCCACGTAAATAAGCAGTTATATGTAGGGCATTTACAATAAAGTTTGCACCGAAATAAATGATTTTTATTGGGGACCCTGGCCATAAAATTTGAAGAATATATAAATAATATTGAGCCAAGAATAAGAAGAGAGTTGTTTACGTGACATGAGTAGGAGTGAGGGGAGGGCTGAAAACTAAAAAATGCAAATTTCCGTAAATATAAATCTTAGAAAATTTGTATATAAAAACATTAATAAACAATTAAATTTACAATATGATTTGTTCTATACACCTTTTCGATTCGACGTATAGTAACGGAGATATTTGAAATTTTGAAAACTCACCACCTGGTCCGATTTCAGCCGTTAACGAACTTGATCTTTCTTTTTATATAAAACAATTTTAAATCAAGTTTAGTAACGATAAGACAAAAAATGGGACCGCTAGAGAGGTAACAGACAAATAAATATGTAACTTTGAACGGACCTCATTTTCGTTATCTACTAGGTAGGATCGATGGAAATTAGAAGAACATTTTCGAAAATCGCGTCATGAGTACAACCACAATAGCTGATTTCCCTTGAGGGAAATAAAAATGTTCAGGAGTATGGATGTAAATGCACCAACAGAAGCTTTACTTGGAACTGTGGGAAATGGGAAAAATTCATGAGCGAATGGAATTTTTAAAAAAAGTAATGTAACGTTATTAATCTCAAAACGTAAAACTTCAATGAGAACAATATTTGGCATTTAGGCGTCAAAAAAAGAGCTTCATACCTTAATTATATAACTTATTGTTAATATGACATGAGGAGTAGGGTTTACTAAAGACCGAAAACTATAAAAATGGAAATATTTTGGTTAATAATCAAGTTATTGAAAAAAAACCCGTATATAACGATATTTATAAAACATTACGTTTGCAATTAGATAATACCATTTTTCGATCTGACGCATAACAATGGCGATATTTCGAATTTGTTGAAATTCTCTCCCTCTAACCCCCTCCCCCCACCGAACATGTCCTTCATTTTAGCAGATTTCCCTTAAGGGAAATCAGCTATTGAGGTTGTACTCACGACGCGATTTTCGAAATTTTTCTTCAAATGTCCATCGATCCTACCCAGGAGATGACGAAAATGAGGTCCGTTCAAAACTGTATATATATATATATATATATATATATATATATATATATATATATATATATATTTGACTGTTACCGCTCTAGCGGACGCAATTATTGTTTAATCGTTACCAAACTCGATATTTATATTTAGTCGTGTTATGTAAAAAGAAAGATCAAGTTCGTAAATTAAATTTACAATAAATATTGTTATATACGTTTATTCAATATCTTGATTATTAACCAAGATATTTGCATTTTTTAGTTTTCAGCCATCAGCAAACCGTCACTTCTACTCATGTTACCTAAACAATACTCTGCTACATAATAAATTACATTATTCGAAGTTTAAATACCAAAAATTGTATTGAATAGACCTTTATTATACGAGATACATGCAAATATGTTCTTGTGATCCCCCACGTCTTAAGGTTTTGGACTACTAAAATTTGATTGATTGAGATAACAATTATTCTGACTCATTATTAAGGTCTCTAGTACAGTACTAGATATAGTAAATAGTTCTCAATAAAATTAATATGTTATATTCTGATATATTTCAGTAATTGTTTTTCTTTCCGGTGTGAGGCGGGCAGACCCGTTTGTTTGCATTTCTAACCTAACGCTCCCTGTCGGCAGTTTATTGAAATTGGATGAAACATTTCTTATTTCCGTTTGTATTTATTCATGGTGGTGTTGTGTTACCAGTATGTATATTTATCTATTACTAAACTTCACGTGGGAAATCTGCTTAGTTTACGGAGCCTCTGCGTGTCGGACTCTTTTGCTTTCTCCTGGGCCTTACCCAGGCACCCTATTCTAATCGATGGACATTTGAAGATTTCCCTCGTAAAGTTTAACAATAGATATATCTACATACTGGTAACACAACAGTATTAAGTAAATAAATACAAACGAAAATAAGAAAACTCCTGACGGGAAGCGTATGAAATGTAAACAAACAGGTTTTATTGAAAACTATTTACTATATCTAGTAGTGTAATTTATAATGAATCAGAGTAATTTTTAGCTCAATCAATCAAATTTTAGTAGTGCAACAACAAAAGACGAGGGGCTCCAGAACATAATTGCATGTATTACGTATAATAAATGTTCCTTTAAAACAATAACTGGTATTTAAGCTTTGAGTAATGTTGATTATTACATGCACATTGTTTAAGTAACATGAGTAGAAGTGGGGGTTTGCTGAAGGCTGAAAACTGCAAAACGCCAATTTCTCTATTAATATTTAAGATAGAGAATAAATAGCGTCAGTCGATTTCAAAACTGCCAAATTTGCGGCTACAAGAGTGCAAACGGACAAACTGCCTCTCTTTCATTAAAAAAATAAAAATAAAAAATTTATAGCTACTAAAAGGTCCAATAAGCATACGGTTTCAAAAAGAGATGCATACACAGCAGAGAGAAAATATAAAAATATTGTGATTGGTGAAGCCTTACAAAGAAATACTTTAATTATTAAGATAGCCCGCCGAGAACGCTAAGTACCTTATATATAGTATTTTGAACGAACCTCATTTTCATAAACTGCTAAGTGGGACTTTATCTAATTAAAACAAAAAATTTATTTGGGATACTATATTTAGTATTGTGTAGATGATGTAATCGGCTTTGTTAATATAATTTAATTAAACAGAATTGAGATCTTAAATGAGTAGGTAGGGAACTTTTAATGATCTGAAAATAAAACTCTTATATTTTAATACTGGGAGGTCTGGAAGTGAGGGGAAATTATTTTATTATAACATGAGAAATGATACAACTCCCAGTTCATGAGCAGGCAGACGTATGCACAGATAAAGTTATAATTGGTTAAGCCCCACCTCTCCTGCACGTAAATTAATTTACGTTTACATTTCACTTGATGTGTATATTTTTAGTAATGTATCGTTATCCTCAAAAATATGAATATGTTGTCGGTTAAATAAATTATATAACAACCCGTTACAGGCAGAGGCAGAGTAAACTACGCAGATTTCCTACGTGCGGGTTTGAGATCTCATTCCCTATTTCTATGTAAAAAAAAACAATGAATAAAAGGGGTATGGGGCGGCTAATGAAGGCTGAAAACAAGAAAGTGCAAATAACTCGCTTAATACTTGAGTTACGAAAAAAATTATAGAACAACAATTGTAGAGCATTAATATCTTAACAAGATTAGTTCTATAACATTTTGCGATACGACTCATAATAACGGCAATATTTTGAATTTTCAAAATTTCCCCTTTAACCTTCCCCCTATTTCAACCCGATTTCAGCCATTAACTAATAAGACCTTTAGTGTGTAATGAAACAGTTGAATATCGAGTATGGTTAGAGAAGACATAAATAATTTTGATACTCTACCTCAAAATCAAAATTGATGACGTTATCGCAGTTCGTGTTTACATTTATCACACAGATTAAACGTTTAATCAAAAACACATTTGGTACTAAAGCTTGGAATAAAATGGTTAATGATGTAACAGCGTATTGCTAATATACAACTACAGGCAGAAAACTAAAATATGGAAATATCTCCGATAATACTAAAGATAGAGAATAAATGTGTATAACATTATTTATAGTAAATTGTATTTGCAAGGAGATAAGATGTTTTGAACCGACTTATACTAACGAAGAAATTTCCCTCTCTAAACCCCTCCCTCCCGATTTCAGCCATTAACAAATTTGACCTTTAGAGTCTTGTAAGAGACGCTTTTATATCGAACTTGGTTGGATCAAATAAGAGTTTCGACCGCTAGAGCGGTAACAGACAAGCGAGAGTATATATATATATATATATATATATATATATATATATATATATATATTATAACTTGGAACAGACCTCAGTTTCTTCATCTCCTAGGTAGGATCGATGGACATTTGAGGAAATCTTTCGAAAATAGCGTCATGAGTAGCTGACCTCACTAGCTGATTTCCCTTAAGGAAAATCTGCCAAAATGATGAAGGCAGGTGGAGTGAAAGTGGTGGGAGAGGTGTACCCAGTTATTCCTGCTACTTATATTATACGTACAGCTCTGATAATGTATTATACTTTACTGAACATACTCTGTACTATTATGATTTTCATTTTCAGGCGTACAAAAGGACTTTTTTAATAATGGTTATTATGCACTTTAAAAAGTTGCATCCATGGTTATGAATAATGTAGTCTATGATGTGTAGATACAATCTCCGGAGACGGGAAATACATATAAAAAATATTGTGCATAATAAAGTATTAAATAACAATACTTTGTAATATATCCCGAGGAACGCCAGATTAATTAGGTAAAGTAACATATAAAAACCTAACTAATAAAACTATAAAATTTATTATTCTGTCGTTAGTAACTGTACAAATGTAAGAATTACTATAAATTACAAGAAACGGCTAATAGAGGGGTATTAATTTTCATTCGCAGGGCATTAGAAACAAATATATTCGTACTATTTTAACTAAAAACCAGTGTATTCTGATGTTTTATAAATCTCTTAAATATAAAATAAACATCTTTTCATCAGGAAAATGATGAGCAAGTGCTCTAGAAGCTCTCATGGCATTTGTTTTATCGTGGCACATTGTTGATTATTTTTAAACTGTTTTATATTCCCGCCATAACCACATTCTGGAAATCAGCCAACCCAACATTTGTACTTTGATATTTTCTACCGTTATACTATTAATTATGTAATTTCCGCACCCGCTTCAAAGCAACAGCTGATTACACATTCTCACCAGCTTGTTTTGACCATTGTGCTTTTGCCTGTCAGAATAAGAAGTACTTTGCGGACAACGCCTTCCTCTTCAATTCCCGGGAGTAAGCCGTATAGGAGATTTCTCCGTAAGGGAGATCTGCTATTGAGGTTGTACTCATGAAGCGAATTTCGACATATTTCCCCAAATTTCCATTAATCCTACTCACTAGACGTCGTGCATATATACATCATAGTTTTCTGAGCCATTACACAGGGTGCGGCAGCATAACTTCCTTTTTTCAAAACTTAATGTAACACATTGTATGAATGAGAGAATTTTTGTTTTT